>NC_051170.1:25503548-25683548 GCF_013339725.1 Rhipicephalus microplus | reverse complement strand
CTGACTCTGCCATTGGAATTCAACATAAAGAATGGGGGTGCCGTATAGAGTGCAACGCCCTCGAACTTTCTCATATATTTAACTGCCGTAATCTTCGTAGCGATACATTTATTTACAATCTTTTCGTTGATTAATCAATTATGTGTCACTCCATCAGCGGCAAACTATTTGCGAGTCGACGTAGTGTCTGTCTCTAAATAAGACAGGTGCCTCAGTGGCATAGCTTCTTGAACTTACTTAAGAAATTTGCAACGCGTATAAATAGATGGTCGTATACATCGAAGACGCAGGGGAGCTTATTTTAATGGCGGCTTGGTTACGCAGCATGGCCTGTAGGAGCTCACCGTACGAAGCCAGTGGTGTCGCCTATAGTTATTGGCATTCGTTCTGGGAGATATGTCTCTCTTTTCGTGGGCGAGGGTTTCTCACTGCCACCGATCATCGGCTTTTCAGCGAGCCCTTGCAATCCAGTGAATGCAGACACTCCTCCGACTGCACGATTGAGTGCGCCTGTACATAGAACATTCACGTGCCACCGTTGCTCACATGTACACATAACATCGCGTGCGTGTGCACACGCTCCTCCATCAAGAGACGTCACACGTCTCGTACAAACTCACGGTGCCCCGAAGAAGCATCGACCAGGCAGTTCATCTAGATGCTGCAACGATTCCACATAGAAAAGTGCCAGTTGTTGACCGTTCCTCTCAGATTTATTCAAGCGTACTAGTTTGGAAACTCCGCTCTGGACGAGGACAGATTATTCGGAGGCTAACCAAGTGACGAAGCGCCGTCTGACGGCGATGGCATGAAACACGTCGCATCGCCATGATCGCTGCGGTCGTCGCAGAGAGTGGAGAGAAGAGTTGGAGCCACACCTCGCTTCTTCAATACGGCATTGCTAACGGCCTGGCGCAGCACCAGAAAAACCACGCCCACGTGACAGTATACGAGCAGCAGGCCTGCTCGACTTCGGATAATGGCGCGTCGAAATTTTCACACACGGAGACCGTGGAGAGTTTCTCAACTCGTATGACTGAACAACTCTGAATTCCTCAACGTTCATTCCTTGCTTTATTTACAAGGGCGTGTTACCCGACGTGCTCACATTTCGCATCGTCATCATCCTCTTCATCATCATCATCGTCCGGGCGCAGTGAAATGTTACCGCAGCGCATAAGTAGCTCCGACTGAACGAGGAGCTCGTGTGCTACGCTGTCATTAGAGAAAGTGCTCAACAGTTCCGAATAAAAGAAAGCACATTCTTAGCAAGTTCTGTTGGTGTCCTCGTTCAAAGGCGATTCATTTCACTGCTATTAAAAGCACGTATGCGTGCAGGTGGTTCTTTTAAGAAAGCGCGATTTTATTTCCCACTGTGATATCTGGATGGATTGGCATGCTCGTCGTGCAACGCATGTCAGTCTGCTGTCTGCCAACAACCGCGCGGCTGTAATTTTCCAGGCCGTTATTCTCCATACAGGTGAATATTCGCAGCAACCGTGAGAAGTACAGTTGAACCTCGATATACCGAACACTGATGCACTGTATCATCGGCTATAGTGAATATTTCAGAGACATTAAAGTTTTCTTCATGACGAAGCTACAAATGCATGAACCACGCTACGTTGCCTGTAACGAAGAGGAAATCTTTGGTTCATGAAAATCTCGACCTTTAAAGGGACTCTAAAGAGCAAAACAATTTTTTGCGTATTAATAAAGTACAATTCCACAATCCCGAAAATACCACTCTTACCGTGAGACGTCTAGTAAGCGAGAAAACGCGTGAAAAGAACATGCGGGTGGAGACGCCATGCACCTTTACATTCTCGCACCAAACACCGTGACGTCATAGATTTTGAAGGTGTCTATACTGGGTCCTACGTAGCTTCTAATCGACGAAAATGAAGTACATTGTCGTCTGTGGGTGACATAGACGTAACATACGACGCTTCAGGAAACTTCATCTAGCCAATGTTGCGAAAGTACGAAAAAATAGTTTTTTTTTTAATTTAGTGACGTCACGCACGGAAATTTCGGCGCGAAATTTAAACTTTTGTCTTCATGATTTTTTCGGCTAATAATCAACTTATTACAGGGAAACTTATGGCATTAAAGTTCCCAGATTGCAGGTTATATCTAAACCAAGTTATTGCTTCTCTTTAGTGTACCTTTAAAAAGCAGAATAAAAAACAAGTTAAATATATAGGAACAATTTTTTTTAATCATTCGATGAAATTTCGAAAGTGTTGGTCATCAAGCAAACAAGTGAATTTGATTGGTTTCACCACCGTATGAACCGAAGTTTGAAATTTCACAAGAAGACAGGTGAAGATTGCCCCATCTATAGTCAATTGAAAGCCTAGAATAATGCGTTTTGTTTTTGTTTTTGCACTGTTGCACAAGAGTGGTAGCCAGTTCGTCAGAGCCGATATTTATGTCTACTGCTGGAACAAATATTGGATATGACGAACTAATGTATAGTCTTGATGCTACTTTGTTCTTGCGAGGTTCGACTGCATGGGTAATTTCCTGCATTTTCCCTCCTTGGTTGCCTTTAATTAAAATAGTGTTTTTATGCAAATAATCGGTGCTCTACTTGTGAACCATTCTCACGGCTCTTATTAAGTTCAAACAAACTTCGACCGTCAGTCTTCCTCGAGACTGTGCTGCTGCTATCGACTGAACTCCGTTTACCGTTCGAAGTTGATGGCGTACGTGGTATTCATTGCTGTGTTCCTAGTTTTCTCGCACAGTCCCGCCTTTTATACAACAGCTAAAGTAGCCTCTTGAGACACAGAAGGCTGTCAAGTTCGGTAGTGGGAAAAATAAACATGTTTCCACATTGCCTCACTTTTCCTCGCGCCGCTTTCTACAAGACATGTACGCAGTTTTCCTGCTTCACGCACACAAAATTCAGTTACATATTTTTTTGTTTACCTGCAGCAAGTGTGCACTGTTGAGACATGCATCTGCTTCTGGGGCACTTCCGTAAGATGTTGCAGTGGTCATAGAAAAGTAGCGCTGAACCCACAAAGAGTGTATCAGGATAGTTTCTAGCATCTATATAGCAGCCACATCTTTAGCAAAGGACTCGCTATTTTCATGGTAATTAATTTTTGCGTTTATAAGTACTAATATGGCCAAAGATGAAGTGGGGAATAGATCGACGTCGAAGTCAGTCTTACATGCAGCGCCATAAAGACGAGAAATAGCCCGAGAACAGACGCATCGAAACCGAATTAACGGGCGGCCGTAAAAGATTATATAGAGTCTGCGAATAGTGAGTTCATGCCTAATCAAAAATTAATCAAACACCTTTTAAATACAGTTCTCCAAGTGAATGTAAATTGATGTCTTGCTATTGATAACTATAGCATTCAACATCAATTATAGATAAGCAAACGTTGCAGCACTGTTAAGAAAGCGCGAAGCAGGTAATGCCCAGAGCGACGTATAGCAGGTGCGCCGTATGGCTTTGCGTGAAATTTTGATGATCGTACCTTATATCGTGTAACTGGCGCGAATTTACTTCTATGCGACGTTTCCTGAATCTGCAAAACTTCTCACACTGCCTTATGTTGGCTGCCGGAAAACAATGTTTGCAGAGTACACTCTAATGTTGAAATAACTTGAGCGCCAGGTAATATATGTGACCACTCCTGGCAAACCGCCGCCTATAAGCCCTCCACCCAAAGTCTTGGAATTTGGAGTGGAATGGCACACAAGAATGTCATTCCACTAGTTTAGCTCAATGTATATAGTATAGTTGCGTGTTACCAGGTTTAAGTCAGTTCTGTTTATTTTTCCTGAAATGCCCTGTTTATAAAGATGTTACCTTGGGGTGGGGTAATCATGCAATAAATAATTCATAGTAAAAACTAATGGAACTTTTGAAAACGAAAAAAAAAAACATGGATACACTGTGCATTGAACGAAAGCACACGTTATATAAGGAATATATACAATAAAGGTTAATTAATTTCGCAATAGAAGCAACGCATTGTGAAAATTGAACGTTAGAACTGCAGGAAATCTTGCGCTAAAGTAAGAAGATATATTATCGAAGTACGTAAAATACATTGCCCATAAAATATATACATATACAAAAAGGTCTGGAAGTCCCAAGACTGAGTGAGACCTCCCATAAAATCGTACATCAAAGAACAACACTTCGATGAGCTATGGCGGATAATAAATTTTTTTTTTTTTTGACGTCCTGTGGAAGCCACCTCTCTTAACCCTCCCCAGTTTTTATTGAGGGAGGACCGTGGGTTGCTCCCACATTGGGAGAAGGGAAGGCCGAGCCTCCCCGCCGTGTATGATGTGCCTTCTGGGCTGCCTGCAGAGTTGATGGACCGCGCAGGTCTCCCCTTTCGTGTCCCGAGTCCCGAATGGTGGCAGGTATACGGAGCTTTTAACCACGTGCCCTGAAAGTACCTTTCTTTACAGCACTGCAGCATGGGTGAGGAGGTCTCGCAAGACATTTTTTTTTATTATTCACTGATCAACGGTAACGACTATAGTGACATGGAAAAAGTAGTAGACATAGAAAAAGTATATTATGCATACATCAAGCTAAGCAAAAAAACATACAAAAGCATTGGCTATGAATCATGAAAAGTGTTTACGTATTTAAGAAGAGCGAACGAATGCTGTCTTTTAATATTTCGAAAGATTCGTTTCTTTTTTTCACCTCAAGATTAACAATTTTAAAATGACTAACACGAAAATTTTGCATGAACCTTCCCAGTGAGTATTGCACTTGAGTAATAGGAAGTTATTTTGCGGAACGATACACGAGGAAACTGATTAGTGTGCAGTAAAGAAATTGGCAGCTTTTCATTCGCATAAATAAGAATGCCAACGAAATCGCCAGGCTGGTGTTATTTTTAGAGCTTTATTTTGAAGATTCTGGCTGATATACGATCTGTGGGATACGTGTTTCCTCATGATAAGATCCAATCGCTGTGTAGGAACAGTGACAACAAAATTTTCAAGTAAAAAGAAAGGCGAGCTTTCAGTGAGATTCTAAAGACGTGCTCTGCCTTCCGCGTAAACAATAGGTCACGTGAATTAAAATTTAGATGTCCATCTGAAGCGACCGAAAAATACCCGAATTCTCGCTACTAAAAGTATCGAGAATTCGGGTATCGCTCACGTCTATGAAATGATTATTAGGAATTACACTGTTCGGGGACGAAAACACCATAAAAATAGGTAATTGAGCATTTATATTGAGTTCGTTCTTATAGAAACAGCCAGCGTTATAATAAATATTGGTATCGTCCGCATAAATCATACAGTGCAAACGTACCAGGACTTGCGGAAGGTCATTAATGTAAATTGATTTGTCCTGCGCAGTCAGCCTGATTATGATGACCTTGATCAGCCGTTGTTCGGGTTATACACCTTTGTCAAGAAAGTCGAAAACGTACTTCGCCAGACACTTGACAGCCGCCCTGTGTTTGGGTATTTGTTTTGGGTGATATCGGGGCAACTAACTGAGGAAGCTTCTAAGCCCGTTGTCGACTGTGCTGCTCATTTTCTAGGGGTAATCAATTTTCGTGTCGTCACGAAGACGCACGTATATATATATATATATATATATATATATATATATATATATATATATATATATATATATATATATATATATATATATATATATATATAATATATATATATATATATATATATATATATATATGCAAGATAGAAAAGCAGCGGAACGTTGTATCACATATATTACCTGGCGCTCAAGCTCTTTGGCAGCAGCGGTGGCAGAACCGGCAGATCTACTGATTTTCGTCTGTTTGCGCAGATTTTTTTCGTCGACCACTGCCTTCCTGTCGGTGGCCTGTGTGGAAACCATCTCCCTGCTATCAAGTTTCATCGCATCGTGTGCCATTTTCACGCCGCGATTTCTTCGGATCAACTGATATCTCCAACTGAAGCTACCGACGATCTTACCGCTGGGGGCCACCACCATCACCGAGCTTCACTATAAAAGTCACCGACCCTGAGGACAGCGGCTCTTTGGCAGCAGCGGTGGCAGAACCGGCAGATCTACTGATTTTCGTCTGTTTGCGCAGATTTTTTTCGTCGACCACTGCCTTCCTGTCCGGTGGCCTGTGTGGAAACCATCTCCCTGCTATCAAGTTTCATCGCATCGTGTGCCATTTTCACGCCGCGATTCTTCGGATCAACTGATATCTCCAACTGAAGCTACCGGACGATCTTACCGCTGGGGGCCACCACCATCACCGAGCTTCACTATAAAAGTCACCGACCCTGAGGACAGCGGCTCTTTGGCAGCAGCGGTGGCAGAACCGGCAGATCTACTGATTTTCGTCTGTTTGCGCAGATTTTTTTCGTCGACCACTGCCTTCCTGTCGGTGGCCTGTGTGGAAACCATCTCCCTGCTATCAAGTTTCATCGCATCGTGTGCCATTTTCACGCCGCGATTTCTTCGGATCAACTGATATCTCCAACTGAAGCTACCGACGATCTTACCGCTGGGGGCACCACCATCACCGGAGCTTCACTATAAAAGTCACCGACCCTGAGGACAGCGGCTCTTTGGCAGCAGCGGTGGCAGAACCGGCAGATCTACTGATTTTCGTCTGTTTGCGCAGATTTTTTTTCGTCGACCACTGCCTTCCTGTCGGTGGCCTGTGTGGAAACCATCTCCCTGCTATCAAGTTTCATCGCATCGTGTGCCATTTTCACGCCGCGATTTCTTCGGATCAACTGATATCTCCAACTGAAGCTACCGACGATCTTACCGCTGGGGGCCACCACCATCACCGAGCTTCACTATAAAGGTCACCGACCCTGAGGACAGCGGCTCTTTGGCAGCAGCGGTGGCAGAACCGGCAGATCTACTGATTTTCGTCTGTTTGCGCAGATTTTTTTTCGTCGACCACTGCCTTCCTGTCGGTGGCCTGTGTGGAAACCATCTCCCTGCTATCAAGTTTCATCGCATCGTGTGCCATTTTCACGCCGCGATTTCTTCGGATCAACTGATATCTCCAACTGAAGCTACCGACGATCTTACCGCTGGGGGCCACCACCATCACCGAGCTTCACTATAAAAGTCACCGACCCTGAGGACAGCGGCTCTTTGGCAGCAGCGGTGGCAGAACCGGCAGATCTACTGATTTTCGTCTGTTTGCGCAGGTTAGTTCACGCCCGGTTTAAATTTGCTTTGTTGTTCTTAGCGAGTTTTCTGTGCTGCCGCTGCTGCCAAGTGAATTGTATTTGTTCTGTGTGCTACATTTCCTGGTACTATGTCGACACTAAATGCATGCCCTACATGTAACGATGCCATTAAATCCGATGAATTGTCGGTGGCATGTGGCGAGTGTAGCCACTGTTTTCACATTGGAACATGTGCAGGCATATCAGAAAAACAGTATAAAAAGAAGTCCGAATCGGCTAGGCAAAAGTGGGTTTGCTCTACGTGCAAAGATAGTGGAAAAAGTGTCGAGATCACTGAAGGGAGGCCGGAAGCTGAAGTTGACATCAGATCTATTCTCAGTGGCATAAGTCAGAAGTTAGACGAGTTGTTGCCGCTCAGGGAAACAGTGCCAAACATCGAGCGGTCGATACAGCTCATGTCGGACAAGTACGATGAGATGTTGACAAGGCTTGCCGCACAAGAAAAAGATACGAAAGAAATACGGAAAAGACTTGAACGCCTTGAACAGGACACCTGCGCTAGTGATGATGCTTCAAAAAAACTTGAGGCCGATTTAAATGAGCTCGAGTGGAGAAGCCGCAAGTTTAACTTGGAAATACATGGTGTAAGCGTCTCTGAAGGTGAAAATTTGCTTGCAAAGGTAAATTCTGTTGCCAGCATGATTGACGTTTGTGCACTGGACGCAGCAGACGTCGCTGCCATTCACCGCCTCCCATGCAAATTTGGCAAAACACCAGGTATAATCGTTCGGTATGTCAGACAATCTGTTAGAGACGAATGGCTGCATAACCGGTCAAAACTGAGAGAAAAGAAATCAAGCCTGTTCATCCAAGAGAACTTGACCAGCCAAAGTCGGCAACTGCTTCGAGAGGCTAAGGAATGGGCGAGGGAAAATCGGTACAAATACGCCTGGCACAAGAACGGGAAAATCCTGCTGCGCAAATCTGACGGCGATTCCGTGTTAGTAGTGCGTCACAGGACCGACTTTCCCGTCTAAGCCTGCTAGTTGCTGACTGTATCTAGATTATTTCATTCCTCAAAATGGCTAGTCAAAGTCCCTTTCTTCCACACGAGCTAGACGCTTTTGTGACAAGTCATCACGCACATTCCTTGAAGTGCCTTCATCTAAACGTTCGTTCACTCTATAACAAGGAAGAAGATATAAATGACTTCATCAATGGTTTTCATTTTCTGTTTGATGCAGTAATGCTTAGTGAAACTTGGTGCAGGGATGATCGTGATTTGTTCAAATTTCCGTCTTATCAATCGTATTGTGTAAACAGAACTAATCGCCGAGGCGGTGGCGTTATGCTGTTGCTAAGAGAGCACGTAAACTGCGAGCTGCTTTCCAACTTTTGTATCTGTTGTGATGATTTTGAAATAACAGCTCGTGTGAATGACTGTATGTTTTCCGTTTGCTATAGACCACCAAGTGGAAATCTTCCTAGTTTCTTTTGTTTCTATGAACAGCTGTTATCATTTGTTTCAGAAACTGGCGATTATTTGGTGTCTGCTGGTGATTTTAATATCGACCTGTTGACCATTTCTGCACCACAAAAGGCCATGTTAACCATGCTGACTTCTAACGGATGCGAAAATTTAATCTATGTACCGACAAGGGTAACTACTGAAAGCGAAACACTGTTAGATTTATTTATTACTAATATCGATTCTACAAAAGCCAACAGTGGTGTAATAACGTGGGACCTTAGTGACCACCTCCCAATATTTGCTCTACTAAGAAAGCAAAATTTCACGATAAATGAAAAGCATCAGTACATTTCTTTTCAAAATATTACACAAACAGGTTTGGATAATTTTAGAGCTGAATTGCTACTTAGCGATATTCCGCAAATTCTGAAAATAGACGACGTTGACATTGCATACAGTAAACTTATTGATGAAATTTCTCGTGTGTATAAGCGTCACTTCCCACAAAAAAAGTTTAAATGGGTAAAAAAATAAGAAAACCATGGATAACCCCTGAATTGTTACAAAAAATTAAGTGTAAAAATGCGCTTTATCACAAGTTCATTAAAAGTAAGGAACCAAGCATATTGAAAGAATACAAGTCGCTTAGAAACAAACTAAACAAAGAACTAAGGTCACACAGGAAATGCTATTTTCAAGCTGAGTTTGATAGCTGCTCGAAAAAACCCGATATGTTATGGAAAAAGCTTAATACTGTCTTAAATCGCCGTAAATCGTCTCCACGTGTAGAAAAGCTATTTCTTGGTGGCCACGAAATATGGGGCGATGATTTGGCGAATACATTTAATGATTATTTTGTGAGCAATTCTAATTCTTGTGCATCTGCTGATATTACAAAATTTATGCCTGATAGCAATCCATCTTCCTTTTTCCTTCGCCCATTTACAGAGTCTGAAGTACTGTCAGTTTTTCTTTCGCTTAAAAATAGCTCAAGTTGTGACGTTGAGGGCATGCAGGTTCGTCCAATCAAGTATGTGCTTGATTTAATTTGTCCATATCTTACCTACATCTTTAATCTGTCTTTGGCGAGCGCTATCTTTCCCAGGAGGATGCAGATCGCAAGAGTTTCTGTGCTTTTTAAGAAAGGTGACATAAACGATATCAAAAATTATAGACCTATTTCGATATTACCAGTATTATCCAAAGGGCTGGAGAAACTTATACACGTGCAAATGTCTAATTTTTTCGATAAGCACAATCTTATATCTACAGCCCAATTTGGATTTAGAAAACACCTTTCTACTGAGTTAGCCTTGCTACAACAAAAAGAATTCATTTTAACACAATTTGAAAGCAAGAATCTTGTGCTCGGCCTTTACATTGATTTCAGTAAAGCATTTGATTGTATCCATCATTCCATACTACTTAAAAAACTTGAAACCTATGGTATTCGCGGGCACTGCTTAAACCTCGTGAAGTCGTATCTAGATCATCGCCATCAGTACGTCCAGATTGAGCATTACCGTTCAGACTTAAAACACATCAGCAGAGGCGTTCCTCAAGGTAGTATTCTCGGCCCATTTCTTTTTATAGTTTACATCAATGACCTAGTAAATATCTACAGTGATGCGAAATACGTTATGTACGCTGACGACGCTAGCCTATTTTTTTCGTCACCTGAACTTGGTAGCCTTCAGAATAACACCAACACTGCTCTAAGGGCGCTCCAAGAATGGTCAGCAGCAAACGTTTTGCAAATTAATACTAAAAAGACAAAAGCCGTGATTTTCAGACCAAAATCTAAGCAGATAACCTGCGATCACATCACCCTTCTTTACACAAATGAAGCAATAGAAATAGTGAGTAGTGTGAAAATACTGGGAGTTACCTTCACACAAAATATGCTTTGGGATTTACACATCGAATCAGTTTTAGGCAAGCTATCTCGTGTGGTTGGTATGATGGCGCGTCACAGATTGATATTACCTTTTAAAATAAAGCTTCTTGTTTACAATGCGCTCTTTTTTTCTTCCTTGTATTATTGTCTTTTGGTATGGGGTACGACGACATATACAAATCTTGAAAGACTTCATGTACTGCAGAAAAAATTTCTACGGGCGCTTTTCAATGTACCCTACAATTCCCATACTTCAGATTTATTCTTGAAGGGAAATGTCATCCGCGTGTTTACCCTATACAATTACAAGTTAAGTATAGCGTTCAAACGAGAGATAAAAGAAAACCTAAAGTTTTTCCACGAGTTATCTCATCTTGCCAAAAACACCCATTCATACGGCACTCGTTACATAGAACAGTGGAAGGTGGTCACTGCGCGGACAAGCTATTCTATGCAGAAGCTATCATACACGCTGCCAACCCTTTTAAATTCATTTCATAGATTACACATTGAATTGAAAATAACTTCTGCACGAACACTGCGCGAGCATTTCATCAATTCATGCTAACATAGTAAATAGTGTAAAATATTGCTTTTTTTCATTCTTCCTTACTGATGTGTTTTTTTTTTAGACATATCTGTATTCCGAATATGTGTTTCTTGTGATTTTTTTTTCTTTTTTTCTCTTTATGTGAATGTTTGCCATCGCTGCCTGCACTGTAGGGGTGGCTGCGGGCCTCTGTCAAGTTGCTTGTGCCTTCAAGCAACTTTTACCCGCAGTCTCCTCCATCGCTGATGGAAATAAAAATTATTATTATTATTATTATTATTAACAAGTGCAGTGATCGAGAAATGAGACTATACTGATTGTCATAGGCGGCTCATATTGACCAACTACCAATGTGCAGTAAAAAAGAGAGAAGACCGTCAGTCATGCATGGTACGTAGCATTATTTACATTTTGCGCTTTCGTTGCCGTGCCATTCCCTCTGAATAACTCTGAATATTTGGGGAGTAATCCTAGCACGCTACAATCATCGTCGTCTGGCCTGATGGGTTTTCTTTCTTGAAAACTCGTCCAGGAAATCACGCGAAAAAGTAGGCGACTATATTTTTTCTACCGATGAGAAAGACCCTAACTGCAACGTTTTCTGTTGTTTGTTTGTTTGTTTGTTTGTTTGTTTGTTTGTTTTGTTGTTTGTTGTTGTTTGTTTGTTTGTTTGTTTGTTGTTTGTTTGTTTGTTTGTTGTTTGTTTGTTTGTTGTTTGTTTGTTTGTTTGTTTGTTTGTTGTTTGTTTGTTGGTTGTTTGTTTGTTTGTTTGTTGTTTGTTTGTTTGTTTGTTGTTTGTTTGTTTGTTGTTTGTTTGTTTGTTGTTTGTTTGTTTGTTTGTTTGTTTGTTGGTTGTTTGTTTGTTTGTTGGTTGTTTGTTTGTTTGTTGTTTGTTTGTTTGTTTGTTTGTTTGTTTGTTTGTTGTTTGTTTGTTTGTTGGTTGTTTGTTTGTTGTTTGTTTGTTTGTTGGTTGTTTGTTTGTTTGTTGGTTGTTTGTTTGTTTGTTTGTTTGTTGTTTGTTTGTTTGTTTGTTTGTTTGTTTGTTTGTTTGTTTGTTGTTTGTTTGTTTGTTTGTTTGTTTGTTTGTTGTTTGTTTGTTTGTTGTTTGTTTGTTTGTTTGTTGTTTGTTTGTTTGTTGTTTGTTTGTTTGTTGTTTGTTTGTTTGTTGTTTGTTTGTTTGTGTTTTTGTTTGTTTGTTTGTTGTTTGTTGTGTGTTTGTTCGTTGTGTTTGTGTTGTCTGTAGGCAAGTCCACTGGAAATTCCATCCCTGCAGCAAAGGTACGGAATAACTTGCTCACCTTACGACAGCTAACCATTACAACAGCCCAACAGGCTTGTTAATATTTACTGGGGTTCCGCGTGCCAAAACCGCGATATGAATACGAGGCACGCCATGGAGGAATTTTAAGATTAGCATGAGTATATCATCTAGTGAACGTGACTTGCTGACGCAGTCGGGACCTGCATAAGTTGCCGGAAGAACAGTGAATTATTTCTAGCTGTACTTGAAACGCAGTTGCGAATTTCCTACTGCTATAATATTTGGCTCACATGTTCCTTAACTAACGATCAGCTGTGTATTTTCTGAGGATGTTAAAAAATTGTTTAAAAGTGTCTTTAAGCACGTACCAAACATCTTGGATGTCTCGACACAACATTTATTGTGGTACTCTAAACCCCCCCCCCCTTTTTTTTTTAATTTATGCGGGCCTGCACTTACAAGACTACCGAGCTATACATTTTGGCTATTATAACTTCGCTTTATGATAAAGTAAAATAAGTTTAATTCCATTTCAGAAATGGTGAAAGACATTTCGTCTCTTTGACGTGACAAAGCATATTAGCCAATAAATAGAGAACCAGGTTGCGCTAATGGTTTTTCCTTGTCCATGATGAAATATCACTCGTCTTGGACTTTCCTGGAGCTCGCCGGCGGTGGTCTTGCTTGTTTCATTATTGTTTTTTTTCGCTCATTTTGATTCAAGCTTTTCCTGACATCATTAAAGAGCACCGACGAATACGGGAAAAGTTTCGACAGCCAGTGTGTCCACTAATTACGTATAGATACAACCGAACCGGATAAAGGAGAAAAACTCATTGAAAAACTGCTCGTAAGTGTGAGGCCTAGAACATAGTGCCATTGTCAGTTGTTCTTCGCGCGAATGTGTCGGCTAAAAAAAAAAAGAAATGTAGCGCTGTGATAGGCCTCTATTAAGATGTACTCCCAAACGCCATTAGCTGGCTCGCTGCCATTAGCTTGACGATAGTGGGGCGTCGCAGAGAGCACGAGATGGGCTCAAGACGTTTGCTTTGTGTTGTACAGGTAGAAGAGGATGACGAAGACCCTCGTTTCTTCAGCGAGACGCGTAATATTAGGCGGCATGTCTATTAGTTGTTGTTTTTTTTTCGTGGAGGTGTTTTTCTCGAGCACGAACTCATTCATTTGTCAGTCGGTGTTTGATACTAAGTGGACGGTAAAGTGACCACCCAACGTGGCAGAATTAGGACGAACAAGGCGTCGCGCAACTCGAGGGCGCGGGTTCGATTCCCGGTGGTTTTGCTGACCAGCCCGGCACGCTATATACGACAACGGTGCGCACAGCTTACTCACTTCGGTTAGCTCAATCAATCATGCTGTCATTTTTCAGTAGTACTTCCTAAGCCTACGAACATACTTGATGCTGATATTTGGGATTTAACGTCCCAAAACCACCATATGCTTATGAGAGACGCCGTAGGGGGGGGGGGGGGGGGGCTTTGGAAATTTTGACTACCTGGGGAACGAACATACTTTGCTCCCACTGTTGCGTTTATAAGGTACGTATAAAACTGCCTATACATAAAACATAAGTGTTGGTATTGAAATACTTCGCTTCCATCCAAAATCAGTTTTCTAGGCTTGAATAATGATAAACCTAGATATTGCTTTATCTTAAACCCATACAGGCACAACCTGTCATCGGGCTTTTCGCTTGATCTTGCATAGACAAAAAATAAATGGCATCACTCATCAACGGGGCAAAATTTCATCCAACCGTTTGTTGCAGTTGAGTTGTCTAAATACCTTAAAATAGTTATTGAAACAGCAGAATTTCATAGACTGGGCAAAAATGATTGTGCCTGCGCAGGATATTGTCACGTGGTCGTGGCGTGGATGAAGGTAGCAGGCGGCGAGTCCACATGAAACACTTTATTTAGCCGAACTTGTGGCCCAGAAATGGAAAGTCAACTTACAGCAATACACCCTCAATACACAGATAGCGGCGAACAGGACATCGGCTCTCATTGAAGGCGCATTGGCATTTGTACATGAGACATAGACATAGAACCACTGCGTAAGAAGAAGAAGCAGCTTAGGGGGCTCGCACGCTTGCTTGCTCTGGGGGTTTGGCTGAAATCTGAGTAGCCTCTACGGAATTTCTTCTTGGATAGGCGTATCTAAAGCCTTAGCATTGATTAGCTAGTACCCTTCTGGCTAGTCAATCCAGACAGATGCCGCTTTTTTCGCCTGGACCAGGGACTTATCTCTGGTCTGCTTCTATTTCACCGCAGGAGCTACCAGTGGACCAGTTCCTACGCAATGGCGTCGCTTCCGTTCCTGTGGCCCTAGTCCCAAGCAACGACGGAGTCATTAAGATGAAAAACCCTAAAGTGATCCAGTCGGAACTCAAAGCAGCGACAACTCACTATCACACCATCACAGAGGTCCGGCAGTTTGGCAAGGGAGGCATTGTCTGCTTTTCTCCTGACCAGCTCTGTGTCAAAGACTTACTTAAATGCTCGATGTTCGCTACCAATCCGGTGAGCGCCTTCATTCCCTCCTCACCTAGCATGCGTCAGAGGTATTGTCCGAGGCGTCGTAGACATCAACATGACTCCAGCTGAGGTCTAGAGATGTTCTCTGAGGCAGGTGCATTGCAGTTTATAGCTGCTCACGAGTTGTAGAACAGACAAAGATCCCTACTGAGTCTGTAATTGTCACATTTGGCCGGGTCGATTCGCCCCACTGAAATCAAGGCGTGGCCTTTAATATTCAGAGTCGAACAACTGTCACATCGTCCCCTCCAGTGTCAGAAATGTTGGCGCTATGGACACACTTTAAAGGATGTAGGTCGCTCCCAGATGCCCGAAAATGTGGTGAGGCACATACTGCAAATGAATGCAATTGTACTGACAGAAAAGTGTTGTCTTTGTCATGAGCAGCACTGCGCAGATAACGCTAATTGCTCAGCCAAAGCGCGGGAGACTCAAATAGGGTGACTTGTGGCCCAGAAATGGAAAGACAACTTACAGCAATACACCCTAAATACACCGATAGCGGCGAACAGAGCATCGGCTGTCATTGAAGGCGCGTTGGCATTCATACCTGAGACATATAGCATTCTAGCGTTATCTCAGGCAGTCGCGTTTGTTTGAGAATAAACTCAGCCGTTTTTTTTTAACTTGTGGCTCAATTCTAACATATGATCCTGATATAATCTGGAATGCTCCCACGAATTGTGGCACAGTTTGCGTATCTTTACATGCAATGAGTCTGTAACGTGAAACGTTGAAAGGAGTTCGTCGGTGGCAATACACTCGATTATCTTTCTGCTGACCACGTCAACACAAACGATAGAAATGCACGTAAGTATACTGCTGACTTTGTGTTGTATCGATATGGAGTGTATGAGTGAGTATATCTGTCGTGGAGCGTGAAAAGAAGCGATACCATTTCGTTGGATGTGACCACACAGAATAAGCAGCACACACACGCCTCTGGCACCGTGGTTTCTCCAACCTAAGTATTAACCAAACAACCCACCGTACATGTGCGTCAAGGTAAGTAATATGCGTCCCCGCTTTCGTCGCCATTGTCACATAAGCATTATTCATCACAATGCACTCTCGGAGTTCAGGTAAAACGCAATGCCATTAGCCTGTCTGCAATGAATGCTGTGCATCAGTGCAATGTTCCGCACAACGCACTGTTTACGCCACCCTATCCGCACTGTTCTGTTATTCATAACAGCGTCAGACACTTCTTAAAAACTCACAGCTAACGCGAACAGGAGGCTTTCTCAGTCAATGATCTGTATATACTCTGTAGAAAAAACGAGCATGGCACCATTTTTGATGTACATCCTTAAGCGTGAAATACTTATATTTTTCATGAGTCCCGCATTCTTTGCGTGGCCTGTCGATACATCGCGAGACACGGGCAAAATGTGACATGACGTCATCAAAAATTGTCGTGTGGCTACGTAATATGACAATGGCGTCCAATGGAATTGTCACTGTCACGGACGGCCATCTTTGGCGACCCCGCGTCACGGCAATTAACGGGCGCCGTACTGCCCGACTGACCGTGAGAAACGGCGGCACATGAAAGGGAACCGATAAGTGCAAAATGGGGTGCTCTCCTTAGAACGTCGCCGCCGACAGTTAATCCTTTTGTAACCGTGGCGACGTCTGCAAGGTCGTAGAAGGCCGCGGTATACCCCGTACAAGGATTAGACTACAAGACGCCCGGCTGAGAGCTAAGTGGTTGACCGTTCCCACGGAGAAAAGCGTGGGAAACGCTCTGGTGGCCAAGCCGTATGACAACAACCCGACAGGTTGTCACTCGCGCTAGTTGCGGGCCCTCTCCCTATTAAAAAGGGGTGGGGTCAAAATATTTTTTGGGGCGGAGTTTCCCCTCAATTAAACGCGCATGATTGGACCCAGGTAGAGGTCTCTTGTCCCCAAGGAAGAGAGCGAGGAGACACGAGGGGGATTTAAGCGCAGGATTTTGCCCTGCTAGGCAGACTAGTCGCTGACCAAGATGGTGTAGAAACAGATCAACAAGCATCTCTTCTAGAAGTTTTTAGTGTGGCTCTGTATCGGCTGGCCACCTAAACTTAGCCGTTCGTCTAGCTGTGACGCGATATTAACGTCTGCAACGTAGACATCGGGACTTCGCTTCGAGTTAGCTCAACCTGCTCGAAGTCACCTGCAAGCACTAGCCTCCCGGAGCCACCAGCGTTGCAACACCCGCCGACATCGCAGTCGTGCCAGAACTCTCTTCGACTTCTCGCATCCGATCGTCGGGGACACAACGCTGCCGGTCATCACACGTATGCCTTCACCTGTTTATATCTTCGAACTTTCTCCTCCGTCGTTCTATTCGTGTTAGTTTGTGTAGGTTGTAATAGTTCTCTCTCGTAAGCTGATTTATTGTTTCTGTTATATATTTCTTTAATTGTATCAAGTGTCGTTGTATTTTGTTAGTTGTATAGAAGTGTTGTATGAGATCCCGTGTTGCTGCAATATCACTAGAGTAAAGTTTGTTTTGTTTTCCCACGTCTCTGATCTCTTCACTGTCTCTGCTTGCGTACGGAACGAACCAACCTGCTGTCATTCCCGTCGCCGACTTCGCGCTGGCGACGCTAGAGTGGCAGCTTGTAACAGTCACGTTGTCCAAGGTGAGCCAATCAAGGAGGTAGTGCAGAATACCTTATAATGAAGGCACTTCGTTGAGAAGGTAATTTAATCGGGATAGCTTCTCCTGAGCATCAGTGTCTAACATTTTTTGCATACATTTTTTGGACCTTTTTTCGCTTATTTGCTGTTTGATTTCTTAGTGTTTCACTCAACAGGTGGTTGGATCACCGCAAAGGAATAACAGAGGATGACAACGCTGCTTGCTCATGTTTTCTGTCCTCCTGCGACGCTAAATTTAGACATACTCATACAGTAAGTGTCATATTTTAGCGGGATTCCTCCAACACTGCCGCAAAGCTTGTTTGACGACTCGTGTCTACTCTCACTCTAAGAAAAAAAAATGGAATATTCTGGGAGTAGTTCTGCTACACAACAATGATCGTCACCTGAATTGCTTGTGTTTCCTTTCTCGAAAACTTTGCACTGGCCACTTTCCTGTCAATAATGTTTTGCCACACTGATAACGCGCGCACCATTCGCGACCGCGAACTACCGGAACCGTGGTGATAACGCGAGGAAAGTACTTGGGAAGTAGATTACGATTATTTTTGTGAGGCAGAAACACTCCTCAAACACTAGATTTTTTTTAGGGTACGTCGAGTCTCAAAATGTTAGCGTCACTCTCGGGACGAATTGGCACAGCAGACGCGGCCGGGCAACCCAGCAAGCTCGTGTGCAATCATGTACTTGCTTTTACATCGACGATATCGCCAGTCGAATCAAATACCTCACTAGTGACACGCTGGACAACCTTACACAACATTCCAAATACAACGCTCAAGCAAACAACAAAAAGACAAGGTACCGTGAATTCGCTGTCGACAATGTTCGACTCGCCACGAGGGATTCAAGGGAAGACGACCCGCGGTGTCGCCGACTGCGGACGCCCGAAGGGGACGTCCTTCCATTTCAGCCACCGCGCCAAACAGACTCCCTAATGTTTCCTGTGCGGCCACCTAGCGTTGCCATCGGGCGGCGCTGCTGGCGCTACCACGCTAACCATAATGCTGATGACGATGACCCCTGCGCGAGCACAGCGCCACCTTCATATCGGCGGCTGTTAAACCTAAATGCGGCTATCGCGAGACGCGTGCGTGTCTGGGGGCACAAACGACCTTACAGGGGGTGATAGCAGCCCTACAGCCCTGAACTGCTCACTCAAAGAAGAAAAGCAAAAAAGGGCACATAACAACCAATGAGGCTAAAAACTTGGACCATCTCCCCAAAGGGAACCCTGATGGGATGCGAGGCACCAACATCTCGTACAGGTGGCGTGACGGGTTGGACGGCGCAAACACGGGTACTGCGGTGAGCACTAGAAGATTCGTTTGAAGCGATGCTTCGCTCATGTATCGTAGGTGACACGTACAAATACATTTCAGCGTACGTTAGGCGCGCGTCAGGTTTATTTGGCGTGAACCGACGAATCGGGGGTGTAGCGAGGGGTTGCAAGCGAATGGACGAGGCGGCGAGTGCGTGGCAGGCGAGGAAGAGTGTGACGTCAGCGCGCACTGCGAGAGGAGCGTGACGTCAACGCGCACCAGCTGTGTGACGTACTTGGCACCACGCCAACACCTGCGGCGCGCGGTGCGTTGTACGGAGGGACAGCGTTACACAGGCTAGTCAAAGAGGTGCTCCGCATCTAAAAGAATGAGTAAAAATGGCGTATTGTTGTCCCACTACCATTATCGTCATATATCTTGCGTTTCTTCACATGTACTATCATCGCGCGCCCGGCACTCTCAGGTCACGAACGACATGCGCGTTATCAGCCTGACATAGCTCTCTTGATAGGAAAGTGGCCAGCTTTGCCTTTTCAAGAAAGGAAGCGCGAGCAAGCCAGATGATGATTATTGTTGTAGAACGAAAAGCACCCTTTTTACTCGATGTTTTTTTTTTCTGTAGTGTGGTGTATTGTTTCTTTTTACAATAACTTTTTTTTCAACAGCGCGGTTACTTAGGTCGCATTTCACGTCTAATCTGAGTACTGGAGAAAACCTTCCCGTGTGATGACGTCACTCCCTGAACACGCGCGCAGCTGGTGTGACGTCACGCGCCACCGCCGAAAAAAAAAACAAGAACCGGTACGTGCTCTTCGTTTTCTGCTTCATCTGCTCCTTCACGTCCAAAACACGTACGCCGATACTCCGGCGCGGGATGCAAAATCTCTGAAACAACGAGTACCGAAAGAGTGAGCTACAATGGCTAGTATGCGTGCCTTGAAAGGGCAGTTTGTCTTGTGACAACAAATTGATTGACAAAGACCAAACAACCCAAAGACAGGGGCATGGTGGTGCGCGAACTAGCAAATGATGTTCTTCCGAGCTTGGAAACGTTAATTTGTTTGCTCGGTATATACATATATTTTTTTTTTTTGCTGGCAGCGCGTTGCGAGGAGATGGCTTACGCGCAATAATCTTTCTGTTTTCTCCGGCATCAGTAAATTAAGCAATCACGAATCTACGTGCTTGGTTATCGAGACTGCTCAGTCTATAAACGTCTGTTACGATTGCTTGAGAACTTCTGGTCAGCCCGTTGGCCAAGGTTAATCCGTCAGGGTTTGTCTGAAATGCCTCGTAGAAGGGGCGCCACCTTATTGGCCACAAGCCAAGACTCGATCAATAACCTCAGCCGGATGTTTGCCGCTGCTGCGGAGGGCAAACAGCTCTGCCCTGCTCCTCCCCTCTTTGCGCTATAAACCCATAGAAGCAGTCACCATTCTGAGGTGTTTTCTTGGCATGTAGCGTTAACGCTCTGCACGTACTATATATAGCACGAGAAAGCCCGAATAAAATATTTTAGCTTGACGTTAGCATTTTTGTCGCACAACATTCGCGAACCAGTTGCACCGCAGTGGACATTACGATGACGAAATTAACACTGTTCGGTGGACTTGCGAACTTTGCGACCAGTATGCAACCAGAATCGCTGTCTGAGTGGCTGGACGACACTGCACTCATCGTTGCGTACATGCACCACGTGCAACTGACAGCAAAGCTGGACACGTCATTGTGAAAGTGCTCCTCGATACGTAAACCTTGCAATAAAATGCAGCGAAACTTTCAAGTAGAGAAATGCAATAAACCCAATATATATATATATATATATATATATATATATATATATATATATATATATATTATATATATATATATATATATATATATATATATATATAGTGGGAGTAATAATTCAATTTGCCAGTTAGTCTTTGTGAAGGTATGGGATATGGCACAACGGGAGCGTTGTCAACAAGGATAAATATATTTATTTCCCAACAGTTTCGGGAGGGGTCCTCCCTTCATCAGGGGATGAGTTATACTGACATGAATTTCCAAACTTCGTTGCTGCCGCGTCCCTCTCGCCTTGAAACATGTTTGCGAAAGTGAGAGGAAACTAGAAAAAAAAGGGGGGGAGAAAAAAAAGAAAAAGAAAGAAAATAAAAAAAGTAAAAAAAGAGGAAGAACCACTGTCAACACTGAGAACGAAACCAACTGTCCGTGTACGTCCACATACGTTTCTTATCACGTGCTGTTCAGTTCTCGACGTGTGTCGGGCCACACAAGATTGTCGCCGCGTTGCCGGGAGGGTCCGTGAAGGCGTGCGTAAAGAAAGGGTTTCCCCGTAATGGGTCGGTCGGCATGCGGCGTGCGTAAAGGAAGGGTCTCCCGTTAATGGGTCGGTCGGCTCTTTTTACCTTTAATCTTCGTCCGTTCCCCTTCAATGGTCATCGAGTGGTAGGCGAACGAAAACACTTTGTATGTGCATGTGGAAAAAGGAAGAAAAGAAAAATGAATGAAGAAAAAACGAAAACAAGAATGGACAGTGTACACGTACGAGTCAGTCAGAAAAAAGCATGGTCTCCAGCTATCAATCTTTGTCACCAATTTCCTCCTGGCTTACTTCTCGGAGGCAGTTGAGTTTACCGGGGTCCTAGTTGATGCCGGCTACTACTGTACGAAATTTGAAAATAAAATATGCCTCACGCTGTTCGCGCTCGCGTCTGTTTGAGAAACCGGACTGCAAAAGAGTTACGCTGATATTTTCAAAACTGTGGTTTGGCAGGCGCAGATGTCAAGATAAAGGTAGCTTCGGCAGTGAAGTGGCGTGTCTGTTTGGCCGATATATTCTTGTCCGCAGATGTTGCAATATGTATGTATGTATGTATGTATGTATGTATGTATGTATATATATATATATATATATATATATATATATATATTATATATATATATATATATATATATATATATATATGTATATATATATATATATATATATATATATATATATATATAATATATATATATATATATATATATATGTAGAGGTAGATATATAGTCTTTTTTTTTGTAAGAAATATAGTCTTTTTCTTTTTAGTCAGAAATGTGAACTCGCTCGCTGGATTTCGTGCCGACCGGTTGTGCCCCCGCGATCTCCGACGACAGTGCAGCGCTAGCTGGCTGACTGACTCGCCCTAAGCCATCTCCTGACGCCGACAAGAGCTCTCGCTGAGTAGTGCCCCGTCCTCGGACTTCTGCGACCGTGTCCATCTTTCCTACCTTCTCCTTACTTCCATATGTGGCTGTCCCTGCGCCTCTACCTCTCTTCCTGATCTTCTCTCTATCTCTATACATTTAATTCCCCCTATCCTTTTTTTTTATTTCTCCTTACCCCCATCCCCATGCAAAACTGTGGAGGTGCCCTCTATTGAGAGAGAGGCTTTAACGGAACTGCACTTATTTTCTCCTTTTCCTCTTTCAAAAGCCCGTTATTAGTCATAAATGTACCCACAGCAAGTTTATCAATTTTGGCAGCAACTTTTAAAAATCGCGAAATTCGAGAGGTATTCGAAAGACGTCATCCGCAAGGGGCGCTTGCGTGGCAGTCGCCATAGTTATGGTTTCACGCGTCGCCGTCATCGTCGGGCCACAACCAATGTTCTTGGCACCATAAGTTGTTTTGATATCTTACAACGACGTAGTGACGTGCAGCCCCGCCGAACATCGGACTATCACATGCTTTATCGCTGAACAACCACGCCTATGGCGACCTAAAGTTACTGTATATGCTACCTTTAGGTAGCATATATGTAAATGCTACCTAAAGGTAGCATATACAGTAACTCCATGGCGACTCGCTTTTTGGCACCACCTGGCGGGAGGGACGCAGTAAACTTATCTCCTACAGGCTTCCCTTCTCGGTCAAAAATGCACCAATAATCATTAACCACTTGTAATAAAATGCGGCGAAACTTTCAAAGTTGAGAAACGCTATAAATTCAAAGGCCATAGCCTTTCTTCCTTAGTCAGCATTGTGCTCACAGTCAGTTTTGTGAAGATTGGACGGTACATCGAAACAATTGTGAAATACGAGTACTTTACAAAAGCTTACCTTCTCGGCAAAGCTGGTCATTCTGCTTATTGATCCGAGCTATCTTTTTTTAAATACGGAGCATTTTACAGTCGCACCTATTCGCGAATCCGGCATCAGCAGTGTCGTCTGCACCCCCACTGCGCATGCTCGCATCTCGTGCAAAATATTTAAATTAAGTTTGTCAACTTACAAGTTACCTATGTATTTAAATGTCATATTTTACTCCAATTACAAATATTTTCAAGAATAAAAAAAACTGATCAAATTTGCGCTTCTGTCGGGCTTTGCGTAAGTGCCATGGCACCACTTTCTTGGGCTTACTTTGAGATGATTATTTTCTTGTTAGCTCGGTAGCATCTGGCTACTCTCCTTAGTATAACTGAGCGAATTTCAGCGTGGGTGAACCTGCCCCTCCCCCTTCCTTCGGGAAGTCCCCCCTCCCACCGAAAAAAACTATAAAAAGAACTCTCCTTAACCCCTGGCTGCTATACTATAGAACACCATTGCCGCTCCCCATGTCCTGCAGCTCTCTGATCATTACTTTTCCTTTTACACTGCAGCGAAGCTGTAAATGGCTAGACGAAACGAAAGTCCGTCTGTGCGATCTTAACAGAAACTTCACCATGGGCTGCGCCGTCTGTGGCGTCGTTCTCTTCATCATACCTAGGCATGCGCACCATGGCGGGGGGGGGGGGGGGGGGGTTATGTTTGTAGGCGGCGACGAGGAAGCGGCGGTGCGGGCACAGAGATTGTAGCGTCCATTGGGGTAATGGCGCGAACGCGTTCACCGGTGCCCTCTTTCGGCGGGACTTTCTCGAGCGGCACTTCGGCTGCAACTACGACTGCTGTGGTTCGGCAGCAACCTGTGGATTGACGGGCTCAGGTCTCAACAACGGAACAATAGTATGACGCGGTGGTTCCCAATTATAGATCGGCAAATTCATTCATGAGTCGACTCACCCGGATTCACACAGACTCAAGTCGAGCCATGAGTCTGAGTCTGGGTGACTCCACGTGAGTAATCTTTCGGTGAGTTTGAGTATACGAGAGAGTCCGTTTGAAAAAACAGTTTTCGTCCCTTTGAGTCCGGCTCAGAAAAATTTTGAAGAGTCTGAATCCAAGTTAGTCCAAAGTGCAAGATATATTTCGTGAGTGAGTCTCAGTGAGTGCCATCTGTTTTCTTTTTTTCGCCCCATATGGCTCTACCTACTCATACTCATCATTACTATCGGCCTTACCAGGGTACGCATTTATATTCACGTCTACTCACACGTACTCCAAAGCAGTATCGTTCATGCACCCTTTCAATATTTTTTTTTTATCAGAAGCGCGAATAACCTAAGGCGATGCCTTGCCCCGCCAACTTTTTCAGAGAAGTTCTTGATAGATATATCTTATGTTGTCATCTCTCTCAATAAAAGTGTTCTATACTGGTTTCCAATTACTCATAACTCGTATTCGGTATACGGTATCAAAAGGCGCCGAGAATAGCACCGATTGCGTGAGATGTTGGTGTTAAAGAGCGCTGACAACACACTCAAAAAAGTCAATTCTAGGCTAACGGCTTCATGAGTCGATTCACTCAGACGAAGCCGTGAGTCTGAGTCAGAAATATTTTCGTGAGCCTTAGTCCGAGTGAGTCCGGTTGACCAACGCTTTCGTGAGCGTAAGTCTGGCTCAGGAAAATTTCGGCAAGTCTGAGTCCCTCTAAGCCATATGGGCAAAATATATTCATAAGAGAGCTTGAGTGAGCTTCTGAATATTTGCAGACTTATCTTCCCAGCTACGACCTGCATCGGTCAGTTTCAGGTCTGCGGAACAAGAAAGAAATGTCTAATCAAAGCCAGTCTACCAAATTTAAGCACCGGTAAGGGCTACGAGTGTTGAAGATTGGGCGAGTTGGTTTGTCGTACTTGAACTGCTATAGCGCATTACGGGGAAGAAAAAACGGCCGAGCAGACCGACACAAGAGGACCGAGCGCTAACTTCCAACTGAGCTTTATTGTCAAACTGCATCAAATATGTAGACCGGCGCAAGCATACAAAACCACCCAACGCAACGACAAGATTACACACAACATCGCACCGTCACATATCAAAGATTCATAGGCGGTTATGCTGATTAAGGAAGGCCACTTCATGTTCAGATAAAACCAAAGACGGGGCGCTAATACACGTGCTGCCAGCTCTTGCTATATGCGCTTCTATAATTTCCCGAGTTAATTGTGACGGGTGCTTTTTAACCACTTCACATTGATCAAACATGGGGGAACATCCACAATCGCGACAGTGAATTCCTATGTGGCCCTGGATTGCTTTGTGAACATTATAATGGTGCTCTTTTAGCCTTTCATTAAGGCAGCGCCCCGTTTGGCCGAAATACCACATACCACATGAGAATGGAATCGCGTAAACAACCCCCGCTACACACGGCACAAACCGAATTTTGTGCTTGGTTGAGCAACCAGTGGCACGTTATTTGAGAGGATTTACTGCTTTGCAAAGCCGCTGTAACTGATCCGGCGCTGAAAACACCACTTTGACACTGCATTTCTCCCCTATCTTTTTTATCCGGTGGGAAATGTCATGCACGTAGGGTAAAACTACGGGTCTTTTTCGGTCGTTAGATTCCGGCTGAGCCTTGGAGTTGCAGCCTTTCTTTATCTGTTTTAATAGCTTTTCAGCTATAGATGCCAGTAGGATAGCTGGGTACCCAGCACTCAAAAGCCTTTCAGCTTGAGCAGCAAAGCTGCGCTGCATGACATGATTTCCTAAGAGGATTGATGAGACAAAGATTTGTGATGCTTCGCTTAACTAACATGGAATGGGAAGAGTCATGGGGTAAAAGTGAATTCGCGTTTCATGCCTTCGACCAAAAAACTGCCTTTGAAGAAAGTCATGGGACACTTAAAAGACAATTCCCTACCTCTGTTACCTTCTGACAAAGAGGGAGGTTTTGTTGTTTTACCGAACTCTTTATTTATTGAGAAAGCGACCACAGCTGTTCATTCCGTCTTTAGAGGCGAGGATGACACTTCCCTTAGCAAAGTTAAATCCCAAGCAAAAAAGCCGTGTGCTACCATGGGTTTCGAAAAACTTGCCAAAGCAGTGGATAAGTGCAAGAAGCTTAGCCTTGATGTGGGCGTCTCTCATAATCAAATAGTGGTTTTGGGACGTTAAACCCCACAAATCAATCAATTAGCCTTGAAGTATTCTTTACGGCCAAAACACACAAGGTCGATTGCCCTCTGCGGGTAATTGTGACAGAGAGAGGAACATGGCAAAAAACTGTGGCATTATTTCTGCAAGAAAAGCTCAATTTGATCACCATTGATGACCCCTTTTTAATTAGGAATTCGGATAGTTTGGTTAACTTTCTGGAACATAACGACAGGGGCTTAAAAGCACTTTCTGTCGATATAAAGGATTTGTATTACTTCTTGCCGCATGAGAAGTTGTTACAGTGTGTTGACAATGTCATTGACTTATTTGGTGCTGTAGCCTTCCAGAATCTCACGGGTGTCCATAACAGTAACCTCCTAGAGCTTCTGTCTTTTTATATCAAGTCGACTTTTGTCTCTTTTAATGATCGTAAATACATACAGAATAGTGGTGTCTGCATCGGGTCATGCCTCACCCCGATCCTTAGTGACATATACCTTGCATATACCTTGACCGTTTGCTGATGAGCATGCTTGACCAAAATAATGTCACCAAAATATGTCGTTACGTAGACGACTTTTTAATTTTCATCGACTGCAGCGACGCTGCCTGCCAGCTCTTAACTGACGGTATTGTAATGACTTTTAAAGAATGTTTTAAACCACTTTTATTGACTCATGAGATGCCAGTTGACAACAGCTTACGCTTTTTAGATTTGAATTTAATTCTTTCACCTGACCATGTGTGCTGGATATTTGAACCTAGAACTGGAAAACCTCTTTTACCCTATGACTCTTCCCATTCCAAGTTAGTTAAGCGAAGCATCACAAATCTTTGTCTCATCAATCCTCTTAGGAAATCATGTCATGCAGCGCAGCTTTGCAGCTCAAGCTGAAAGGCTTTTGAGTGCTGGGTACCCAGCTATCCTACTGGCATCTATAGCTGAAAAGCTATTAAAACAGATAAAGAAAGGCTGCAACTCCGAAGCTCAGCCGGAATCTAACGACCGAAAAAGACCCGTAGTTTTACCCTACGTGCATGACATTTCCCACCGGATAAAAAAGATACGGGAGAAATGCAGTGTCAAAGTGGTGTTTTCAGCGCCGGATAAGTTACAGCGGCTTTGCAAAGCAGTAAATCCTCTCAAATTACGTGCCACTGGTTGCTCAACCAAGCACGAAATTCAGTTTGTGCCTTGTGTAGCGGGGGTTGTTTACGCGATTCCATTCTCATGTGGTATGTGGTATTTCGGCCAAACGGGGCGCTGCCTTAACGAAAGGCTAAAAGAGCACCATTATAATGTTCACAAAGCAATCCAGGGCCACATAGGAATTCACTGTCGCGATTGTGGATGTTCCCCCATGTTTGATCAATGTGAAGTGGTTAAAAAGCACCCGTCACAATTAACTCGGGAAATTATAGAAGCGCATATAGCAAGAGCTGGCAGCCCGTGTATTAGCGCCCCGTCTTTGGTTTTATCTGAACATGAAGTGGCCTTCTTTAATCAGCATAACCGCCTATGAATCTGTGATATGTGACGGTGCGATGTTGTGTGTAATCTTGTCGTTGCGTTGGGTGGTTTTTTATGATTGCGCCGGTCTACATATTTGATGCAGTTTGACAATAAAGCTCAGTTGGAAGTTCGCGCTCTGTCCTCTTGTGTCAGTCTGCTCGGCCGTTTCTTCTTCCCCGTAATGCGCTATACCAGTTCAGGTAAGGGCTACATTTACCCACCGATGATTTCACATTTTCCCGGGCTCAACGTCGTCGAGACGCAACTTGTGAACCCGCGTCTACCGTTCATGTGCATTCGGCGATTAATCCACGGCAATGGACCATAAGTAACCAAGGAGCAAGTTGCGTACGTTCTTCCGACCAACACGCAAGGAAGAAAGGTAGGAAGAAGAGAGACGGCAGGGAGGTTAACCATGCATATGCCCAGTTGACCACCCTATACGCTGGGGGAATGGAAAAAAGGAAGCACCCTGAAAGGTCCACCGCGTAGCTATCAAGATATCTAACGCCGTCTCTTCGCAAAACCTACGTACAAGAGTGGTTTCGGCAGGATATGCAACATCAAAGCATGTCTGCCAGGCCCGTAAAGGAAAATGCCCTAGGGCCTCCCCCCCCCCCACCCCTGATTGTCATATTGAGGGATGTCTTTTACCAAAACTACAAAAATAACAAAAATTGGTCTTCTTCTTAAACATCCAAGGCTTTCAGCAAGCCCGGGGTCATCCTCAACATCTTCGAATAACGGCCGATTTCGTCGTTTAAACCATCCCAATGCTTTAAACCATCCCAATGCAATATTAACACCGGGGCCGCATGTTTCAGCTTCGCTGGTTAACCACGAGTACTTGGGCGGTCATTTTTGTGTACTTCTCTTTTCCCCATTCTCTTTCCCCGCCCCTCGGGCGGTGCTCGCTTGTACGCTACTTGTCATGAACAGAGAGGAAGCCAAGGCAGCGGCGCGGAGGGCTCGGAACGCAGCAGCAGCTCGGCTCGCCGCCAAGACTGCGGTGAGAGCTCGCGAGACGGAAGCGAAGTCATAGAGAAATAAAGGTTCTTTCTTCTTCTTTCTCTATGGCGAAGTGGGCTCGTCGACAAACGGTCGCTGACGTCAGAGTCCGCACCGCCGAAGAGACACATGATGTCGCGTTACGCTCGCGACCGGTGCATTTTATGCAAGCGTCCCAACAGCATCAAGGACCCTTGCCTAGACAACGCGCTGCCTTGGGGCAGTAAGCGTCGCCACGAGCCCTCCTCGTCTCTCGTGTCAGGTTTTTATATGATGTTCATTGAACATATGTACTAAGGATCCAAGGTTTGCCGATTAAACCTATGGAGCAAGCTCCCTCATCATCAATCACTTTGTGGATATGTGTGGATTTTTTTTTCGTCCACTTTAATTGTGCAGCTAGTGAAATAAACAACAAATGATGTAACCTGCGATTCTCTTGGCTTTTTTTTTTTTTATCAGTTGTGTTTCACTAAGAAACGGGCCCCTCGATCAGCTTTTCTTTCTTCATACTTCAGTAGCGAGGGCTTGCTCCAGGCAGGCTTGATGCCTTAGATCGAGAGGTTATTGGCCGGCCTCCAGCCCACCACTTTGTCCGAAGAACACGTGCCACGTGACGCCCTCCAGCGAAAAAATAGACAAATAAATAAAAAAAAAGTGATTGTTCCGCTAGTTACACATTCGGCGCCTGGCCTGCGAATGACGCTGGCTAACACTCCCACAGGTATGACCACGCATACATATCCTATACAAAGTGGACAAAAGACATAAAATGAAATGTATTTTCTATAGAAATTCTAGGATTATCAGAAACGACCAGTGTTACGCGCACGGACGTTCGTTTCCTTGTGGCACGGTTGAGACAAGTGTTGCATTTGGAATGAACCCGGAATCATAAATCATTTTCGTGACCCCGGAATGGAACGGCGACAAAGCTCGGAGGAATCAAATGGGAATGAAATTACGTCTCCTTCCGAAAATTGAGCACAGTTTCGTCGACGTACTGGTTTTAAAAATTGAAACAAAGGTCAGATCCTGGAATGTAACAATAAAGCAGTAATTTAAAAAGGCTTGGCTGATTACACACATGGTACATTTATCAGCAACGTACCTACTAAAATTCTGCCCTGATATAGCATGCATTTTTTTATTTACCTATTCATTCGTTTGCTTGTCAATTTTTATCAGCCGCCGGCGTACCTATTGCCGTCACGTCAACCGCAGGCGCACGCACCGTTTACCGTTGTCGCTCAGCATTCTTGAATCGATCCTTCGTACATATTTCAGAGGCGTACTCCTGAAACGTGGACCTTTGGCGCCGGTTCCTCATGTTGGCCCTCCGGACGTGTGGCGCATATTTTCACTGCGCAAGGGGTCGCCATCAAATGCGAGCTAGCCGATTTCTCAGCTTCTATCGTTACTTTCAACGCTCGACCCGGTCTAAGCTGACCGACGGATACCGAATTTCGCGCTATACCGCAATGCGGCGGACTCTTTTTACGCCCGGTCATCAATTTTTTACGGCCCTTTTGTCCCATCACCGTTGACCACTTCATTTTTTTTTCTTCTTCCCTCGAACGCACGGTCGCAGGTTCAGGTTACAGAGCTGACTCGGAAGAATGTTTCTTTGTAAGAAAGGTAATGTCACTTCTTTTGAACGTTTCTATACCCTAGAGGTATATATATATATATATATATATATATATATATATATATATATATATATATATATATATATATATATATATATATATATATATATATATATATATATATATATATATATATATATATATATGTGTGTGTGTGTGTGTGTGGTGTGTGTGGTGTGTGTGACGCTATGATGACTGGGAGATGTGGCCTGGCTCACACTCCATGTTTATTCTACTCTCCTTCTTCTTCATCAGCTTCTACCAACAATCGCTTCATACGTCACACGATTCCCCCTCCCCCCGAAAGAAGACATGGATTACGAACAAAAAAAAAAGCAAACAAGGAGAGGTTAAAAAGTCACAAACGTCAAAATTCAGAATTGGTCCTATGCTCCAGGGTAGTTCCGTAAACTTTCAATGGCTTCAGGGGAGAGTGCAGCAGTCCGGTTAACGCAGGAGTTCTGGTGGGCGAGGCTGGTGGTTGCGTCCTGGATAACACAAAAATGCTTTGGACGTGGAGATAGGGGTAATCACAGCTGGTATTCTTGTGAAGAACGAATGAGGCTTGAACATCTTGCAGAATCGACAGTTCCGATATTGTAGGCATCGAATTCCTTGTCGTGGGTGATACACAGGCCATGCAGGCAGTTTGCGTGCGCGTTGATCGAGGTTGATTGGGCGCTGCCTGTGTTCCTGCCGAGTACAAGGGGTGCTTTTTTGGCTTTTGGAAAACTTTCCATAGCGATGTCGCAGATGTTTTGATCGAAGGCGCATTTTCAATCTCTGGTGGATAATGTATCCAGGACGATGGGTCTTTTCGCAATGTTCTTTGAGCCTGAAGAGTGGTTTTGATGAAGTTTTCTTTCGTCGTTGACAGTGTTGAGGTATACGTTGACGTTGTCGTTTCTTGGTTTCGTCGACTTGCTTGTGGTGTGACATTGATCGTGGTGTTTCCGGATTTTTAGCAAGCCCTTCGCAGGCTTCTACGACGTGAACCAATGCAGATGTTTCCGGCACAAAACAATGTGCGGGGTTTCGTGCACTTGAATCTCCTGTATTCATAAATCGTTCATTGTTGGTGGTTGCCTGAAGATTACTTGTGTCATCAGAAGTCACACCTGTGCTTTTGTTTTCATTGTTGGCAGTGAGGTTGTATACTGGATTCACGTCACTTCGATCTTGTAAGTGATTAACACTAGACGCTTCTGCAGAAGACTTTCCTTCACAAGATGCTGATTGTGAATGCTTCTGTCTTTGTGGCACTTCTGAGCTGAATGCCAAGTCAGTTTGCAAAGTACGCATCCGGCATGAAGTATTAAATGCATCTCGGTCATTAATAGCGGATTCGATTCTTTTATGCAGCGGTGAGTGGAGCATTGGTGATATATCCGCGGATGAGAAACCAGGTGGATGGCTGGGAAAACGACAGCGTGGTCTTTCCATGAGCATGTGGGTAACTTCACCTGACGGGAATTGTAAATTCATGCTCGGTGCTCGAATGCGTGCAGGCTGCTTATGGCTGCGATGATTGAGTTCGAATGCACTGAGAGTGTGTGTTCTAATCGAATCTTCATTAGAGTCTTGAAACCAGACGATCATTTCTTCTTTTATCTTTTGCCAAGACTCGTCGTTGTTGAATATGTGGGTGAGGTAAAATTTAAATGCCTCACCGGTGACGTAGTCGCTGAAGTTCGTAACCATCTCCCGTTCCGACCAAGATGCAGCGGTAGCGTGGAACTCGAACAGGTCGAACCAGTCCTGTACAGGTCCATCGTCCGCTGCTCCGGTGTACTTAGGGATGTCAAGGTCGTCTGATGCTGCTGTCATGATGCTTGGTGGTCTTGGTGGTCCACGTTCGGTCACTACGTCTCGCTGAGGTCTTCGATGATGATGGCCGGGTGATGAAGTGGTTGCGAGGTCTTCATCCTGCCGACTTGTGTGACGCTATGATGACTGGGAGATGTGGCCTGGCTCACACTCCATGTTTATTCTACTCTCCTTCTTCTTCATCAGCTTCTACCAACAATCGCTTCATACGTCACACACATATATATATATATATATATATATATATATATATATATATATATATATATATATATATATATATATATATATATATGTGTGTGTGTGTGTGTGTGTGTGTGTGTAACGTAAATAGGTATTGACTGAAGGTAGAGGCTGAGGAAGAAGTCAGAGTAGAATAAACATGGGGTATGAGCCAGGCCATGTCACCCATTCATCATAGCGTCATATATATATATATATATATATATATATATATATATATATATATATATATATATATATATATATATATATATATATATATATATATATATATATATATATATATATATATGGGGGCCGCTGTGATAACAAAAAAAGCTGTTGATGTGGCGCTGCCTAGCCCGAAAAAAAAAATTGGCCAGCATCTACATGTTACACTGTAAATGTCGTCGAAAGACGATAGTCTTGCGTCTGGAGAGAGTGAACAAAACGTTTATTTGATGTTCTGCGCAAGAAAATCGGTTAATGGTATTCTGCAGGCGCTGCGTTAGAGTGCCTCGAGCGTGTGGCGGAGGCGAACGAGCGCATCTAGGCCCGTTAGACACAAGTGCCATCTGGCAGTTATCTTCGAAAACGAAGGCGCGCAGCCCACGGAGAAAGATGCGCGCCAGTCTCGGAGGTGATAAGGTGTAGAACTCAAAGCGACGGGCAGATGCCACCCCCGTGACGTCGTAGCAAAGCGTTGGAAACCCCTTTTTGAGCATTGCGTTGCACTGTCAGCGCAGCGCGATTAGCGCTACATTCCTTAGAGTTACTTGTATTGCAGGGGCGGCGCTCTGCTGATACGAAAGGCTACAAAGCTTGCCCTAGGACTGCCGCCAGCCGCCTCCACTGACCGACTGCTTCGCATGGGAGTTCATAATACGTGGGAAGAACTCACCGAAGCACACCTCATCAACCAGGTCGAGAGACTCAAGCTGTCACTCACAGGGCAAGCCGTGCTTCGACGCACAGGATACCAGACCACTCTAGAACCCAACGAAGAACGCAAAGGCAAAATACCGTCACAGCTGCGAGAAAGCCTTGAAATTCAGCAGATCCCTCGGAACATGCATCCTCAACATCACCGAGAAAGGCGGCTCGCCAGGGTTAACATGATCCGGAAAAAACATGGCAATGACCCGCAGGCGCGATACGTGGACGCAGCCAAATATCCGAGACGTAATGCCTTCGCGATTACCGTCGTAGATTACAAGGGCGCGGTACTGGCATCGGCGACTATCCTCGCCAAACGTGCGGAAACAGCTGAAGAGGCTGCTATAGCACTCGCCACCCAGACGAGTGAGGATCCCATCGTGGTCTTTACCGACTCACAAACAGCGGCACGGAACTACCTGAAAGGCAGGGTCTCCACGGTGGCGATTAGGCTACTAAAGCGCATGGACAATCCTCCTCCCTACACATGCATCGTGTGGATTCCGGGTCATGAAGGTCTCGAGGGAAATGAAGCGGCACACACCGCAGCCCGCGAATGCGTCAACCGGGCATTCCCATACAAGATCCGAGGCACCTCCCACTCAACAACAGAATCAGAGACAAGAGAAGCCATACCACTAACGCACCCTGAATTACTGCAACATTATCGGCTCGAACGCAGGTTATACCCTCCGCCACATCCAAAACTCACAAGAGACGAAGGGACTGACTATAGGCGTCTTCAAAGCAACACGTTCACCCACGGCGTACTATTGCGCCATATGAGGCCAACGTTGCACAGCTACATCTGCCCTCACTGCAATGTGGCAGATACTCTGGCGCACCTCCTACTGCAGTGCAAAGTAAGCGTCCCAAGACTACGAGCAGCAGCACCAGATGCGGACCAAGACCTCCTCAGTGAAGCGTGGGAGGCTATGATCTCCCAGCCGGACCTGGTCGAGCAGCGTCAACTCGTCGCTCGAGCGCGGCGGGCTGTCCAAGCCAGAGGGTTCCTGGAATAAGGGACCCTCCCACCTTCACTCACAAGCTTCTTTCAATAAATGTTTTCTCTCTCTCTCGCACTTAAAAATGATCGGCGCAACTCAACCCACAAGTGACCGTTGTCAGGGCCGCAGCCTAAGGGTGGTTAAACCCCCCCCCCCCACACACACACACACTGAATTTATTGCTTGCGTACGTAAAATACACATAAGCACGCATACGAATAAACACACGCAGCACGAACTTATGTACATAAAGTAGAGTTACCCAGCCCACCCCCCCCCCCCTCATAAAAAAAGAGAAACTTTGGGTACGCGTCTCACTATATTGTGAGTAGACGCATTTTTGCATAGCGATCGATTTTCTCTTGCCATTTTTTGGGGCGCTGAGTTGTGATAAAGATACGATGAAGTCCGACAGCAGGCTACCTGGGCCAGCCTTCGCGTAGGAAACGGACAACTGATTTTGTTCTTTCCAGTGCCAAATGCGGAAGACCACTAAAAGGGTTGGGAAAAGACAGACAGAAAAGCTTTAATTAGCAAGCGTCTTAGGGCCTTCCGGGGTCCCTGGACCACCGCGCGGTCCCACACCCCGCCTACACCGTCATGCCTGTCGCCGCAATGACATCGGCTGCCCTAGTCACCGCAGCAAGCTGCAACGCCGGTCCCCAGACGATAGGAGGACCTCCCAGTTCTCCCAGCTTTAGATGACAGGCTGTCCCTCTGGGGGAGGATCAGCAGGGCAGCCAAATAGGATATGGGAAAGGGTGGCGTGAGGTAAATGCCACAGTAGGAATTGGGACATGCACACTAGTGGGACAGCAGCTGAGGGGAAGAAAGAAGAGTGCTAGTCTGGAGACTTCTCCTATAGGATTTGTTGGAAGTGCGTAAGAGAGAGACTCGGAGGAGGGTAGATCCGACTGTTCAAAAGGGGTGAGCCTAGGAAGGAAGGACAAACCTCTAGCCGAGATATCTGCGGTGTTCAAAAATCACTTTGCCGAACATCTTCTTATTCACAATTACGCACATAGAATAAGCGGTACGGAAGTGAAAATCCACAGGGAAATTGCCCAGCTCATGCTGCAGGTGCGGTGTCCAAGAGCTTCATATTGTATGAAACTCTGTGCAGCGCCAGTGCTGTTACCAGACCTATCTACATACCGTCCAAAAGCAGTTGTGAAGCTAACGCCCAAGAGAAAGTTACGGTGTTCTTTCAGTCTGAATCAGCAAAGAAAGTGAAGTTGCTAAGACCCAAGAGAAAGTCACGGTGTTCTTCAGTCTAAATCAGGCAAAGAAAGTGAGGTTGTCTCGCCAATGTGAGGAAGCTATAGTAAGGAGGGGGGGTCCATATATACCATTTCTGCATTAGCATATCCATTACTGCGGTTGTCTTGACACTGTGTTAGAATTAGGTGCTTACGTAAAATTTGGCTTTGCATATATATGTGCGTTAAATTATTTTTTACATCCTCATGGCTTTTTAATGCAGTACATCAGGAAGTAGGCAGCGTGCCTGGTGTACTGCATTAGTGATAATTACTTGTGCTTTCTAGAAAGCAATCTCGGTTCGACATTTTCTTTGATTTGTTTACATAATTAATGGGCTTCGTATTTTACAAAACACCCTCTGGCTTCTATTGTTATTTTCACCTACCAAGAATTTCCGCTTACAGCCAAAGATGCCAACACCGCAATTTAGGCAAAACGAGTTTTTTGACGCTATCACCTCAAAGGATTTCATGCGTCCTATCACCACAAACTTTCTCACTGTTTGTGACAACACGCCCTTTCATTAGTACTATTTTCTTCCTTACAAGTAAAGTGCATAATTGTAAATGCTTTTTTTTTTGCAAGTAATTACAGAAATGCATGTGCGAATTTCGCCATCAAGTTGAAAGTGGACCTGTACTGTCCGGTAAATTATTGATGCAGTTCAGTATGCTCACAACAAAATAAAAAGCCTGTGGCGTTGTTCTGTAGCTGTACCGGTTTCATCGCAGACATATCCACAGCAACATCTCGCGGTAGCCACTGCAATGCCAGTGGCAGCAGCCTTACGCACCTCACAAGAAGCGCAACGCTTTTGCCACTACACAGGCGTTGTAGTACACTATAGTTAAACTAGCAGACACTTATGATCTCTAGCAAAAGCGTGGCATTACTAGCATAGCTTAGCTATGTCCAACAGAATCTCCGCTAATGGTTACAGCCTACTGCCACTGGTGTGAGCTAGGCACAATTTTTTCTTGTGCATTGGCACACCAGAGACAGGCTATTGTTGCATTTGCTTTATTTCAATACTCAACAATAGACCAAAGCCACAGCTTGAGACGCTCGTCACTAAGCAAGTTTTATTTTTATAGCATAATATAACAAAAGGAAGAGTACAGCAAAAAAGACTGGGTCAACGAGAAAGATGTCAGCAATTCACACATCGTCCTGATTATTTGATCATTAGGCTCAACTTTGTGCGAGCCTTAGCAGTGCACAACATATGCACTTTTTCAACATAAAACAGAATACTTTTTACCGATAGTCTCTTACCAAAGCTACCGAAAAATGAAAACATAATTGAACTAAAGCTAAAACGCTGCATAGTAGGACATCTGACCTGACTAGTACATTCAAGGTCAAATGTGCACAGACTATTTCTAACGAGCCTAAAAATAACAGTGAACTTCTAGGTGACCATTTTTTTTTAAGCTGCAAATGCAATGAATAACTGTACACATCGTAATAATTACAACAAAAATAATTATTTATACTGTAATTACTAATCACCGGTTCGAAACTGAAAAAGCCAAATGGAGCTTAAATGATTGAAGCTTCGGCAGATCTCTTTACTCTCTTATCTTTCCCATGCTGGCTGAACCTTCTCGAGTTGCAGCTTCCACAAACGCAAGCAACAGATTTCCCTCTAGTACGATATTGTAGAACTCCTTTGGAAAGAATGCTTGTTAACTTGCAACGCATGTTGCTGGCACTTGTCCTGTACCATTGCCAAAGTGTGGAAGTGGAAAGCAAGCGACAGAATTGCAAGTGGGAACGTAGTCATGTGGTACTTGTCACATATTGCGGGCTTTCTTTACCAGTTGGAAAAAAATAAGCACACAATTTGTTCATTTCCGAAAATAGCAGTTAGAGGTCATTCAAACATGCCTACATGTGACATATGATTACTGAGTAGTTCTCAGGTTAAAGCAATACTAATTAACCAACCCTCATCAATGAACAAGTTTGTAGTAGTTACTCCGGGGTGCTGGGCAAAATATGCAATAGGTTTGATCAGCATAACACCAATCCTCTGCTTTCGCATTTTGCTGCATCACGACTCGACCATTACATTTCTTTTTTTTTTTTGATTGTCTAATCCAGTCGCCATACGTCAGCTGGAAACGATGAACCAGGGTTAAACTACTTTGCAGAAAAAGTAGATTCTCACACACAACTCATTTGAGGTTCTAATTCACGTTTTTTGTCACATCTGTTGTACCCTAACAGGGCTGAAGCAGATAACATTAAAGTGAATTCGTCTTTTTATTCACTCAGTATTTCCACTGACATTATATATAACGCTTTCAACAAGTACGAGCACTACTTCAAGGTGCAAATGCCTTGAGTCCATCTTCGAATTCATAACACGGGAGACCAAACTGGCGACACAGTATCTCCACATATTCCAGCTCCTCCGGGCTGAAGCCTTTCAACAAACGGCAACTCAGTGCCCGACGGTGCAACAGCCAGTGCCTCGATCGCCTTGCGGATCAGGATACGAGGAACTGGCTCCAGAGACCGCTCGATGGCCAAGCGCTGACGCATCCTGCTCACCTGGCGCTCCTCGCTGGCACTGCCATCGGTCCCCAGTGCACGCATCATGTTGCTACTCAAGAATGCAAGTCAACAACGTCATTACACACTGCGATACACATTGGAATGTATGCATGCATATCTAACAGAGCTATTCATTCACACAAGGCGCCTGGTATCAAAATTCGGACATGCCATAGACTACAAATGCATAGGTGCATTGATTGTGGTTGCCACCTGTATGTGAAAAAGACGAACTAATAAATGGCAATTTGACACGATAGTGTTACAGAGCTCGCTTTGCCGAAGTTTTGGTTTGATGCGGGCATCTACTGGTTGTAAGAGACAAATATGCATTGTTCACAAGCTGAAATTCGAGACAGATGCAAATACTAAACGACAGACAAAAGGTTCACTCTGGGTGATAATCGAACTCGAGCCTCCTGCGTGGCAGGCAAGCAGATGTTCTACCACACGAAGGTACGCCAGAGCTTGAAACTGCTTCATATAGGCACTGGGTGCGGGGACGAGTTTGGACTGGCGGCGCCTCTGTCGGTGGTAACGGCGAACTACTAATGGCATGTAGGTCGCAAAACGGGTGCGTTCGCTTGCTGCAGGGGTGCGGCGTTGTATGTTACTTCAATTTCAGTGAGCTGCCGAAATCCACGAGAAGTGTACAAAGAGTGAAAGGTATACATTGTCTTATAATATTAAAGTCGGCAAAGCAATGAAAAAAAAGAAAAGAATACCGGAGTGGGCATGCAAGAACTACAACGGAGGAACAACTGCAATCGGCAAAGCATAGAGTAAAGAAAGACGAGAAAAGAATGGGAGATGTACGCTCTCTTTTGTCAATATTACGAGGCAGTGTTAATGTGTAGACAGAATGGCAAAGTGTTAGGAAGGATTCATCCGATCCCACGCATTGCAGATCGATCTTATGCGAAGCAGGCAGCGAGTCCATTCTGCATTTTTTTTTTAGCTTTGAGTCAAGTGTAACGAAGTGCATCAACATGTTTTTGTAAATGAAATAGTTGAGTGGATATAGTGGGCTTGCCAGCCATGCTATTAGATTGTTGTTTCAAGGTTAACTGATATGGTCTGGCATATTGTCAGGAAGAGATGTCATTTTTATTGAAACGAAGTGCACGCTACGATGCAAGTCATATTTCAGTGTGTGATGCTGTGAACATCGAACATAGCTGCTACATTCAACAGAGGGTTGCTCCGGGGTCAACCAATGCCTGATAATAGCTTTCGAAGTCATCAAAGCACATATGTAATGTTAACCCGATGGTTATAAAGCACAGCCAAAACATACTGCAACTGAAATTGGCATTAAGCCGACATGACATCTGTATCACAGCATTAGATGTACATAGGTAATGTTAATTACCTTGTAATACAATTAGGAAAACCAGACTGCAACCACTTTCTGACGCTAGTTACACCGACATTTTCTTGCACATACCATGTGCTATATGGTCTTTTTAAAAGAGGTTTCAACACCTGACTTGGCTCTTTTGTAGAACTGACTGATTGCCACTAAAAATGCCTGGATGCAGTTCTTTCTGGTATCCTGATTTCTATGCTTTCTATGCTTTTTATTTCTACCTCAGGTCATCACGGCTGACCACGCATTTTTCTTGAAGCGCACCCATTCAAGCTACCAATGTCTGATGCCACTTCTGGGTACCTAAAAACTGTGAATCACCTGTGGTTCATATACGCATCCCGCGGCCGTGTATATGCCACACGTGGCTTCGTGACGTTCTTGCCAAGATTTTCGGGCAGTAATGTCACAACCAGATAGTCATGTTTGTCACATTCTCGTAACCACCTATGCATTGGTTAATACTAATTAGCTTGAGGGGGCGACAAGATCGCTTATATTGACTTCAATCGATCGATCGATCGATCGGACGGACGGACGGACGGACAGATGGATGGATAAATAGAAACACTCCAAGTGTCTTTCGTTCACTAAAAAGTGCTTCACGTCTTCAACAGAAATAGAAATGGTGCTATATCACATCCCAGCTTGTCTCGTTGAGCCTCATCTGCGGCACGCACTTGCAAAGCAATTGACTATCGTTGTCCCCTTTATATTCCCTGACTTCACCCATGTGGCCTGCTTCATGCAAGTAGCAACCCTTTCATGGAGTAGACACTAAAATATCTGTGTACCCACTGGTCAAGCCTTGAAAGCCGCAGCTAAATATAACTGATATAGTCACGGGTGCATTCGAGCTGTCAGGACTCTCGAGCAGCCTAGAACAGCAATGTTGGCATTTAAAAAGCAAATTTGTTTATTTTACAGTATTTTGCCAATCAGGCCCATCTTATTTGCAGTCACAAAAGGGACGAGGCATCGTGCCCCTTCTGATCCGCCTCCGAATGTAAACAAGTGCCTAAAAGCACAGCACCATGCCCAAAAGCCTGAGTCGATGTTCCAACAGTGCTCCTCGGTGCGAAGACCTGAATGGGACACGTGTCATTCTATCTAGATGACTTGGCGACCACTGAACGTTGTCCCAACCACAAACAACTGAGCTCCCAAAAGCCCGACAGGCACCATTATTTGAACACATGTTCGACAGTGGTACACTTCGTACAATGTTAAAAAAAATGCTGTTGCTGCGTCTTTTCTTTGCCTTGGGCGATTGTTGAAAACGAAAAGCTGCTGCTACTGTACGAATACGATGCGGAAAGTAGCAGAGCCTTCTCCGCGCCGTCTGCTTCACATGCCAGCGCTGTTCTTGCCACCACTCGCGGCGCTTTTCAGGAGGAGAGCAGCTGGCGCCGTACGACGGCCGCCCGGTATCTATAGAAAATGCTAGAAGAATGTTATGTAGTAGGTGAAGTTTCCTTGAATCACGTAATATTGCCTGGAAGAATAGTAGAATAACACTAAGCACTAAACATGTGAAGTGCACAATGAGTGACCATGTGTTTAAACATAGCTGTGTAACAGGCCTGTAGCCAGGAATATATTTTTTTTTTGGGGGGGGGGCACCTGATGAAGGTATTGAAAACCACCTATTTTTTTAATTGATGACCTCGGTAAAACTCACACCTCCATCTGAATTCTACGAAGAAACAGCCCGTCCCCGCCCCCCTGGCTACAGGCCTAGCTGTTGGACAAGAACTTGATATCTCAGAATCAGTGTCCAGATTTCAGTACTTATAGAGATAAGTATCGATGTTTCCCAAAATCTCTCCACATATGATAGGAAGAGCGTTGACGTACAGTGGAGAAAAAAAGCTAAAAAACTCACTAGTAAGTATAGTATATGGCGAGCGGAAAGTCGGCGAGGCAAAGAAGACTTAATGAATAGCAGAAACTGGGACAAAAGCCTATTTGGAGCAACTACCGGAAAGGCAAAGGTGAAATTAGAGGGGAGACATTTTTGCTTTTTAAAAAGGGGGATCAGTTGCCTTACAACAAATAGTTACAAAGCCAGACTCGGCAAAGAAAAAAAAATGTTCGTGCTATGGGAAAGCTAAAGGGATAGTGGAGCATTATCCAACTAAATTAAAATAAAGATTGTACACCAAGGTACTTGTGCTGCAAGTTCAAGGCAACGATATTTGAGCAAATAGGCTGTGGGAAGTCGAGTGTAATTGTTGTTGATTGACATTCATGAACGACATTTAATTTGTTACAAGTGCATTCAGAGACACAAGCAGTGACTGCATCAAGGTCATCATCAAGAAAAAAGGTGGCCAACGTCAACAATAATATTCCAATTTATGACCCCCTCATCAGGCATGAATTGTCTAATTTTAGATTATACACATTTAGCCACATCATTAAGAAAAAGTCAAGGACCCTGTACAGTGCCCTGGGATACTTCAGAAGCTACAGAATCACAAGAACAGTTAGAGACATTAGCGCTGGTGTATTGTTGTTTATTAGGGCAATTCTTCAAGTGTGTTGGTTTAATTAGAAGCCTTTGATAAGGAATACAATCAAAGCTTTTTATAGTAATCTAGGAACACCATGTTGACATGATTATGCCAAATGGATAATTGCCAGCTATATACAGAGACACGCAAGTTCAAAACCGAAGACGACTATAAAAATGTTAAAGTGAAGAGACGTAGCACCACACATACAGGCGGAACTCACAGAAACCACCTCCGAACTTGTCATTCCGAATTAGGTGCCACTATATGTTTAATGCAGGAGGTTTCGTACATCAGATTTATTAAACTCTAACAGCAAACAGAATTAAATGATCAATCAGTGATACACCAGAAACAAGTACTGACATGCCTTCATATGAACAGTATGCCTTAATGTCCAAATCAGTTTCTTGCATTTGCTTGAGCTTCTTCTCTTGCCAATCCATGAACACAGTTTGCAGCCTGCCCAAGGGATACAGTGCATCGGCCGAATTCTCATCTGCTGAGAAACGCCACTGTTTCGTTGATTTGCACCTCTGGTAAATTTGGTCTGGTTTTGCAACGCATTGTTACGTGGAAGTAACAGCAGACAGTCTGAAGCCACAATTACAGCTCACAAACGTCAAGCTCTTCACTTCCAGTCTGAGGCGCATTTAAGGATAAGCACCACTTATGCCCTATTATCGTCGGCCAAAATCGTGTAACACAACTCCCGGCGCCAAAAGCGCAGACGCGGCGCGCCTACGGGGCCACAGCAGGAGGAGTGTGGCAACGCTCGAGCCTTGAACAATAATGAACACAATAATATTGTGATCACTCTGGGATGACTTCTGCGAGGAGCAATGAAAACTAGGGCAGCCCAGTTTGAATTAACCGTTGCAGATGCAGAGGTGTAAGAATTATAGGGAGTTTCCCCCCAGAGAAATACACAGGGCTGTGTCGGGGCCAGGACGAACATTCAAATCAGCAGTAAGTTCATATTAAGTGTGTCCGAATCATCGAGCTTTTACCATATACGTTTTTTTTTTTTTTCATTTCTACAGGTGGGTGCCAATGCATGATTCTTCAAATAATCTAGCTCAGCGAAATGTTGACACCTAGATATGCAATTTATACTGCTTTTTCACTGTGTCTGTATGATGATACCAATTAACATACATCGCAAGACAGGGCATTCAAGTGAACAGAAATCACAGGCTCGTGTTGAACGTACCGACAGAGCTGACTGATCTCCTGGTTTCGGTTGAAGAGGCTTTTGTTGAGAACACAGAGCTCACGGCCAATGGCCGACGAGTCGGGGGCCAGCGCGTAGGCTCGCCGCTGCAGCTCGGCTGCCTCCTCAAACTCGCCGAGTATGCGCAGCCCCACTGCACACCGGTAAAGTGCCTTGGCATAGTTGGGGTTCCGCTGCAGGGCTCTGCGTGCACAGGCCACTGCCTGCGTGATGGCACACAACCAGCTGGTTCATCACTTGAAAGACATAGTGCAAAGATAACTACACTTTATTATGGTATTTTGCATTATCAAAAATAAACTGCAGTTGGATGCGTGCATTAGAAGCTAGTGCTAGTCCTGTGCTTTTGCACTGTCCCTGTTCCTTTGTGCTACAGTTTATCACGCTTCTCGTAAATGCAAGTTTTATGCATGCTAACAAGGACATCTGCACAGCTTTACAATGACCCAACAAAGTTGAGCTAGCTGCACAGGATTCGTCACAAAAGAAAAGTAGGTGTGCTAACACAGACACAACAACTCAGTACAATACAAATGCCAACTGTTGAATGAAAAGGTGCACTTGTGAACAGCAGGAAAGTAAACACAGAAGCTTGTCTGAGCACGGGTAACGAAGCGAAAGTTTTCAGTTGTTTTCATCAAGGGAAAGGCCGACCTCTCAGGATTCTATGAAATCTGGCACAGTCAAACTTCATTACAACACAGCATTGGGACCATAAATTAGTTTGTTGTATCAGATATTCTTTGTAATGGCAGAGATAAAAACTCAGCATCAATAAACTGACAATCTCAATCGTGCGAGGCTCCTCGATGCAAAAACATATCATTCTAGGCTTCATAAATCAACTATAAATGAGGCCAGCCTTACTCATCTCCTTGTGACATTTGATACATCAGTTCATATGATGGCACAGTCAAATTCACTTGTTTTTTTTTTTTTTTTACACGGAACTAATTAATTTTTTCTCTGAATAATCCAGTTGAACTTTTTCAAAGGATAAAAAAAAATTTCGTTCTGCTTTTTATGCGACATCTCAAATGTTGAGCTTTGCATGAGCCAATTATTTCTTCATTACACCTAATATAACAGTCACCCTCTCATTTTTGGCTTTGTTAAAAAAAGATTAAATGTCTATTCAAGTGAAGTGTGGCCAACTCAAGTGCATATTCAGTTCACTGTAGCCAATAATTTGCTAGATGAGTGTGCATTGTATCAAGTTTTCACTGTACATGGTACGTACAAGCGCACCTTTGAAATTTAATTGCAACATATTTTTAATAGCCGCTATAGCTTCCTACTGTGCCCTGACATGCGAGCTTCTAGACAGATGCTCACACAAGATTTTGTTGAGTTTACACGGCTGGTTCACTTTGTGGCCCCATCGGTAAAGCACAAACAGCCATTCTGCATGTTTTTGTACTTTACGCCATCCCAGCTAGCCACACTGCTGCATGGAGTCACCATAATTAGACAGATGTGCCTGATGTCGTGCCAACATCGGTTATAGTAGGTACCCTATACAACAAGTGACTTTAATATCAAGATAAAATATCTGATCGACACTTCCCGAGCTTCACACTTGCAGCGCTGTTTCTGCATACAGCACATTTGAATATGAAAGTAAATCCAACTTGAAAAATTGCTGTTAGTGTTTCTTTAGTGCAACCTGCACATCACCACTGACATATGCATGCCAGATTGACAGGTGGCACCCTTTACCTATACACATGTTTTGTGTCTACTTTCTCTTCTGCCTCAACGTGCTTTTCTGGTTGACTGTCGGCACTTGAGCTGTGTTCAGCTCTCCTCTGGCAACCGTGTTTGCATAGCCACCTTTCAAGTGTGTTCTGAAATGCGTGCATTGATGATTTCTTTCTCTCTCCGACACTCTTGTTCCCCTGTCCGTAAGTATTGTAGCAAGCTGGACGTAGTCTGTTTAACTACCTAGTACTCGCCAGTATGCTCCAATGATCAACAGAAAATTAGCAACGTTTATGCAAATTGCAGGCATGTCCAGTGTTCTTCCTCCTCTTTTTTTTAATGCAAGAATGCTGTTGGTGCCAATTTATAAGATTTTTTGCAAAGATATAGCGGGATACGGAAGGTTTCACCTTTTGGTGCAATTTGGCACAGCCATCACCAGGCACAAGACAGCGAAGGATGGAAACAGGAGGAGCACTGTTTCTGCTCTGCTTTTGTTTCTGCAAAACTTTCCAGCTTGAGATAAGAAACATACCAGTTTTGCGTTGCGCATGCGCAGGGCGCACTGTGCCTGGTTGGCATACAGCTTGGCCAGCAGCTCATCCTTGCAGGTCATAGTCGTCTGCGTCCACTCCAGAGCTTTAGCGGCCTCTGCATAGCAGCGAGCTGCAGTTGCATAGTCAGCAGCCTCGTAGAAGCGGTTCCCGTTTCGGTGCTTGCGGCGGCACATCTGCACTCAAAAGGAGCAAACAGGCTGCCTCTCAAAAAAGTCTTCACTTGATTGACTGTTCAGCTATTATTAGTTTGTCATGCATATCCATCTCATTTAGAACGAGGTGAAGGTGGTAGAGTGTCATGTGCATTTCTCAAAGGTTGCAAGTGTGACCCCTGTAAGCAGCAAGTGATGTTTTGGTACACTTTTCTTTTTTTTTCATATTTAGATCACTTTCTATCAATGACGCCTACACTTTCCTTGGCATCTTTGTAGCTAGTTCTCATTAATATTGTGTCTACCAAAAAAAAAAAAAACAAGCCTTTAAACTGACGCTTTTTTCCTCATTCATAGCGAGGGCAGACTTGATGCCTTCAGGTAGTACGCGGGAGATTATTGGTCAGCTGCCAGTTTAAAATACAGGCACATATGCTATGAAAGGGAAAGAAGGCAACCACTTGTTTGTAGCTCGTTGTCACAAGAAAATTCGTATGGATTTCTCAGAAAGAAAAGCTCCTTGGTTGCAGAGAAATTCATCCTTATCTGGGATACGAACCCTGGATCAACGCCTTTCCAGGGCGTTCGCTCTCCCGAATGAGCTAACCAGCAAGCTAGCAAGTGACAGGGCACACATATTCTCGGTAATATTGTATCAAACAAAGAAACTCGAGCCCTTAAATTTATACTCCTTGCCTCAAAATGAAGGTTGCTTGTTCATATTTACTTAAAGCATAAAGGCGGGCCCATTGGAACTTCGAACATGACTTTTTCAGAGATAAGCTTTAAAAAGCAACCATACAAGCCCTACCGTTCCAAAACAATCGACACCACAGACATGTACTAGTGCTTACAGGTATGCAGTGCTGTGCATGACTGTATTTTGCACTCTACGTTTGTCAGTGTGTTTTATTATGTTGATTGAGTTAAAAATAGATGCGTCTTATACAGAGGTACATCTAAAATTATTTTTCCCACGAAGGTCATGAAAAGTGAGGATGCGTTTTATACACAAGAAAATACTGTAGAAGAAAATAGAAAGGATTGTGAAACCACTTCTGTGTGGGTGTAGAGGAGTGCTAGCAGCTCTGATATATCCACTTTTGTAGGCTCGCACTTGCAAGCCTGCAGAAGTGAATGCACTAGAACCCTCTCACACAAGGGCCAGTGAATTGAATAGCTGAAAAAAAAGAGTATATTAAATTGAAGCTTATTAAACTCATCCTCAAAAGGCACACGGATTTTAATATAACTTTACATTATGCTTGATTAAGAAAATATATGTATTTCAGCACTTTTTATTTTGATTACAAGTGAAGCACATCTGCATAATTTTCTTGAGTTCCTTCCCATCTCTTTCTAGAAAAATCATGATTGCCCAATAAGTGAACAAGCATGCTACGCACATGGTGTGGTGCATGGCAATGACCTTACCTCATACACAATATCAAAGGAAAGCTGCCTGTAGTCTTCATGCTCCAAATAGTCCATGTCACCATCATACTCAACCTCAATGAAATTAAGCAGTGTTAACTCGTAGACCAGAGTGGCACGTGGTGGGATGCGAGGCTGGCAACCCATGTCCCCGAACCCGTATTTGGGCGACACTACCACACGACATTCTTCCCCTCGACGCATGCTCCGTACTGCCATTGCCAGACCGGGAATCGTCAGCTCGTCAAGACTGTGGTAGAAAGAAAGAGAGCATGGCATGTGACACCACCAGACACAAGAGAACTCTTTTAGCCAAGCATCTATGAAGGCTATTATTTCCATCTTCGAACCATCCATTTCCATCACACGTTATACACACACGAAAAAAAACTAGCACACATAACATAGACAGACTATGAAAACAATCCTTCACTGTCTCCTTGCGCTACCGAAGTCCTAACCTAACAGTCCCTCACCTTAGCATGGACACAAGACACAAGGCTGGTCTCATCGAAGTTTGTTGCTATGTCTTGAGCTGAATCCCGTCTGCACAATGGACAAGGTGGCTACTTGAAGAGGTAGGCACCACCATCGTAGCCTATTCTTATTGGTTTCTTTTTTTGTTTGTTTCTAGCCCAGCGCTTGTGACACCTTCGTTGTCTGCTTCCAACTCTTGTAATGGCGTGCACTTTGAACCTTCACGCACTGTCACTTATCACAAAAGCCCCCTACATTGTTTTTTCATTTAAAAAAAACTGCTGACACGTGCGCAGTCTGTAAGTCGCTACACTGCAGTTGTGCACTTTTCTGTGTTTTTTGTCCTTTTTGCGCACTGATCGTAATGAGTATGTTCCAACTAGCCCAATTTGCTGCTTTACTTTCCTGCTATGACACCATTTAAGTGCACTATAAATGGGTGATATATCGCAGTCATAAGGGTGAGTTGGGCTAGTTGTTTGGGCTCATTTTGAAACAGCACAAAAGACAAAAGACACAGAAGAAGACTCAATAATGAGAGCGTTGCACTCGTGTTGTTATGCCTTTTCGAGTCTTTTGTGTTGTTTCAAAATAATTGCAGTCACCTAATCCCTAGACAGGCAGTGGCTGCCACAAACATGTAGGCTACCATTACCATAATGATGTGCTCATGGTACTGCGCTTACCTGCACCGCTGTGGTTGGTTCCGCAACCAGGTCGAGTCGAATGGCTCACTTTCATTTCCACTGATGTAAGCATTGTAGTGTAGAATGACAACACAGTTTTCGGGTACCAATGGGCCTTTGCCTGTAAGAATCACCTGCACCAAGATCGAATACAGACAAAAGTATTCGTGACACAACGGCCGAAACAGGTGCATACCGGCAACTGACCCACTGTCTAGAAAACAAGCCAGGCCTATGTAAAACCGGGCAGGTAACAACCCTGATTGCTACAGTATAAGAAATATTTATGATTTGAAGTGCATCAATATGTGAGGAGAACACTGCCAGAAAGTAGGGCCTAATGAAACTCACAAATGAGAAGGAAGTGATCTTAAAATGCAAATAGCTTTTTTTGAAGATAGCTTAACTGCCTCTACAAATACCTGTGCCCCTTCCCCTCCACCCTCTTCCATGGGCTGGGCTCTTCTAGGGGAAAAGTAACAACCCCAGCAACAATTCAATGGGCTAAATTTGTTGAATTTACAGTGGACACGAGCACTCATGTCCTTCTTGTCTCTGAGTCGTCGGTCTGTTCTCGTGCTATAACTACCGTCTAGTTGGTGTGTTTGCACATATAACCTTAATTTTCTGGTCTTCCAGTTTTCGTTTACTCCTTCTCTCTCTTATGGCCATATCTTTCGCTAAAAAAATGCACACAAAAGATGACGACGACGGCTCTGGAGCCGACACGTAAACTCGTCTTTGCCTTCGCTGGCACCACGTAACTCTCATCCTACATAAAAAAAAAAAGGAGGGATGAGAGGAAATGTGAAAATAGGGGGCGGATAATTGAAAGGAAGGCCTTCAACTTACACATCTCTCTTTTAGCGCTCAGCCCCAGCAACAACAGAAACGTACGTGCTTCGCAATATGATTTATGGCATTATGGTACTTCACAAAACGATGATTCATGGCACAGTTGATTGATTGATATGTGGGGTTTAACGTCCCAAAACCACCATAAAGTTATGAGAGACGCCGTAGTGGAGGACTCCGGAAATTTCGACCACCTGGGGTTCTTTAACGTTCACCCAAATCTGAGCACACGGGCCTACAACATTTCCGCCTCCATCGGAAATGCAGCCGCCGCAGCTGGGATTCGAACCCACGACCTGTGGGTCAGCAGCCGAGTACCTTAGCTACTAGACCACCTCGGCGGGGCTCATAGCAGTTGGCGCTTTGAAACTAAGTCCACTACGCCAGCTTTCGTCGCGACTGCTGCATGTCTTCCGCGCATGCCTATATTTTCTGTGTTTTTTTTTCAGTCATTACTTTTAATCAGTAGCACCGCGCGCGCAAATGCCTCAACACGCACGCGGTTTCTATCCCGGCACTGTTCGCAATGTCTAATGCCGATTAGCATTTACTGAGCAAATCAATCGCGTGCGATAGGTCTAACAAGCGCCCGAGTTGACGAACGCCGATCGGCGTTCCTCTCTGTGTGGGCATGCAGTCGACAACGTACACAACTGCCGTTCATCGAGTAAATAAAGCTTGCCCAACCTGAGCAGTCGGTCAAGTTTGAGAAGCAGACGCTCGAGTTTTCATCGCCGATGGGCATTTGCGAATTCTGGTGGCGCATGGCGCAGTTGGTCCAGACACCGTGGTCCGGTTCGAGAGGCCCGCCATCAGAACGCTAACTGGCGTTGATCGAGTGAATGCTTGTGAATCGCTCTTATTCACGCTGCACGTAGAGCCAGAAGACGATAAGAGTTACCTCATCGTCAAAGTAACATGTCATGATACGTTAAAAGGCCATTTAAGTGCGCTTAAGTCAACCTAGGCGGGAAACGCTACTGGCGAACTGCTTCGCGCGAATAAGCGAAGCGCAACACATGCTATACCCACCTTTTTCTGCACGCCGCCGTCGTCGATCAAAGGCTCCATTGGTCTTGGAAAGGAAATTAAGCTACTATGCTGGCAGCAGCAACTACTGAAATACTTCAGACGGACGCCAAGTCAAGCGCACGACCTAAGCGCTCTCAAGTCGAGTGAGCGTCTGACAACTGCAGCAACTGCGCGCCGGTTACGGTGATTGGTTCTTTCAAGCGTTGCCATTGGTGACGCGCAAATCCTCCGTATCATTTTTTATTATTTTTTAATTGCGCTAGAAAGAAAAAGAAATGATAAGAAAAGTGAACCGCGCAACTGTGTTCATCAAAGTGCAACACCTCAGCAGTGGTTCACAAACGAAGGGACAAGAGGGGGCATAACGAGATAGGAAGAAAAGCAAGATTGGGAGACGGTTAGAGAACTTCGTGGACAGGACCCCGGTCGGCGAGCGGTAGTCCAAGAGAGGACATCGCGCCATTTTTTGCCTTCGCTAGGCTGGTGCAGTTGCATGCGATGCTTGCTGCGCTGCGTGTGAGCCATGGTGCAAGCAATGAGCTAGGCTTGGTGAACACACGGCCAATATGGCCGGGTCTGGCGGCGCTTGCTTGCTTGCTCAGCGAGCGAGATCCCCTGATGCCGGCCGCGGGCGTTCATGCACTGCTGGCCCCAGAAGCATTTATCGTAAAGGGCGTAGCCAGAAACTTTTTTCAGTGAGGGGGTTCAACCACACATTGTGTGGGTTAATTCATGCGTGCGTTCAGCACGAAACACAAAAGCTCTAAAAGGTGTTGCCGTTATTAAATGCGAAGCATCTTATGGCAAGGGCTTTGTCTAGTCTCTGCTTCCCGTGGCGTCCACTCCACAACTGCGCATGCGAATTCCCCTTTCCTCTTTTTTTTTAATTAAATGTATATAAGGAGAGGTTAGTGTCAATGCATGGCCCCGGCTACTCCTCTTGCACAAAAGTTTCTCTTCTACGCTTTTTCCTCTCTCTCTCTAGAGTCGGCGGCGAAGGCAACGAAACACTTCCTCAGTAGTGCGGCATTCACACCCCCCCCTCTCTCTGCTCTCCTACACTTTCCTCTCTCCCGAGTCGGCGGCGAAGGCAACGAAACGCTTCCTCAGTACACATGATCATTTCACAGCCACTGATTGTCGGTTTGGAGGCGTTACAGGTTTTAGAGGGTCAGGCACATGTGCTTTGCTTGGTTAGCACGGCATCACACTTGATATCTGGCGTGTGCACTGAGGAACCGACTGTTTAGCAGTGCTATAGTCATGGTCACCCGCAGTGCTCACGGCAACGGTCACCAGCATCAAGCGATCGTCACCGGCAGCATTAGCCAGCTAGATGACTTAGACGAGATTCTGTGCGTGCCGTTCACTATCTCCTCACTGCTTCGCATCCACGCATGGGTCCCTTTAGCGGGAGGTGGTGCAATTTTTCTCGACACAAAAACGCTGAATTAAGCAAGTTAATCAGTTTGATGATAATTGTTGTTCGACCATAATATCCCGAGCAAGCACTCTCCTCACAATGAAAGACATTTGAACAAGATTTGGAAAACGGCCCTTCGCCCTGCTTGGTTGTGAACCAGAATTCAAGATGGTGACGGAAGAGCCTCTAAGAAGAACGCTCCCCTGTGCTTCTAATAAAATATTCTATTGAATACGTACGCATTTACTGTTTTTAGTGAATTGAAAGGAATCCCCTTCAGAAAGAAAATTCATGTGTCATGCCAAAGGGGAAGATGTCCTTCATATGTTTCATTATTTTATGACAACTCTGAATGCAACCCTGGAGAATGACACAGAAACGGTACTAATCTTATAGCACATATTTGAAGACACTTAGGACTTAGGTTGGAACCGCTGCTACAGGATTTTGTAGGGGAAAACAGGCTGACTGTAATGGAAGAGAGGAGGGGTGCTTGCTCGGATTTTACACCATGCATCTTTTGTCCGCGGATGCAATATGCCTAAAAACCTAACCATTTACAACTTCACTGTAAAATACCATCAGGCAGATTCTTTATCATGAAAACTATATTGTGGGCAGCAGAAAGTGAATGTACCTGAAAGCAGAAAATGGCACCTGAACACTGTGTTCTTTTTCACACAGTTACACAATGTACCACTTTGGGAGAGTGAGTGAACAGGTTATTTTACCATTTGTGAGACATAGTGCATAGAAACAGTGCACAGACAAGCATAGCATCAGCATGCTCGCCCTGTGTTGCTATTAATCAAATAGGCAGCTGTTACGCTTTTATTTTGGGATTCGTACTTAGCTAGACACAACATCCCACATATTTATTAATATACACGAGTATAAACATAAGCCCATACAAGCAGAGTCGATTTAAGATGAGTGAATAAGTCGGCAATAAAAGATGGGGCTCACTCTACCTTGAACAAATAGGTACTAGTGCAACGAAAAGGAGGTCTTTCCTCTTCTCTTCCTTGTTTTTGTCGTGCCCGTTCAAGATGGGAACACACCAACTTGCCCAATAGACCATTCTGATAGGGCTCAATCATAGTCACTCAAGAAATACATCTTATGCTTAGGTCTCACTCGTACTATTCACTAAAATTTCTCCCAACCAGACCCGCTCGACGTCGCCAGAAAGTCACTGACCTATACTCACCAAGACTCGTGGCCTGAACCGAGTACGGATGAGTTTGCCAAATTGAAGGTATGTGCGCTCCCGAGGAGCAGGATAGCTTGTGTACATACAAAGAACCTTCTGCATTTACCAAGGATAATTAATTGACTTGCTACCCCATTGCTATGCAGCTAGTTATCCATGACATTGTTACTGCAGTAAATTAGGACAGCTCTTCTGTGTATCATTTGTCTGCTTACATTTGAGAGGATTGGTAAATAGACAACAAACTACTAAATATCAGGCTAATCCTATGATGCACACAAAACTAGCACCTTCAGTTTCGGTTTCGTAAATGACAGCTGGTCTAACATTTTTCCATGCATCTTTTCAAAGAAATAGTGTGGACAGAAACTTTACACAGCAAAACGATGGGCGAAGAATCGCACATTTAAGACTAAAAACAAAAAAAAAATAATAATGTGAAAAAATTTGCTTTTTTTCACCTGGCCGCATACATTACAGCAACACAATTAACGTCTCTTATATTATTCTTGGTGTCATCGCCTTTGGGTCTTCAATTGAGTAGTGTTAAACAAGGTAACAAGCACTCAAAATTGCCTTCTATATTCGCACTTGATTATCCCACTCAAATTCGACATATCCGAGTGAAATGCAATTAGGATTGCGAGCAGACTTTTCACATTGCACATTACTTCCTAACCTTACCATTCATATGACAGCAAGAGAATGTTGCCTGTGCAGAATACCCGTCCCTGCAGGAAGTTCTTTGATTGCCATTGCTCGCCCCACTACATATAAACGGTCAGAAAACGCCCAAGCAGCATTTTCGAATCTCACAAGTTCATTGTTCAAGCTTGAAGCGAATCAAGCGCTCCAGGTAGACCTGGGGCCAGATCTTTTCAGCTATTGATGTTTTTATTTCACATTTGTGCTTTAACAAGCTATCACCATGATGACCGAAGCGACTAACAAGAAGGTTGTCTGAAGAAGATAGCATTCATAAATGAAGTTGTCAACACGCCCTTATAATCTCGATGAAATACTCAGAGCGTAATTAGGCACACATGCCCACACACATACAAAAATTCAATGCTCTCACAGCCAGTCTGACAACTGCTCATTCATAGTATGAATTCCTGAATTTATAATTTGCACATGCAGGAACAGCATCGTGCTGCTTCCACTATCCGCACTGCAGCTGTGTTCAGTCACAGTTCAGGAAAGATAACTATGGAGAAAACAAAGATATTGGAAGTTTACTTTTACACAAGCACTTATTCTTTTCTATGAAAAATATGCTTTTGGTACCTCACATGCTATTTTTCTTGCTCTTATACGATGAACTTGCAGTCTCGGAAAACTATTGCCTACACTTCAGCAGAGCAGACTAGACAGTTGAGCTAGTTGGCTATCTATGAACACACACTAAAGAACGACGAGCCTAAAAAATGTGAAGTAGACAACAGACTAGCACTACTAAGTGAGCTTAAATACAGGCTAAGTGAGCTGAAATACACATTTTCAAGGTATCGTGCGTGTGCAATATCGTGTTGGAAACAAAAAATCAAATGTAATAAGGATATGAATATGTGATAAAACCTGCAGTATAGCAGACGCAACTGTGCAATCAACGGACAGCTGTGCCTGTCAAAAGGAGTCTGCAGAAATTTAGAAGCAAGCAAGGATATAGGCGTCTCGCTTATGCAGACACAATCACTCTTCCATATAAAGAATGCCCCTAAAGCAATCTCTTCATTTTGCATACCATCTTAGTGGTATAAATTTGGCTCACACCCACATGTGCAACTAAATGTGCATACTTGTCTTCCTCCTTATTTTAAATGCAAAGCTTTTCTTGGAACTACAGCAACTTTGCGCATTTCTACCTTTGTATTTATCCAACCACCGTGTGCTCAGATTTGGGTGCATGTTAAACATCTCCAAGTGGTTGAAATTTCTGGAGGTCTCCACTACGGTGTCCCTCATAATCATATGGTGGTTTTGGGATGTTGAACCCCACATATAAATCAATAAATACCTATCTAACCACCCACGTCCGGATGCTGTCGTGATCATCTGCTTAACTTTGGGTTAAGTTAAAATTAACATAGGAGGTGGGGGGTAAAAGGGCTCGAAAAATATGTCTGGCTTGTTATGACATAACGTGAAAATCTTGTTACGTGCATCATCAAACTTCTTCCTCCAGACACAATGGAATATACCCGTATACCTCAAGCCGCGGTATGCACGTATGTGCCACGGGTGAATAACTTATATCTACCCAAGATCGGTGAGTACTGATACAGAATTTCGCAGCCGAGACAGCCTGCGCTATCGATTCCTGTAAACATGCGTATATCACCTGCAAAATATCAGCAGAGCACATAGCTTGGAAGGTATTATATATAAATTTTGAAGTTCCCATGAGCTTATGAGAATGGCTCCCTCAAAAGCGATCCACGATGACTGCCCCACTTTCCGCACGTCACCAAGCTGCAGTCAATATAAGTTATAATGCTGCTCCCTCCTGTTCGTGCAGTCCATCCCTCCCGCTCCTACGATAGAATGGTAACAAAATAGCTCCCCAGTACTCTCACGCAACTGCTCGCGAGTCCATGGCCACAGCGCACACATTGAAACTTTTGTGTTTGGCAACACTGCTGTCCCTTTTCATGTCCAAATGGACTTCTTGATTCATACGGTGCCGAAGTGCATCACAGTTCCACATGCAGACATGGTCAAGCATTGCACAAGCTAGCTGGGGATGTAGTTGCACCCAGGTGGCTTGTCGTTCTGGGAGCTCTCTCAAACCGAATCTGAGAATGGTTCGCAATGAGAAGCCTATAATTAATTATTTATTGCATGCAGCAGCAAAATATGTGCCGCTTTATGATTAACAATCTCCCAAAAAACATTTTGCTGCAAAAAAAAAGAACATTGCTGCAAAAAACATTCTGCAGCAAGATACATTTAGTTAGCTTGCTCAATGCAAGACTATTGCAAAAGTCAGTGCACTGGAACTTCAAAGGAGGCGTGACATCAACCTTACGCATGTCATGTTTTTGTCTCAATGTGTGGTTATTGATCCCCTACTAACGAAATTCGGCACTAATAATGCAACAGAGGGACAAATTATCTATGTAATATTGATTAGTATGACCAGTATCAAACCCAATTCAAAATGGTGCAAAGCTCGCCAATTTTAAGCACTGTCAAGCGCTCACCTCCAGCTGTCCCACTCCATCTAAACATGTTGCCACATGAAATGGTGACGCGAGTTTCAGCTGACATTTTGTCTGCTCAGTGCACACGTGTAGGCATGTCCTCGCCACCGTCATCAGCGTCCACAAGTGGCGATGAAAACAATATGAAATCACTGTGCTTGGCGACTTCGCTAATCATTTTGTGTTCGATCCTCTTCAGAGCGGTGATTCTGGAATCGACGACTGACTAAGCAGTGATGAAGAGGCAGTGTGAAACGCACACTTGGGCCATGCAGCCTGGCAAGAGATGTTACAATCCCACATATGAACGCTGTGTGGGTATTACTTGTTAGCAATGATTGTAGCTTCGAACGTGCTTACAACTCCTTGACTAATCACCCGAAGTGGCACAACGTAAATGCAGGATTCACATGAACGTGCTGCATGGACCAAGCAATTCAAAACAAGTAAAGCAGTCGCCAGGCAGCCAAGCATCGCTGCCAGATGGTACCACAAGTAGGCACCGTGGTGGCAACACTAAAATTTTTGCCACCATCTTTGCTTGTACATCGTCACTCAGCATCTGAGGCGTGGCCTAGAAGCTTGCTGAACACGTCAAAATTCTGTGGATGTCTCATGGAGCCGAATGCTTCGTTAAGCATTTGGACGCTGTTTGCATTCGAAATAAAATAACTTCTATCTAATTGACACCATTCATACTTCGCTAAAAAAACTCATGCATATTAAGCAATTGAATGAATGCCACATCTCAAGCTTTAAATTTGATGTCACTGCTCCTTTAAGCTGACAAACCTCTTCTTAACCAGAACGAAATACTTATTTAGTGCAACCAAAGCTTTGTCATTCCACAGAGTTCTAGGCATTGCAACAAAACTGCCCTCTTTGTCAGCTTGAAGTAGTGCCAAATTCTTACGTTTGAAGAAGGTCATAGACTCACTATATGATTGAATAGTTACACCAATCTTGCAACATTGTTTGTTTAACTTTTTTTTGTGCTCGTCGTTCTTTAATGCTGCCCTCATGGTTCTCGCGTACATATTTTTGAGTCTCTAAGGAAGAAGAAAAGGACGTGGGTTGCAGGTGCATCTAGCCTTGCGATATATGCAGGCATTTGCCATGCCCAGTTTCCTTCTTCTGAATAATGTTGAAAACCTCATTTTTTCAACTCAAGTGTGGGCAGGTCAACAAGAAGGCACACACAGCACAATGCGAAAATTCACATGCTAGCGGGTCATGACCTCTTTCAGAATAAGCACACCAGTGGAAAGAATGCTACACAAGAATAAAACCACTTGGATGGCTAATTGACTTACAAGTGTCATTTATTTTGAATCGTTTCGTAATATAAATACTTACTTTTTGCAGGCAGCACATGCGCAGTTTAAGCTATCTTGTGTGTTATAAGCATACCATCACACATCAACCTGATTTTGGTGTCCCTTGTCAACAATCACATGTGAAGTTTGTCATGTTTGAAAAGAGCAGATGTGACACCTCGCACCTTCTTTCAAAATGTGTAGCGTCCATGCAATAACACCACATTGCTCGCTCCGTCATGTGGCAAGCCTAAACACTAAAGCTCTTCAAACACGCACTTTCTGTCTTGATCAATCTAAACACACTTCGACAGATAATGTTCAATGTCATCATAGGAGTGTGCCAAATTGTGCTCCGAGTATTTCCCAGAGAGGTGTTACCAACTAGCCCAGCAGCAAGTTCAAAGCCGCAGTACACTTAGAATACAACTCTGAGCAAGACAGGAGTGCTTCCTATCAAGACAAAAGCGAATGATCACAGCCATCATCGCACACTGTTGTCACAGTGAAGATGAAATCAGCTCAGTGGTGCCATCCCATCGGCAGCTGTACTTATGGGCTTGTGGTTGTGCACCAGGGCCTTGAAAAGCTTCTTCTTGGCCTCCCTCGCCTTCTCCTGGCTGTCCCCCCAAGAGATATCCTCCACTAGGCTGCTGCTTGGCTCACTCGACAACAACGTCCAACCTTCAGCCTCCTCCTGTCCAACATCATTGCACTCAACTGTTCCTTTCAGGGTGTCCCGCACCTGACAGGAGAACCAATATGCATCCTGTCTTATTTAGGCAATTGAAAATTACTGCTCAGAGTGTCTAATTATGAAGTGGTAACATAGGAAACACCAAGAAACATATTTAGCAGAACTTATCTATCTGTAGTGCTTACTCAGTTGTACTATATGCAACACAGGCTGCGAACAGGTTACTGCATTATCACTAACCCAACAAAATACCATCAGACTCCTCGAATGAGATGATGCAACTTTTCCTTAAATGAAAAAAATCTACAGAGCTGTTGTCAGTTACAGGTGAGCACAGCAGTGATTTGTGTTTGTGCGATGGAGTTTGCTGCGCATGAATGTAATCTGCACGCATGCACTGTGGCTTGACATATTCCACTAGTTGACACGAAAGCAGCGCCAGCTCTCTACAACAACCCTTTCTACCTCATAATAAGGAAATGCTTAATAGTATACAGCCAGTAATTTTAATCATGAATTGTGGTGCACCTGAACAATGGTGACCTAAGTGCAGCAATCCAAATGACTCATTCGCACAGTATTAAGGCTTTTCACAAGGTGAAGCCACATCTCAGCTTTTGTTGGGCTACTGCATTATCAGTAACCCAACAAAGCAGAGTTGCACATTTGACAGAGCTTGCCGTTCGCTCCCCCCATTTATCAAACGGACTCATGTGCATAAAGAGCATCCTTTAAAAGGTAAGCACACTTCATGGCTGCATGTGTTTTGGAGCCTACAGCACCACCAGGGCCACTGCCACTATGCTACTGCCACAGCACCCCTGTCCCAAACAATTTAGTGGTCTGGCATGCTAAATGTTTCGTTGGTACTGTTGTGGAGGACTGCCGTGTCATTTATGCAAGATATATGAAGTTTTGGAGACTAGAGACACAAAACATTACTTGTACAGCAATGCACCTTGAAGCAACAAAAGTTTGAGATGGGGCACTTTGTCTGTTTACATGGCCCCTTTCATAGTGACAATGAACAAGGCAGTGCCAAGTTTGCGACTTGCTAAACTGGATAGTGGACAGTGTTGTAATTTGCCAAATTTTTCTCTTACCCACTTTACTTTTGAAGTTTAAAATAAACTCTGTATTTTCATAAAAGTGTAAAAACTGGCACTCAAAGCAAAAAGCTTGAATGATCGGCATGAATCTATACATTTATTGACCGCCAAAATTGGCAATGTACTGGGCCGGTCGCAGAGGCAGTTCAATGCGCCTTGTTACTTATCTCGGTGCGACCGTACATTCCAGCATGCACATCTCTATGCACACCACATATTAAATATGATTACATACAGTAATTATAAATCTCATTGTTTCCACTGGTGTCTTGTGACAAGCCAGTAGGCAGTGCCTTTAACCCTATTAGAATAGTGAAAATCAAACCAAATTGAACTAAATTAAATGGAATATCTTTTTAGCTAAGTTTCTAGATCTTCTCTTTCCTGAATGAAATTGCACAATTAATTCAATTCAACAGTATTACCTTATTGCTTAATTACATTGAAGAAAACCTTGAATAAGTCTTTACTGCACGTCTCAAACACCATCAGACTCCTCGAATGAGACGATGCAACTTTTCTTTAAATGAAAAAAATCTACAGAGCTGTTGTCAGACAAAAAGTGGTCATGATTTACACCGGGTTCTCCAAGGTGGCAATACAATGAATAAATAAACGACAAATAAATGCATAAACAAATCATACAACATGAACATACATGTGCATCTAGAGTCAGGAATTGCCACTACTACATGCAATTCGACAAGTATAGTAGGCATCGGTACAATGTGCGACACATTTTCGTTCTTCACAACCGTAGTTTTCTTTAAAAGACCCCTGAAACCCAAATTGGAAACTCGAGATCATCAGGTTGTCTGAGAGTACTGCATACGGGGGCCCATCTGAGCAATTATTAGTGACAAGTGGTGCCCATAAGATATTAAAGGTGTATGCTCGTCCAAGTATTCAGGTGCAAACGACATCTTCTGTGGTTTGATGAAAACATGGGACTTCGTCATGACATTGCAGAGGTCAAGCAAGTATTGTCAGTGTCTGAAAACATCTGTAGGGCGTGCACAATACCTTACTGGCACCCCTACTGCACTCGCTACAACACTGGTACCCCCTACAACACTGGCGCGATACCCCCACTAGCAAGAGGGGTGATTGCTCATCACCCCTCTTGATCTGTTGTCGGGCTGCTCTCAAAGTGGTTTTGGCTGCTTAGGTCAGGAATGCTTTTCCTTTTTCTGAGGGGGACACGCTCAAGGAATCCACATAGTTTCTTTCTTCACCACCTATAGGTCCCCTATTTGAAAACAGCGCACTCAGCACCACCGAACTTTGAGTGCACGTAGTCTATGGTTCTGCTCCACTGTGAGGCGCTAGTTTTTATGGTAATTAGGTGGATGCAAAATAATTCTCGATTAATGATGCTAGCTTAAATTATATGATGCCTTAGAGCATTTACAATTCAACTTTGGAACTACCATACGCAAAGCTACAAATCACTGTAAACAAGTTGCAAACGAACATTTCACTGTCAGGGGTCCTCGAATGAGCAAAGTCCAGCGTGAAGCTGCTCAGTTCTTCATGGGATGCTCACCCTTTTAAGACGAGCAATGGCCAGCATGATTTCATCTTCCCTCTGAAGTTTTTGCGAAAGCACCGACTCCTGAAGCAACGCGAGGTGAGTGCTCATCTGGGTACAACACCAGTCCATCACCTGCTGCATGTGGCAGAGCTGCCTGTGCAGTTGATGGACTTCCTCAGATGGACAGGCAGCCACGTGGTGGTGGCACTCGCCCTGCATGAGCCATACAAAGGCACAATGAGAACAGGCTGAACAAAACAGTTTTGTGTGATGCAGCCCCACCAAGAAGTTAAGAACATTAAGTTTCCCACAATATTTACTAGAGAAAAAGCTAGCTGCCAAAAGCTCGAAAATCAAAAAGCCCCACAAAGCTGCTTTTTTTTCTTTTTTTTTTTAAGAAATGTTTTTTTGTCCATGCACCTGATAATGGGCTTGCAGCCTTGATGTTTACTGAACTCATTTTGCAGATTTTCCTGAATGGTATGTTTATTTTTCATGCATTTTGGGGGCAATGTATCAAAGAGGTTCTACTGTAACTTAGATCTTGTTCATTTTAATCCGGCTCTGAGAAATGCTAGCCTTGTTATGACCTACATGGAGCGCTTTACTGTCAGCGTCATCACGCCATGTGTGACGCTTGAACGGATGACACACCAGGTCCCAAAAGTGCTCCACACTTAAAACCAAGTGGACACTGTCACAAAGATTACCTGAGTTTCCAAGTCGTGTCTCAGGGGCAGCTCACTTCCTCCCCCTTCCATGCTGCCGCCCTGACGCATGACGACCTGAGGAGTTCAGCTGGACCATCTCTTTGTCACCCCTGCTGCCACTGCTGGGGTTGGCATTCTTCTTGATGCCCCGAAAGGACCACACCTGGCTGCCGCTGAGCTTGGGCAGGCCCCGCTGCTGCTGTCTCGAAGCCGCACTTTCCTCTGCAACCGTTTACCGTCTTGCCTCGTACACTTGCATAATCCTCATGTCCGCGCAGAAGTGATAGACGACCATGCGCATCAGTCGGCAAAAACAAGGGGAGCTCACCTAGACTCCCTCAAAATATAAAGTTCGCACTTAGGGTCAACATTACTCCTTCGGATTCACACACTAAAATTTTCCTCAGCCAGACTCCGTTGAACTCAAAATATAGAGTTTGCACTTAGGGCTCACTTTAACTGAGACTAACTGAAATTTTCTTCAACAATACTCCTTTGATTCACACACTAAAATTTTTCTCAGCCAGACTCTGTCGAACTCAGGATCATCACAATCTCAGCCAGATTTGCACAGACTCCGACTCGCAGCTCAATGTGGGTCAGAGTGAGTGGGCTCACGAGAGGATTGGTATATAAATTAGCTTTTGTGATCATGGTATCACTGCCCTTTAAATGCCACTATCTCACATAATCACTGCTCTACATGGTTCATTTTGATCTCATATCTTGAAATACGAGTTTTCAGTCCAAAAAGAACATACACACAACTCGTTTTTATAAAGAATGTCTCATGAAAAAGATTGTGGAGTGGAGATTGGGGGCATTCTTTTCTCCTCTGTAACTCACGCCTCTCATCAATCATTATTCGGCTGGCATATAATCACTAGTTCCATTGAAACACGCGTGAGCAGATGTAAATATAAACATGAGCCAACATGCAATGCAGAAGTTGAGTACCTAGATAGGACCATTGGCCGGGAAGAAAAGTACAACTCACCCGGACTCCCTCATGAAAAGTACATAGCGTGTTGCACTCACTTAAACTGAGACTCGCCAAAATGTTACTGAGCCGGACTCCCTCAGACTCTGAATTCCAACTTAGAGTCTAAATGAGTCTGAGTGAATCCGAGTGAGTTCAGTCATGAGTGAGTTCACCGACCCATGCTTGTGCACGACAATGTCATTATTATAGTGTGCTCTTGTTTGCATGAGTAGTGCATTACCTCTGCTTGCCAAATGTATTTTTCATTTCCATTTCTGTAACAATCATCACTGAGGATTGAAGGAGTTCAAAAATAAATAAATAAAATCAATACTACTGTTTGAATGCAAGGCACTCACCTAGAGGTGTATTCACGTAATGAGGCTAAAAGAGCACACTCTTCTGTCAGTCTTCGTAAAGTGTGAGTGGTTTTTGCCTTATGTCAAACAAACAAAAACCTCGAGATGTGCTATGCATTCACACTAGTAACTAGCATCCGGTCGCGTGATCATTTGCAACTGGCAACCAAATGGTGACTCAAGGCGACCAATGTTTGTACATGTCATTGCAAACTACTGCTGTAGCTACATTGAATTGTGTCGCTAACACTCTCGCTGCCTTACAAAATAAGATCGTGTCCTGTTCCTGCTACATGATTAGTTCAGAGGTTGGTGACTACAGCCGCGTGACTGAAAAACTGAGAAGCAACTGACTGTGCCACTCACTTTTTCACGTAAGAGGCCATTTCCAACCATTTGCAACCAATTGTGGCCACCTGCTTTGCGAGTTTTTCGTATCAAAACTGATGCTAGTAAAAAACTTGAGCAAATGTATAGTTGTTTCCTATAATGCGGGAATTATCTCTCAATAACTGATTAACTGTCAATAACAAGTGGCCATACACGCATATATGTAGTGACCCATTCCACACGTGTCTGTAGAAAGGGTTTGACCCCGTATGCGACAAGATTTTCACATCATTCAGGTCATAACCAGACAATCACCCTCGTCGAACCCTCTTAAGCTTACATGTTAATTTTGGTCTGTATTAACTTCAGGAGGCAATCATGAGAGCACCCAGATGCAGGCGGCAAGAAGTCGCCTGGAATCAAAGGCGCGTGCAAGAGTTATTTGAGGCATTTGCTATCCATCAAAGAGGCAAGCAATGTGGAAGCGTTTCGTCACTAGACCTGTTCGAAAAATAAATTAGCTGTTTGACATCATGCAGGCGACTAAAATTTTACTTTGATGTGTTTTCATTCTTTTGCGTGTCAGTATATTCTTGGTTCTTTCTATAAAACTTTATTCGAAGGAATTTCAAACAGGCAATGCACGATATCAAAGAAACTTTATATTTTTTGCAGGTCAAGTCCATACTTGATTATGCCTGCGTAGTATAGGACCCCCACCAAGACTATTTTATAAATAAAATAGCAAAAACTTCAGAACCAAGCGGCAAGGTTTGTTTTAAATAATTATAGCTCCTACGCCAGTGTTTCACAAATGAAGGCCCCTTTGGGATGGGATCTACTACGTGTACGTAGACAGAAACTACGGCTTAAACTGTTGCACTAGATATATTACTCTAACACAAGAATCAATCACCATAGCTACCTGGTTCAACCCCCCTACACATCCACTCGCTGTGACAATAGCAAAAAGATATCTACCTTCAAATGCAGATCCAATACTTTTTTCCACTCATTCTTACCAAAAACAATAAGAGAGTGGAACAGCTTAAGTGACGACTTGGTTAATATAACAAATAATGATTTATTTTTTTCTATGCTGTGAAATTCTTCTTGCATTATGTAGCTTGGCAGTCAGCATGCATCCTCTTTCCACGTTCATACTGTCGTCATGCTGTTTCTTCAACTTTTCAGTTATGTACCAACTGGCCCACCTTTTGCCACTTCTCCGATTTAGTATACAGTCTTTTGTCCTACCGCACAAAAACTTCACATTTGGGAGTGAAATGTCTAAAATGGTCTTTTCTTCCTTACCATCGGAGACTTCAGAACCAGACTCCAAGGTGCTAGTTGGTTCACTGCTTGTACTGGGCACCTGAATTCCCAAGGTATTGGGTCGACCCACAGGACTGTAAAACAAAGGGCACGATCACTATTGTCCCTGCCACCTGGTTGTTGGAAGAGCTCTCCTGCGACCTCTTACAGTATAGCAAAGCAGTAAAAGGATGTGGTTATCAACTAAAAAGGCACTGCTGCTCTTCTTGTAACTGCTGCTGACCCGTAGCCGAGGCTTCTGCGAACCTATGAGCAAAATATTATAGCATTGCTTGAGGCAGAGAACTCAAGATCACATTAAAAAAAAGCTACCAGAAATTCCTCACTGTTTTTTCAACGAACTGTGCTGTAAAAGGGACCAAATATGCCAGAGCAGGGAAGGACACAGCCATCGGCTGATTTCAGCCAATAGCTGCGCTGTATAATTACTGTGGCCATCACAGAGTGCCACTATGTGCCCACTTACCACTCGTGACCACAGAGAAAGAGAGCAGATGCGTCTAATGAAGAAAGAAACATGCATAAAGAAGAAAGAAGTGCTCTTGGCTTCTTGCCACTGAGTCCTTTAATAACCCTCTGTAAGTTTGAGCACTCTCATTGGAAGAAAATGAAAAATAGAGCACTTGATTCATGTGACAAATTCCTTTAGCTATGCTCATACATGACAGATTGGAAACTTTTCTTTGCTAAGCAAGTGATCCATTCATAACAGTCCATGGAAGTATTTTTAGTAGTCGGATAATTCCCTCCCACACTGCCAATTGTTAGCATCCTGATTAGCTCAACTGGTGAAGTGGTCGCCCAGAAAGGCATTGGGCCCGAGTTCAATCACCTAAATCAAGATGAATTTTTTATCGTCCAAGAAGCTTCCTTTCTGAGAAATCTGTCCGGAGGATTTCTTTGTAGCTTCAAGCTCCAACCAGGTGTTTAACAGTTTTTACTTTTACTGCGTGATTCTGAACTTGCTTGTTGGCATATGAGATGCAGGATGTTCAGGTTTTAACTTTTTGAAGCTCGTGATAGGTATGCCAGAACAGTGTGCACCACGAAAGCTTGAGTCACAACAAGACGCCTTGCAAGGCCTTATGGAGAAAAATCTGGCTCTGTGATGACAGATCCAGGTTGAAGGAAGGCTAATACAGTAGCTTATTTCTTTTTCTAGAGCTCACAGGTGCTCAACCATCAGTAGGCACAAGAAATTAACCCCAGAAAATACAAAATCAGTGCTCTTCCAAATAATTTGTCACCAAGATTTACAACAATGTGTTCTAATTCTGTAAGAATACAGTAGGCTCCAGCAATACAAAACTTGAAGGAACCAGGAAAAAGTGCTTTGTTTAACAGGAGTTTCATTTACAAAGAGGTAAACACCCGTTATACAGGGGTGCAGAAGTCAAGCACAAAAATAGTCATACTACAGGCAGTTCCTCAATTTAAGTAGCAATTTCATTTAAGACAGTTCTGTTCACTGAGAAGTAGGGAATCTACCGCAAGTGTGCACCAAGCAAATCGGTGTAGATGAACTTATCTAGTAGTGCAACATACTCAACCACTGCTTTTATGGCATCATGCAAACGCATTTGTAATGTTCAATGATGCTCCAACATGTGAAAGAACATGACTTCAAACATTCCCTTAATAAGCGAACTACCCACTCCGAACAGTTGCGCAGAAAACTGTCCTCACCTGCCAAAGTACCTGGGAGCTTCCACTGAGAGCACACTTCTCCCAGACATCTTTGTGACCAAGCCAGGATTGTAGACATCAAAATCTTGTTCTCCTGGCCTCGGGTATTTCTGAAGTGCATTGCAAGTGCTCTAAATTAGATTGCAGAAAGTATAGGAGATAGGCACACACTGAACGGCAGCACGGCCACCTGCGTAGCCCAGTTCATTGGAGAGAAGAGACTGCTCACTGATGTTCTTTTCTAGCAAGATACACTGATGAGCATCTATTTGTGGACTCTTAAGCAGTTAAGCAAGCCCAGAGGCTGAGAGACACCACCTTATTATTATTCATGAGATCATCATTGGCATATTTTTGTGTCCAATGCAGGATAAAAGGCTCTCCTAATGATCTCTAATTTGCCCTATCTTGTGCAAAATAGCTCCGTTTTTTTCCTGCAAATTTCTTGATTTCATCAACCCTTCTCGGCTGCACCTTCCATTTTATCGACCTTACCATCCACCAGTTATCTGTTCTTTGCATAGGCAAACCAGGCGACAGATTTTCCTTTGCACATTGATAAAGTATTGATATATCTTCACCGCAAAGTCATGACCAGTCAGCGTTGCAAGAAATTAATTTGATTTTTTAAAATTCTCCCAGATAGCTTTTCACTGATGATTACAACGGGTGGTAGACCAGAAACAATAATTCTGGGCTGCGTGAACCCACCTTAGGGTCCTTTAAGTGCAGAGCCAGTTGAAGAATGTAGGTGACATTTCGGCCTGCCGGATACTTCATCAAGTAGCTCAGGCACTTTGCATAATCAGAGTTCAGCACTGGAATGAAAGAGATGTTGCTGCTGAAGTGACTATTTTGTAGGTACACCTTCCGTTTTCTGCACCACTCTTAGCATCATGGCTGACTGATGCCACCGATAGAAAGACAGTGATTGATTGAGCCGAGGGAAAAAAAAAAGTCGCATTTCTACGCAAAAAAAAATGTACTTGAACCATAACTTCAATGCATGCTTGCACTGCAAGTATGCCGTGCTTGCACACTACTAGCACTGCAAGTATGCACAGATAAAAGCCAATATACTGCACTGAAAGATGAAGAAAATCTTTAGAAGGGACACTAAAGGCAACCTATTGGCAGTTACCTTTGGACATGAATGCATGTAAAAGGTTGCAAAACAGAAAGCAACCATGAAAAAAGCTGTCATGAGCCATTTGCAGTATTTTGGCAAATTCCCCAGGGCCCTGCACAAACGTGAAATTGTCCAAGTGCACTAGCACTGACAAATCATACCAAATTATGTGCGAGAGCACACTGAAGGGAGCTTTGACAAAGGCAGGAGACATGACACATTTCACATGGGGTGCTGACAATCATTATCAGGCATGGTCTACAAGTTCTCCTGGACGGAACTTCTGAGGCTGTGCAAGACTATTTTTATTTTCCCACAGAATCTTGAAGGGCACATTTTGGGGCAGCATTGGAGCACCTTTTTTCATTTGTAGCATGGATGTAGCAGATTTAACAAAATGTCGCAGACTGATGAGGTAGACCTTTTTCAAGCAACCACAGAATGTCTATAGAGGACACTTGGAGACTATGAGAAAAGTATCTACGTTCGGCAAGTCAGCTGTTAAGTCAGCTGCTGCTCATTCACATCATGGGAGCACATAACGAAAAGAACATGTCGCCGCTCATTGATTAAAAACTGCACCCTTATAGAAGTCTTGCAACTAAACTTTTAAGCATAAATTGGGCACTGCATGTTCAATTGTACATAACAAACATCAAGCTAGCAAATTCAAATGTAAGAGCATTAAGTCAGGTAAACATTTTTTTTTTCCAAGTGAATGAGTGACAAATAGCATGGGTAAAGTTTTTATTTATGACTTACGCTCTTATGAACTCATTGCAGTAGACTATTTCGCTGGCAATATTCTTCACTACTGTCACCGCTATCATTCATAATTAGAAAGTGAAATTTCTGTCTCAATCAAACTTAAGCGCTCTGAAACGGTGAGAACGGTTCTGCCACTAGCAACGTCAGCATTTAGAACCAATGTGGTGGCCTTATATACTTTACAGTGAAATCCTATTGTGCAAGGATGACGTCCTTATAGTGGTTACAGACCTCATAGTGGTGTCCTATTTGCCAAGGAGTCACATGAGCCACTACACGAGCATTTGAATCTAGAGACTTTTGGTCTACTTGGTTTGTTGCATAATTGAGGCCGCACCACTGAAATTACAGGATTGAGAAAGCGCACCTGACCATGTTTTTAATGAATGCATACAAGTTATGCAGTGAACTTACAGCATGTGCCCCTGATGAATTTATAATTAACTCGTAAGCCTATATTCACAAACTAATATCCCTTTTTCTTATTTTCTCTATATTTCTAGCCCTCTTAATGTACTCCATAAACAAATATAAAGCCAGTATTCACAAACTAACCTGAGTTGTCTTTGACTCTGCTCACTACTTTTATGCAGTTAAAGCATGGTAAGTGCACAAAAACGATAAGGAAAACAAAATATAAAGATGTGAATAAGATTGGTATGTGAATACAAGCTCTTACAAGTCTGCAACTACAACTTATGCTGTAATGTTGCTGCATGCTCCAAGCAAGCCTGGTGGTCTTACATGAGCATCTAAATGGTCTGCCAATGATCGTTAATGAAAAGTAATTGCCGGTTTGTGCTGTCTATCATGCGAGTGAAAAAAAATTGTGCCATTGTTTGCCACGGTGTATAAAGCAAGAACTTACAGAATTGGTGAAATAATGGTTCTAGAGAAAAAGACAACAGATTAATAGCCTCATTTTTCTTGAAATTGCACAACCCATGCGAAAGTTGCAGTTACTACCATCGGTAGTAACTACAGAGAGAGATTAAAACGCTTTTGTTTCCTGTTCTGCAAGTAGAACCACATTGACACTTATATTCACAGTTGCGTTAACAGAGAATGGTTTGAGCACGATACTGCAGTGCCTCTGAAAAAGCTGGCAACCTTCACATAAAATCCTCATAAAAGTGCAACAAATCTAGACACCTGCACTACTCTTCTAGTTTTCTGAAGCCTACACACTGCAACTGAGATCCCACAACTCACATGGCTTCCTAATGCAAATGAGCATCGCCACAAATATGTAATCAACCAGGTTGAAGGCCAAGCTGTCGGCAAAGATGGCATCCCACAGTATGAGCAGTTCTGGCAGAACGAATTCCCGTCCAAAAAGCAGTCGAAGCCAACGTCTGTAAATGGCAAACACCGGTCGGTCAATGTGAAAGCAACAGCCAGGCAATACACAGTAAACTCCAAATTGACGCACATTCCAAATACGTGGAGCGGGATCTCCATGTTTTCCAAATGTGTGTAGATGGCAAGGTCGTGTGCCTTGAGCATTGACTGGTTGATCCTGCAGAGCTTCACGCCTAGACCGTTGTGTAAACCTAGAGTGGTGGTCTTGGCGAATGGCATGAAACTGAACTGGTCGATCTAAAGAGTAGAAAAAAAAAGTCACAAGTAATTCAAGAAAACGAGTATGGCCTCAATCTCAATAATCAAGCACAGTAGGAAACGATGCAGCTGAAAGGATAGCTGGCACAGAATGTCATGTTTCACCAGTCAACATATAGAATAATGAAACAGAACTAATACTTAGGGGCTACAAGGACATAACTGAATGCAGGAACAGCGCAACCTACAAGTAGTTACTTCGTAACTACGGAAGCGAAAAAAACAAGGACAGAAAACAGCGCTCTTTTCTGTCCTTGTTTTTTTCGCTTCCGTAGTTATGAAGTAACTACTTGTAGGTTACGCAGTTCCTGCATTCAGTTATGTCCTACCAACTTGCCCAAGCTTGCACGCTTCATGGCTACAAGAAAATAGGATCCAAATTTGGGTCATGCACTTAGTGCAGCACAATGTGACAAAGACAGAGCAAACAGAAAGTTTAATTGTAGACACTGCACAAAGATGAGGCACTAAACAAAAGAAAGGACGATAAAGAGCAATGACTTTCGATGTTTAGGTTTCAGACACCGTACAGCTATACATCCCCGAAACAATACCTTGGCAATGTCTTGTTTTTTTCCACACTATGAGGGTGTATATCTGCACGCTCTCTGAAATAAACGTTGAAAGTGAGCAGTCGTCTTCGTCCCTTCTTCTGTCACTTATCTTATTTTCGCTTCATGCCAACTAATATTCGCCAGAAACAAGTTGAATTTCCTGCTTGCAGATTCAGAAAACAGAAAGACAAGTTCTAACTCACAATTAAAAATTTTATTAAATTACTGCAATGCAGCATGAAGTGAAATGAACAAAAAGCATGCAGAAGTGATAAAAAGTTGATAAGTAACATTGCACATCACATAGCGACATGTGTCGAGCAGAATGGTAAAACGTGGCATCCATGTCACAGACAATGGAAAGGGCATTGCGGCTTGGCAAGTGAGATAGAAATGTCAAGATGCTTGACAACCAAGAAAATGCACAGAAAAAATTGCAGGGGTCACACAACCTTGAAGCTGCTGCATGAGCTCATCGTGATGTCAGATATTTTCGATGGTGTCTACTAAGGCCTGCATATCGGTTCATTAGTAAAAATTGCATACATTTTTTTCGAGAGGCCAAAATATATTACATATCAAGCCTTAGACAACTCTGTTAAACAAATGTGGACAAAAAAAGATACACAAGAGCACGAAATTCGCGATGTCCCACTGATCGTAATCAGCTGAAATTCTGTAGAGTCATTCAAAGATGAACCTTTGACCTTTATTTCCCCTTTTCACGATTGGCTTCGATTGCCGAATGACTGGCAACACAATTTTCGTAGAGAATAATTTATTCTCCTAAAATAAATTAATTTTTTTCTCTATTTAGTGTCCCTTCAAAGCATGCAATCAGCTTAGAGCACAATCTCTATATTGATGTATGATAACACGAATAGTGAAGCATTCTGAATTCTCACAAACTTTATTAATATAAGTGCAGCTGAACCTGGATCATGCAAGCCCACACAGAGGTCAGGAGTTACGTTGGGGAGCACCTCATTCACGCTATTAACCTGCGCTCAGATCACAACGCATTCTGCCCCCATCACTGCAACAGGACATGGCTCTCTTACCTTAATGTAATTCTCGTTCCACGAGTACCAAGATTCCACAGCATCCATCACTTGATTAAACAGAAAGCTGGAAATATAAGCATTATTAAAGAACGTAAGTTGCTGAGGGGAATTTTTTTCTGGTTAAGCACAACATTAATTTTAACAGACAAGAAGACCAAGGAAAGTACGGGGGGACGTTATTTGCAGTTATTGTGATGTAAATGTGAAAAAAAGCAAAGTGGATGAAAAGATGACTTCCTGACAGCAGGGTTCGAACCTGCTTCGTTTATCCACTTTACATACTTCACATCTGCACCGTATGTACTACAAATAACATGCCCTATACTTTCCTTGGCTTTCATGCCTGTTAGTTCTAATTAATGTAGTGTTTAGCAAAAAAAAAAACGAGCTCATAAAACTTCTCCTTCTTTCATCCAATCACTAAAGGAATTGCTTCTGAACAAGTGTTTCCTACCCGTCTTGATCCATATCCTTACGACTTACATTAGATGGCACTGATGCTGATGTATTCATTTACGAAATGTCATACTCTAGCATACTTATTCATATAAGCCAGAACCGATACTTTGCCAACTCCAGAGTTGATGTGAATGTGTGTTGAAATGACAGATAAAAGCAGAGGCAATTCTTACAAGGCATCATGCTCAGTGTAGTCGGGATTGAGCAGCTCCCTGATGTCATCCCTGAAAGAGAGACAAAAAATGCATGAGGACAATAATCAAACACTTTATGTATGAGGCAGTCCACTCACCTCAGAGCATCTGGGAACTCCCTGAAGAAGGAGAAAAGAAAAATTGCGTCAGCCTAACACTGAAGTGATTTGATTGATTGATATGTGAGGTTTAACGTCCCAAAACCACCATGTGACTATGAGAGATGCCGTGGTGGAGGGCTTTGGAAATTTCGACTACCTGAGGTTTCTTAATGTGCACCCAAATCTGAGCACACGAGCCTACAGCATTTCCCCCTTCATCGAAAATGCAGCTGCAACAGCCAGAATTTGATCCTGCATAACACCAGTAGTTCACACAGTTCTGAAAAATTCTAAAAAATTCCTTAGTTTTTTAAAAACACGAAGGAATTAGACTACATCAGTCATCAGCATGTAAGTGTGTTTAACCACAGCTACAGTTCCTCAGGTTGAATTAAAGAAGTAATTATTTGTAGTCATTTGTTAAGCGATGAAAGAGGTAAAAGACTTTCTTTTGAAAGACCTCCTTTTACTAACAATACCTTCAAAGTGCTAGCTTTTAGATGTCCATCAGCATCAACCGCTGACACTTCCTGTACTTGTCATAATGCATAATGAGAGAAGGTTCACTACAATTTAAGTCACAATAATGAAAGGAATGACATCCGTCTGTCGGATGGAAAAGAATCGAGCCATGAAAATAAAAACTGCAGAGCATAACGAATGGCACAATGTCCACTGCATCGTGCAAGCGCCTCTGGGTTGTGTCTTTTACAACTAAGTCAAGAATTCACTCTAGAGGCCTGAATAATTTGTCTTTGGCAACTGAATGTTTTTTGGATGCAATGCTATTCAAAAGGTAAACATAGAAAATCCAGCTGAACCGTTTCCAGATGCCTTTCACAAACAGACATCTTGTGTAACAGTGTCTCTTGTAAAGAAAGATTGTTGTGAAACAGGAGCCCCACAATCGAAGCACGCTTGTCGGTCTGAAAGACAACACTAACAAACTGTGATACTTGTGTAGTATGTGTGTACAGTGTTCAGTACTCACAAATTCAAATGAGACATCGAATTTTCAGAATGACGACTGCAATGACTTGCATGTGCAATCGCTGGAGATAACCACGTCACGTCTTTACAATCTGGTGTCTGAAGAAAATGCTGCTCTGATCTATGTGTTTGTGTCAAAATTACGCCAACACGACCCGAACGGAAGACGGTGTAAACAAAGGTTGTGGGAGGTGCCAACACTCCTTGTAAAGTTGTTTGCGCCGCGTGGCACACGTGTCTCGCGCAGAAGCCATGTTTTGGGGTCACAACTACTGAGCGGTAGGTGGCGTGTACGCGAGCGTGTATGACCTCAATCATCATCATGGTTGTTAGAGCGGTAGCGCCGGTGGTGACCCGTGAGGGCAGGCAAGCGTTGATGGTGGCAGAAAGAGTTGAGCGAATCTTTAGCTGTTTTGTGGAGTCTCTTTTGGCGTAGTGCGGTAGGGCAGACGGTTGCCCCCTGCAATGGGTCTGCCGTGAACGGCACCGCAAGCCGCCTGCGCTAGGCCCATGTGGTGAGTCAGGCGTTAGCGACACTGCCTTATTTGCATTGTTGTTGAGTGTTCTTTAATATTGTGTAAGGATGTTTTAGCGTGTTGAGCACGATTGATGTATAATAATTTGGCTGACGATATCATCAATCAAAAGTAGTTAAATAAATATGTGCTCTTTGATTTGTTCCAACCGCGTCTGCTGTGTCCGTTCACTTCAAGAGCATGGTGGCTGGAGCTAGCCAATTTGAGACCCCACAAGGTATGTACGTGGCTTGGCCCTGAGTGTCCCATTTCAATCCGTGAGTAGTGCACATTGTCTTCTTTTATGAAGAATTGACATCAAATAGCTCCACTTTCCGTTTTGAACTTTATCACAGTCACACCTTCACCACATGGCGTGTAATGCACACTGCTTTAGACTGGCATCGTATTATTTGGCACTGAGCCGAAGTGGAGTATTCTACACAAATTGAAGGTGAAGGTTGATTGTGGTAAAACGTATACTCAATATCAAAATGCATGGAGCCACAGGACACACACACAAAAAAAAGCTGAATATTCCAGCTGTTTTGGCAGATAGCCTTGAATTTGGATTTCCAGCCTGTTTTAAAGTGTGCTAGCGACATATACTGTGCAGTTAAACCAAACACAGTTACAAATTGCTGCAAAATTCAAAGTTTTTGCAGACATAGCTGCCTCTAACCTTTTGATGCCAAATGTAGATGTGTGTGGCCATTGCATGGCCTTCATAATATTGGCAATGAGTGTACCAGTGAATCTGAGAGGCCATGTTTGCTAACTCAGCAGTGCAGGGACGGACTCTGCGCATTGCTAGGTCATGAAAAGATCAGCGTTTAGAGGCTATGGGAGTTTCATCAGAAATCCCAATCTCTGCATTTTATATCCATTGTAATGGTTTCTCACAACTACCAGCAGTAAAATTGGCTCACCTGATATAGTCCAGCTCTAAGGCATGTAGAAAGGCCTGTTGATCGTTGTGCAGTACGAAAATGATTGGAGCCAAAAGCTCATGCATTCCCTTCAATGAACAAAAAATATATCCTATTAGGTTTATTTACATAAAAATAACATAAAGATGTACTAATTTGATTACCCAGAATATTACACTTTCAAAAAGTAATTTATTAAATTACAAAACTACAAGAAAATTTAATTGATTACAAGTAATCAATTACTTGTTATGCGTTACGTGCAACTCTGACCTCTTCGACCCACCTCACTTTCTGTCTCCATCAGTCGGATTGTGTTCTCTTGGAATCATTTCTTACTCTCTGGCTCATGATCAGTGCTTATGTTGCCTTCTCTCTGCATGCCCAGCCTATGCCCATTTATTCTTGATTTCAAATAAGATATTCTACAGCTTGCTCCTTTGCCTAACCCACATGACTCTCTTTTTGTATGTTAACGTCATGGCCATAATTTTTCTTTCCATGGCTCACTGCGTTGTCCCCAATTTAAGCTGAATCCTTTTCATAAGCCTTCAGGTTTCTGTCCAGCAGATAAGTAGCAGTAAGAAGCAGCTGTTATATAATTTCATCATGAGGGATGCCGGTAAACTGCATTTCACGGTCTGCGAGTATCAGCCAAATGTACTGCTCCACCCCACTCTTATTCTACTAGTCACTCCGATCTCATGGTTCAGATTTGCAGTCACTACATACCCTTAGTAGACTTATTTCTTTGCTGTTTCTAGCGATTCTCACCGATCAAAAACCGCAACAGGTACAATATGAGGCCTGTACTGAGTAGTTGGTCGGCTATCTCAGCCACATGGAATACTTTATGCAGCGATTAATCCTGATAATACTACCTGACTGTTACAAAACGTACTTATTGTTATGTATTATTGTGCGACAACCAGTTGAAGTTTATATGTTGATCTCGTGTATTCTTTTTCTGCTTGCTCTAAAGTTTCTCAGGCTGCTAATGTTCTGGCAGATCGTTGTAATAACACAGCTGTTTTTTCTTTATGTGGTTGCTCTTAGAATCATTACAGATGACAATGCAGATGGTACAAACCTGTCGGTATGAAATCTGTGGGTGCTGCCTTGCATAGTGGAAGAGAATGTTCACCATCATTTCCTGCACATCCGACGTCTGGAAAAATTCTATTTCTGGGAATCTGTAAAATGGAAGGGCATTCTTGTTAGAAACAGAATAGGGAGTAAGGCTAGTAGGTGGATGTTCATTGCAGAATAAGAAACAATCACTTCATCGCATAAGGAACTCAGAGAAGCAATGTGAAGCAGCCTTAGCTTCTGCATTGAAATCATTTAATAGCAGTACCTGACACCTTTCTCATGCTAACTTCTGTATTGATTGCCAAAAAAAAATAAGAAGTATCACCTCTGCAAGATTTAAAATCTCATGTTGACATCTACCGTGTGGGGATCTGAGGCGCGCCCGCGACCATTTCGCAGGCATTCCGCCGCACGACCACACCCTTTTGCTTTTTCTGCTCTGGTAACGGCGCGTGGCGATAGATGGCGCCACGTGCAGACGCGGCACGGGTTACGTGCGCGCCGAGGGAGCTGCCTCTCCTCCGCGGTCGGCGCCGGGTAAGCACGTGTTTTCCTTCATCCGCGTCCCCTTTGGGAATCGCCGGACTGTAGCCTGCCTGGGGTGGCCTTTGGCACCTCGGCAGGCGTGTTTACTTGAGTGCTAGCTTCTGTACCATACGCTAAGCCCACAGCGGTGCCTAGTGCTTGAAGTGGTCATACCACACCGAGCCGCACTTGCCGTAGGCCTACGCGTACGAGGTTTGCCCTAACACTCGCGACCAGGCCCAGTGGCCATCGTGAAAGTGCGCAGCATAGCCGTGAGGGACCTTTTCCCAGCCGGCGTGCCGAAGCTCGCCATTGCCAGCTGCGACGTACTCGCGGTTTCCCCTTATTGTGAACGTCCGCTTGCGGGTGCATTTGCTCCCCGCGTCCTGGGAGCGGACGTTGTACTGTTGTTCGGGGGGGCCGCCAAGGGTAATAAAGTGTTGTGTATTTTTGTATTGGAACACTGTCTGTCTTGCCGCGCCACGCTAAACGCCTTATTAGTTGAGCGTGTGCGGAGCGGTGCGCTACACGCAAGTAGGTGACTGTGGCTCGCTAAGCGTGAACCCGCGGTAATCATTCGCTGCAGTTAGTAGCGGGGTTACCACAACCGACATCTGTGCTATCACAGCCATTGGCTTGATCACACAAATCAACTTCAGAGGAAGCAGCTCGGGCGGGAACCACGGCTGCAACTTTGGCTCATTTTCTCGTCGAGTTGGGTGCCATTGGTTTACAGAGATGCTGAAGTATGTTCTGAAAAATTTTTAGCTTCGTAAAACCCCTCAAAGTCTGCTTGCCTCGTGATGGAGTTGCAGTTTGGAAAATCACTGTGTACTGATAGCAGTTTATGATGTCTACATGCTCAAAATGAATGTCACAAATGGATTTTCTTAAGCAGAATCGCCAGGTCTGCTGCAAGTCGGCATGTCAAAAATCTAGGATGACATTTCTCAGCATCCGTTCAAATCACCTATGCATGATGACTGCTAACAGTATATGTTTGAGGAATGTGTTAAAGCTCGAAATACTGGTGTGATTAATGCACGAGCACCAACAACACAGTAAAAACCCGTGGCTGAGACAAGCATTGCCTTTCGTGCTGCATCCTAGCCAATCACAATGTGACAATAGCAAAGCCACTAACACAACAGTGACAAAACCGTGCTGCCTCTCACACCAAGTTTTCAAGCTAAAAGCAATCTAAAAGTGTTGGCATAAAGGAAGATACAAAAAGCTCAACACACGACTGCATTTAACTAATTCAACATGCCCTTCTGACTAAGCTTTTTTTTAACAATTTCACAGGATGTGTCAACACAGGTGTGAGGACATTTTGATGCACAAGCAGGTCCACTAAGCTGCTCCAACTCGTTGCTTGAGTATGAGTTCACAACAACAAAAAAAAAAAGACATAAAAGGAGGGAAAGAAAACATACCCAGAGCTCGGTGTGTCTCTGTTTTTTTTTTCATCCATGTCTTTTTCATTTCACAATCACCAAATTTTCGAGTATGCTATTATACTCTGACTTCTTTTACCACACCTGTGCAGTACGTGAACATTGTTTCCACGGCCATTTATAGTTAAGGTGCCAGAAATGTGAGTAGCACACATTTGAGTGTTCCCTTTGACAGTGGTCTGCACTGTACTCTCGACAGCTTGTTTGACTGCACACTATACTCCCACATTGAGTTGGACAATGAATGTAGCAGATGAAATGCATATGACTGCACTTACGTCCTTATTACATCTTGCATATGACTGCACTTACGTCCTTATTACATCTTGCTTGATCATAATTCGTAACTCGCTGTCCTCAAAGTACTGGTTCCAAGGGCTTTTCTCATCCTGTGACAGGGGATTGTTGTGAGACAGGTCAAGCTCTTCTTCCACTTCCATTCTTGGATTTCGACATGCCTGTGCAAAGTAACCATCTGATGAAGCCTCAAACTGCCAGGAATGACAACATTTACATGTGCTGATGCCAACAACTTGCGACTCTTATGGCTGCTTTTTTAGAAGGAACATCTTATATTCAAGCTACTTAAGCGCATTTTTCTCAGAGTAGTAAAGTACTCTTTCACAACACCAAACTCACCACCCTTGTCGCAAAGTGAAGTTTGGTAAGTGATAAAACATGCAAAAACAAATATCGGGTAGCAGCACCGCCTTGAAATTTTTGCACCAATCACCTTGACATCATACACTTTGACAGCGTCTACACAAAATCGCCAAAATACGAGAAATTCACTTTGAAGTCTCTGACTTCATGCATGGAGACCTCAGTGCAAAATTTCAAGACAAAGCTTTGACTTTGGTTTTGCCTGCTATATTTCTATGATGGTGCAATGAATGGCAATAGTGTTTTCAGAGTACAATTCATCAATCTAGACCGATTATGTGATTCACTGTAGTGCCTCTTTAAATGCCTTCAAATTGGTATAAGTCTCATGATGTTGAAAACGCGGGAGCTATTCATCCAGCACACGTGAAGGAAGACAGCCACAGCGAATGCACGAACAAGATGTCCACTTACCTTAGCCATAAGTTTTTCGTACTTGTGCCTCATTGCTCTGGTTGCAATGATCCAGTCACTTCTGGAGTCTGGCAGGCATTCTAAAAATATCTGAAAAGCAAAAGTTTAGAGGAGAGGGAAATATAATGTCAGGCATAATCAATTTTCTGCTCTTCCCAAACTTAATACCAGACATCCTCCTCTTTAATTTTTCTATAGCAAGGCCATCAAAGATTTCACTTATAAATCAAGTGCTGATGCCCCTAGCATAGCTGTTGAACTCAGTTGAACTCAATTTAAATTCACACTTATCAATGGTTCACACAAGTGTATATGCCAAGTGTATGTCGAAGCCACGGAGCCTGTAAGGGGAGAGTGTGGAACTTTATTCAAGAGAAAGAGAAAGAGGGATCTTGGAACTTCTATGGTTCGAGCTCCATGTTCAAAGCTCAGCTGACCTTAGCGACCCATGGAACTTTATCAGAGAGCATGAGATGCACTACCGGGTCGGAGCAGGATAGTTGCCTCAGCACGAAAAATTGACTAAGTCACTTGGTTTACGATCCCACCCCAACGAAATGTGGTATTCAAATATGATTTGCACAAGCTCTCTGTGTGCAACAGTGAGGAATTTGACAGCAAGCTTCATCGGTAGCCCTGTAACACATCCACAAATTCATTATTGTGTGTGGTATATTCTGTGGTACAAAAGAAGACTCGAGGTATTGTCAGCAAAGATGCACAATACTAGAACTGAGTTTACAGCATGCATCCTACTTTTCATAGGTGAATGCCTGAAAATAAACTATACAGTAAAAGCTCAATAATTCAAACTTCATGAGACCAGTAAAAAATGTGCAAATCAACTGAATTCCAAATGACCGAAAGCATCCATAAAATAATAAACTGTCATGTTATATATACATATTTATTTTATTGAATAATATGTAAATTTTATTCTTACTTTGCATTAGGGAAGTGTAAAAGCCTCACTTTTTTTCATCTCGCAACTTTGTTCGCAATGCGATCTCAGCACCTGACTCCAATGTTCTATTTGCTCAAAACGTGTTCTGCACTCCTTTCTTCATTACATATCGCCACCAAGCTCACGTGACCCTGGCTGTTTTGCAGATACAATGAACGGCAGCCCATAGTTCATCCATCATGACATAGTGAACGAGTTTAATGCAAGCACAGCAACCTTGGCTGAAAGATCTTTATTTCCAACAGGGCTTGTCGCTGAGGTAGTTGGTTCATTGAACAGCTCAGGTCATGTTTAACAGCTTCTGCAATGTTCGAGCTTTGAGACATTGCCCCCGCATTGCATTACGGTAAAACGCCACTGCTAAATGCCCCAACTGCATGTCGACAAAACCAGTCACTAACTGATGAAGGTAGGGATGTGAACAGTGGTGCCTTGTTTCGATTGTCTGCAAACACAGTTTTCTCTCTTCTGCTGTCACACATTTCTCTATTCTTTGGAACGTCACTTAAACAATTTTGTACTGTTTCCTCGATTTTGTATCGTACGTACTACATTATAAACTTTAATAATAGCAGCTGGGCTAGTGATGGTATAATAGTGCAATTAGAAATTGAAGCCACAATTTGGGGCTGCTACTGATAAAAATTATATGGTTTTATTCTTCAAGCAATCAAACTATAGCATGCTTATCCCATACTGCATTTCTATAGCCATAAATCTTTCGAAACAAAAATTATTTGCACGAAAGCATGCAGGAAAGTTAATCAAAAGTCATCACTTGCCTTCCAACATATGCTTCTGAATCTGCAGTCTGCAAGCTCCAGCCGTAATGCCTTTTCCTTCAGCCACCTGGCAATGTCTTTTCGTTCAAACAGTGAAAACCACTCTTCACTGAAGAATTAATGAAAGGCAATTAGTTCCACGATCTAAACATAAAAGGCAATTCACACTATGATGATGATGATGATGGATTTAACGTCGCAAAACCACCATATGATTATAAGAGATGCCATAGTGGAGGGCCTCCGGAAATTTCAACCACCTGGAGGCTTTTAAAGTGCACCCAAATCTGAGCACACGGGCCTACAGAATTGCAATTCACACTATCTCAGCAGCTTTAAAGAGACCCTACAACACTTTTCCAGCACAGTCAGAAAACGCTGCCAATCGTAGTCGAGGCTCCTGAAAATACGAGAGCCAAACATTATAGTGCAGCATGCGGCTTGGAAATTACAATCTATTTTAAATCAGCTAAAAATCAATTGCTTCTCTCTTCACAATATGCCGTATGCCCAAGCGACCCAAATTCATGGCCATTGGCTGATCTGAGCGTCATGCGATGCATAGTTATATGTTCACCACGGGAATCCATCATATGCTGATGCGCTCTCCCTCAATCACACTCGATCAATAAAAAAAAATCGCACACATCTCCCCAAGGGAACCCTGAGTAGTATGCGAATCAGCAATGAGTCACTTTTAAAGTTTTGTAAATCCTTTATTTTCTTTTCATCATCATTGACCCTCCAGTTTTCATATATAACTTTTAGCTCTGGAGGAATGTTCCTTTTCGAGTATAGTGGCCTTGTGGTTCGTAAAGTATACCATTAATAGCTCTCGATGCAACGGTTGCAGCTTGAAGTATAAGAATGCAATGTCAAGGCACATTTTCCTGATGGTGGTAGGATGCTTGTGATGTGAAATGCACCGGAGAACATAACGGGACATTTGTTGAACTAGCCAGTAGTCATACATGACGTCCATCCTAATGTCCCCAGTGAGTACGAAGGGGTTGTCCTTGTATTGAGTTTTATAATTGCAAAGTCCGCGAAGCTAAAGTAGTACGGAAGCAACGGAAAGCGGAGCCAGAGGCGGCTCAGGTGTTTATCAGCGCTGTCGATGCCCTCATATCGGCACTGGCATTGGCAATGCCGAGCAAGCGCTGCTATTGCTGCGCCCCTAGTGGGCGCGTTTACTACTAGCAGTAGTCACTCCAGGGGGACAAGCCTTGTTCATAAGCTGCTTCGCATCTAAAAGTGATCAAGGTTATGATGTCAAGGTTATGAAGAAGGGACTTTGCAGGCAAAGCATAAAACTTTGGTGAAGCTACACTAATTTGTAAACAAGATTACAAATATTTATTTTTAGCATGCATGTCACAAAGTTGTAATCAAGTATTGGTTACAAGCAAAAATATCATTTTAGGTCAAAAACTGTCAGGTTGGCCTTCAGAAAGAAATTGGCAAGGCAAATACGGTAAGGGGATTGATGCCGTGTTAGGGGTTATATAATAATGCGGCCTGTGGGCTGCAGTTTGCCGAACCCTGGTTTATGACTTTTGGATGACACAAGTCAGAATGGCTGATGAGTAGATTTCAATTGCGAAAAATTGCCATTTATGCTGGTGAGCACATCAAAGGTTTGGTCCATGGCTGTCCTATCCAAGAACAAAGTGATCACTCTTTCATTCATCATCAAATAAAAAGATGAGAAGACACTCATTTTTGAATATTGCACAGAATTGTTTCTTATGCATATCTGCTTGTGCAGATTCTCATAGTTTGGCTAAGTATTTGAATTCTTCAATTTCGAGCTATTAACAGTGCTTAAACAAATATATGTATTCCACAAGAGTTTAAATCAAAACAAATGAGTTTGCAAAGTACAAATAACCTGGCCTAAGAGGTTACAATTTCGAAGAAATGAAGGCTGGAATGACCTGCCCATCGAAGGCGCCACATCGAAACCATCCCTTCATAGTTTACATTATATTTTTCGCCCTTCTATAATCTACTCTCTCATGTAACATCCCAACCAAGTACCTTTGACATAATAAAATGAATGAATTTGTGTGAAAAAGACGTGTTAGAAACATACAACATGCACACACACGAAGCACAGACTTCCAACTGCATTGAATGTATAGATTTATAAAAGTGAACAAGGTAAAAAAAAAAACACCAGTCACAGCGAAAGCTAGAAGAGCGGCTTTTCAGAGATTCTTTCTAAACGCTCTTTGGGTAAATGCTACAAGCGTACTTGCTGGGTACCCACTATGCCATAAATAATCATAATTTTTGTGTAGGCTGGCATTCACTCTGCTATCCTTTGTCATTCTTCGAAGAAGCGTGGCAACCGCTACACATTTGCAAGTAGTCTTGTGCAAATTTTTTGTGTAGTGGCTGACGATGATGAATTATGCCTGAAGTGGGTATGCACCACAGTCAATAGGTGATCAAGACTAAGGTTTTCTATAATGGGATGGAGCATTGGACGACCCACTCGTTACGCAATTGAATTCACATTGTGTTGATGCCTGGTTGTTCCTTTGCTGTTCTAAAACGCTTTATTACTCATACTAACACGATTCCTTTTCCAACATCAAGCCCGTCTAAGGCAAGTTTTCAACGAAGTTGAAGCACTGGTGTGACTCTGAGGTACTATAGTGGGCTAACACGCATGGAACCCAGGTTCAAACCCTGCTGTGTCCTTGGTGTTTTTATTTACTAAGTTTTTTTTCTTATTTCTTGCGATAGTGGTTGCGGACACTGGAAGTGGTGGCGGCGGCAGACAACTACGGACCCTTGTTATCTCATAACAGCCTTCACTGTAAACAGAGAAGTCATTGAGGCATTTTTAATTGCAAAAAAAAAAGGTGACATCTGTGTTAGTTCACCTTCATTACCTTTGTCAAGTAAAGAAAAAGATTTTTTAGATGAACACATCAGGATCCTTCTATGTTTATAATGCACACGCAGCCTTGCCACATTTCTGCCAACTGTCAGATTACTGGCGCGACTTCTCCTTGTTCACTTTGATAAATGTTGTACCTTCGAGAAACAAACACAGTTGGCAGTTCGAACTTTGTGTCTATGTTTTATGTTTCTAACGTGTTGTCTTGCTTGTGCAGTTTTAACATGTCTTCGAAATTGATGAACCGATGAGGTTATAACATAGGCTTTATGACTTAATAGGGCCACTGCATTGCCTTGCGAATTAATTTCGAATGTTTATAACAAGAAAACTTTCCATCTTTTTTCTTTTCCCCAGGAAAACTTTGTGGCTTGCATCACCTAAACAATCTCTTTACTTTAACAACTTTAACAAAGATCTGCAAGTTGAAAGCATAATAAATGCGTTGCGCACCTGTACTTTTTTGAGCATGTCTGAGTGGTCTCTGCTCCTCTGAAGCCATTGCTGCTGTGGTGGCTGGCGAATGAGTCCAAGGAATCAAAGCCTGAGAGATACATCACAGTCTGTAAGTCCCATCTCGCACTTTTGGACATTATTCAATAATTTATGCAATGATGGGGCATACCACTGTGCCCGCACCCCGACATTCACATCAATGTAGAACACTTGAATTTCAATAATGCCTAAATTTTGCTTCTATCTCAATACATGGGATCTCAAACTTGAGGCACGCACGTCAAAGGAATCAGTGTATGTCAGTGGGCCTCGCATGCTCCAATTTCGAGAACTTTCTAGAACCTCTGCTGTAACCTATTACAGACACATGAAATGTTATCTCAGCACCGCACGACCGGAGTGCACCAACATCCATTCCTCAAAGGCTCAAAGAACTGTTGCAAGAACAAACTCGCAATTACCCAGCTCGTCTCATTTCATCAAACTGTGTGCACCTGTCTCAAACAATGCTGTTAATCACTACACCGCATATCCTGTTGAACAAAAACTACTTTGACAGCTCGGATATATCTCCACTTTTTTGTGCCGGCACCGAGTAACTGCTTCATCAATAAAAACATGTAGCAGCTCCTTCGTTGAAATTGACTAGAACAAGTTTCCCAGCGTTGTTGCTGCCGACTTGACGGTCATCTTATTTTTAACGTTTGCCTCGAGTTTTTCTACATCAGATCTATGTAAATACTAGGCATAATTCTACCATAATGTCTTACTCTTTTATATAGTGAAACAGTACTGACACGATTTTGAGACCTTGCACGAAGAAAATATTTTGTTTCCTTGGTCTCCACACAACGGAGCCTAATAACACATATAAAATATTTGGCTTTACAATTTTAAAGTTTTCATCATCGAGCATCTGTAAGCCAGCCCCTCTTCAATGAACATTATCCCAATGAGTCAACACAGTTAAACTGAGTTTGTGAACTCTACGTCCTGTATGCAGCCTAAATCGCAGAAAGCACTGTCAAAGTCACTGGAAGATGTCTCACTCGTTCACATGCACTATGTTAATCACAGATCTGCTACTGGTGCATTGAAAGTTGCTGTCTCCCCCTGATGTCACACTGTGATGATAAATCACTGAGAAGCCGCCCCCTTGATATGAGAATCAAAAGTGTTCTCTAAAGTAGCGGCATTATAAATATATTCGGTAGACACCCAGACACCGCAATAACCTGGACACTGTTTGTAGGGTTCAGAACAGAGCAGCAATCTGCAATTACTTGTCAACACTCCTTTAACAGCTTTCATTTTTGTTGCACTGAATGAATTTTTCATCACTCATTTCTGTAAAGCCCACAAGAGCCCTGAAAGCATATGAAAATAAATGAGTATATAGGCAAAAATGTGATAGCACTAAAAAATGAGATCAGTGAATTTGCTTTTTCCACAAGTGTGTGGCACAGGAAGAGATAACAGACCATACGGGAAACTGATTAAATATAATGCAGTCATTCAACAAAATCTAGAATACATATTAATGAAATATCAAGATATCAAGATCAAGACCAAAGGGTTCTGTGTTCATGGTAGCATAAAATGTACTTTTAAAACTTGTAACAATTGATTGTACTTTTTTAATTTTTTTCTTCGTTGTTGTTTGTCAAAGTTAATTGCGTCACCTTCTTGTAATCCCATCATGGTATGTCTATTTCTTTCTCTTGATGTATTCAGCATGTTTTATCTTAGTCTCTACATTTATTATGATCTTGCTTTGTGAATTTATGCTAGTGCCTAAAGATGCTACTACTCGTTCTTGTTTTTTTTATATACTATGTATGCCTTGTAACATATTAAAAGTCACAGTCAAGCTTTTTCCATTTTAATAACATTTAACTGATGATACACCCCAAAGATCATGTATTTATGGAAACAAATCTGGGTGGTATTCTACAGTATTTCTTACTTTATGATGGTTAGTAAAGTTCAGTTATGAAATGACTGCACATATCATGTTTATCAAAATAGCTATGCAATTGAAAATTTGTACTGCCCCTTCTGCAAGGTATGTGATACATATGCAATAAATAGTATGTCTTCCAATCCCGATATAAGCTGTCTTGTAATTGTACATGGCCTTTATCAAGATCATTGTTATTGATATTGTAATGATGATTGTAGTGGGTCATGCAAATCTCGGCACACACATTGTCAGTGCTAAGCACGAGATGCTCGGCCCGGACTGTCGCTGATTTTGATAGCTAGGCCTACGCTCCTACCTGGTCTCGGATAACAGTTTTGACTGTCTCCGTTCTATATTATAATTGGTGGAGGTGCTGGGTATGACGAGTAGCCATTTGCGACCGTCAGGGTGGTAGTTGCGGCGATAAAGTATTCCATCACGGATGGCGAAGTGAGAGGCTTGTCGGTGTAGCGCTCGAGATGGCGGGTGGGCGAGTGTTTCAGATAGGTAATCCATCAGAGACGCAATCCACGAATCTTTGCGCTGCTCCGCAGCCATGTTGATGGGTCCTGATAGTGGAAGGAAGTTGTCTTGGATGGAGACACTCGCAATATCAGTAGAAACAGGCGAACGCGAAAGAGCGTCGGCATCGGCGTGCTTCTGGCCTGAGCGATAAATGACGCGGATGTCGTACTCTTGGAGCCGTAAAGCCCATCGTGCCAAGCGTCCTGAGGGATCTTTGAGGGAGGATAACCAGCAGAGCGCGTGGTGGTCGGTAACAACATCGAAAGGGCGGCCGTACAGATAAGGCCGAAATTTTGTAATGGCCCAGATAATCGCTAGGCATTCTTTCTCAGTTACCGAATAATATTTTTCACAATTGAAATTGCCTTAATTTTCTTTGATTGTCATTACGAATTCAAGCTCACCTATGTTTACCGAGTCATATATATATATATATATATATTGTAACGGATATAACAACCTCACAACCGGGACGTCCTATTTACAAGGTTTAATAAGGGCGAACTTGTGCCCAAAGCCAAAAGAACTACACAGTAGCTGGGAGAAAGCAGCGAACGCTCGTCGTCCTCTTCTTCTCTTCTTTTTCCGCTGCTCGGTAGCAGCTCGTGCACAGGCTGGGCCGGCTCGTGCCTTCCGGCGGGCTTCATGAGTCGTAGCGATGCCGTCAGCGTTCCTCTTTTAACAACGTCTGCGTTGTACTGCGCCTTAACAATTCCTCGTGGCATTATCCCCCCTCTCAAGCGGCATCGCCCCGATGCTTGCGATGAGGCTGTTTTTTTTTTTTTTTTTTTTGTGTGTGCAAGTTTGTAAAAATGAGGTTGCAGTACGTCAAGGTATTGGGGTGGCTAGGTTTGGAATCGGTCGTAGTACGGTTTCATCCGTACAATGTGTACACGCTCCGTGGGATTGCGTCGCCTCGAATGCAGGTGGCCTGCAGGCTTGACTTCGTAGACGAGGTCATTGTGTCGCTGTACGATCTCGTAGGGGCCAAAATACCGTGAAATGAGTTTTTCGGAGAGGCCTCGTCGTCGTACTGGAGTCCATATCCACACTTTGTCGCCAACGTCATATCGCGTGTCAAGTCTTCCTCGGTTGTAGCGGTCGGCATCGATGCGGTGTTGGTGGCGTATTCGGTATCTTGCTAACTGGCGGGCTTCTTCCGCTCTTTGTAGAAAGTCGTCAAGATCGGGGGGGTAGTCATCTTGGTCTATTGGTAACATAGCATCCAGTGTTGTGGTAACAGCACGACCGTAAACTAGTTCAAATGGGGTGATTTTGGTGGTCTCTTGCACAGCCGTATTGTAGGCGAAAGTGACGTATGGTAAAATTTCGTCCCACTTTTTGTGCTCGACATCCACATACATGGATATCATGTCCGCTAAAGTTCTGTTAAGGCGTTCGGTCAGGCCATTGCATTGAGGATGATATGCAGTGGTTTTCCTATGAACAGTGTGAGTCATGTTGAGCAGGCACTTCAAAAGTTGCGCCGTGAAAGCCGTTCCGCGATCGGTGATTACAACCGTTGGAGCGCCATGTCGCAGGACTATTTTGTGTACGAAGAATTGGGCCACTTCTGCTGCCGTTCCTCGTTCCAAAGAGTCTGTTTCGGCGTATCTAGTTAAATAATCAGTGGCCACAACGATCCATTTCTTGCCGAGTAAAGATGTCGGGAAGGGTCCAAGGAGGTCCATTCCAACTTGGCGGAAAGGCGCTTTCGGTGGATCTATAGGTTGTAGAAGGCCCGCTGGTTTAGAACGTGGTGTTTTTCGTCTTTGGCACTCGCGGCATGTTTTGACGTAGTGTTGCACTGAAGCTAGTAGCTTGGGCCAATAATAATGGAGACTGATCCTTGCAAGCGTTCGCGTCACACCCAAATGTCCAGATGTGGGCTCATCGTGACACGCTCGAAGTATTTCTTGTCGCATAGTTGCTGGAACGACAAGCAGGAACTTTTCGCGGTTGGGCTTGAAGTTTCTCTTGTAGAGAACGTTTCCTCGGAGGCAGAACAATGCGAGGCTTCGAGAAAATATACGGGGTACTTGTACGTCAATTCCTTGCAGGTGTTCGATAAGCGGGAGTAATTCTTTGTCTGTACGTTGGAGTTCGGCTATTTGAGTGGTCTCGACAATTCCTACGAACGGAAAGTCGTCTTCTTCTGATAGTGGTGTGTCTGTAGGAGCCCGTGACAAACAGTCGGCATCGGTATGTTTTTTGCCAGATCGGTATACGACGGTTATATCGTATTCTTGCAGTCTGAGGCTCCACCTTGCTAGTCGTCCAGATGGTTCCTTTATGTTCGCCAGCCAGCAAAGCGCATGGTGATCGCTGACTGCCTTGAATGGTCTACCATATAGGTACGGCCGAAATTTACTGATGGCCCAGACGACGGCAAGGCATTCTTTTTCCGTGGCCGAATAGTTTGTCTCTGCTTTTGTTAGAGTCCGACTGGCATAAGCTATCACTTTTTCTTCACCTTTCTGCCACTGTATTAGAACGCATCCAAGGCCGATGTTACTGGCATCTGTGTGTATTTCCGTGTCGGCTGTCTCATCAAAGTGAGAAAGAATCGGGGGGTTTTCTAACCTCTTTCTCAATTCGTTGAAGGCGCTTTGTTGCTCGTTTTGCCACTGGAAAGGCACATCTTCTCTCGTAAGTCTCGTTAAGGGTTCTGCGATCTTTGAAAAATTTCTCACAAATCGTCTATAGTACGCACATAGACCTAGAAATCTCCGTACTGACTTTTTGTCTGTTGGCACCGGAAACCTTGCGACGGCGGCCGTCTTATCAGGATCAGGGCGAACACCTTGGGCGCTGACGACATGCCCAGAAAACGAAGCTCTTCGAAAGCTAATCGGCACTTCTCTGGCTTGATTGTCAAATCTGCCGAACGGATTGCCTCTAACACTGACCGAAGGCGCTTGATGTGCTCCTCAAATGTAGCCGCGAAGATGACCACGTCGTCTAGGTACACTAGGCAACACTGCCACTTCAATCCGGAAAGCACAGTGTCCATCATGCGTTGGAACGTTGCCGGCGCACAACAGAGACCAAACGGGAGAGCCTTAAATTCGTAAAGTCCGTCCGGGGTAACAAAAGCAGTCTTTTCGCGATCACGTTCATCAACCTCGATCTGCCAGTATCCACTTTTCAGATCTAGTGATGAGAAGAACTTGGCACACCGAAGTCGATCTAACGTGTCGTCGATGCGTGGAAGGGGATATACATCCCGTTTAGTCACAGCATTCAGTTTCCTGTAGTCGACACAAAACCGTAGCGTGTTATCCTTCTTCTTGACAAGCACCACGGGAGATGACCACGGGCTGTTAGAAGGCTGGATAACATCATCTTCAAGCATTTCTCGTACCTGCTTCTTGATGACTTCCCTTTCCTTAGGGGAAACACGATACGGGTGCTGGCATACCGGCCTGGTTGTCTCGTCCGTTATGATCCTGTGTTTTGTAATGCTCGTGCGCCGTACCTTTGAACTGTTGGAGAAACAGCTGCCAAATTCCCGCACGAGGTCGTATAGCTGTTGACGTTGAATCTCTGAAAGATTAGGATTTACGTATATTGTGTCGCAGGCATCAGATGGAAGTTTCACATTCGGTGACGTCGTTTCAAGACTGCATATTTCTGTCACTTCACAGAACTCATGAAGAAACGCTATTGCCGTCCCTTTTGCGATGTGCTGGAATTCGTTACCGAAATTCGTCAAGAGGATGTCTGTGCACCCGTTTCGCAGCTGGATAATCCCTCGTGCCACACAAACGCCTCTTTTCAAGAAAACATCCACGTTGCTCTCCGCCACACCCTCGTAGTCGCTGAATGCATCATTATGCACGAGAACCATTATACTGCTCCGTGGCGGTACAGTCACATCATCGTCGACGACGCGCAGTGGAGTGGTACATCGTTCATCTGATCGTGCTACCTTTAAAGCTTGCTCCGTCGAAAAGGACACGCTCGACCTCTGTAAATTGATAATCGCACCATTAGCTTGTAGGAAATCCATTCCAGTATCACTTCCCTCGAGCACACAGGCAGGACGACAAAGTCACCGACGTAAGTGAAGCCCCGTATCATGACCCTTGCGGTACATCGGCCGGAAGGGGTTATGAGGTGACCACCTGCAGTACGTACTTGAGGTCCACCCCATTCGGTCAGAACTTTCTTGAGTCGCTTCGCTAATTCGTAACTTATCACAGAATAATCCGCACCAGTATCGATCAAAGCATTGAGCTCTAGTCCGTCAATCACCAACGGCAAGTCTGAAGTAATTTTCTCTGTACTGCACTCCTTTACCTGGAAACAGTCGTCGTTATCAGGCTCGTACCGCAGTGGAGGATCTTCACATCCCAAGTCGCCAGCGGCCTCGCCTCCACAGGTCGCCCTCTTCAGTTTCCCGGATTTGGGCTAGGCGAACGCTGCCTAGACGTGCTTGGGAAGGGACGTGGGCTAGACGAGCGGTAGCGCATAGGGGATGGTGAGCGTGGTTGATGACGACGAGGCGGGTCAAATTCCCGACGTGAGCATAGGTGTTGCTTCCGACCGAAACTCAGCAACAGTACGGGGCGGATTGCGGATGAGTCCCGCGAACAATTCTTGCTTTACCCCGTGCATGAGGTGGCGCACTTTCTTGTCTTCCGTCATGCCAGGATCAGCTCGCTTGAAAAGGCGGGACATGTCTTCGATGTACATCGCGACAGTTTCGTTCGTTCGTTGAATCCGTGTGCGGAGAGCTGCTTCCGCCTTTTCCCGGCGATCACTGTTGGCGAACGTACTCAGTAGCTGCCGCCGAAACTCTTGCCACGACGTCAGAGATGCCTCGTGGTTTTCGTACCACACTCGTGCAGAGTCTTCCAACGCAATGTAGACGTTACGCAGCTTGCCTTCCTCGTTCCACTGATTTAGATTTCCCACTCTCTCGAAATGCTCTAACCAGTCTTCGGCGTCCTCGTATGGGTCACCATGAAACACCTTTGGGATGACCGGTTGGCTTACGATGAGTTGTGCCGGCGTAACTTGGCTCGTCATGGTGGTGGCGGCGCTTGTCTCCGTCACCGATGCCCTTGATACAGAAGGGAGTGGCCCAAATTCTGGCAACTCTCCTCGGATACGGCGGCTGACTCGTTGGTGCACCGGTGTAAGCTCCACTGGTTGCGGCTGGTCAGTGCTTGGACTTCGCTCTTGCGTGGGGCTCGGAATCATGTACCCAGCACCTCCACCAGAAAATGTAACGGATATAACAACCTCACAACCGGGACGTCCTATTTACAAGGTTTAATAAGGGCGAACTTGTGCCCAAAGCCAAAAGAACTACACAGTAGCTGGGAGAAAGCAGCGAACGCTCGTCGTCCTCTTCTTCTCTTCTTTTTCCGCTGCTCGGTAGCAGCTCGTGCACAGGCTGGGCCGGCTCGTGCCTTCCGGCGGGCTTCATGAGTCGTAGCGATGCCGTCAGCGTTCCTCTTTTAACAACGTCTGCGTTGTACTGCGCCTTAACAATTCCTCGTGGCAATATATATATATATTATATATATATATATAATATATATATATATATATATATATATATATAATATATATATATATATATATATATATATATATATATATATATATATATTTTGCTTGCTATGATTACTTTGTATTTTGTTTGCCTTTGGCTACAAGCCTGACAAGTGTTTAAAATAAGGAAATAAATATCCATTCATTTAATGTCCTTTCCAACACTGCAGTTGGCTTCCGGAAAATATCCTGCACCAGCCATTAATAGGTGAATCAAGTCATTGTTTTTTTTTTTTGTTAACAAATACATTTCAACATTATACATCGCAGTTACACTGAATGTATTGCGAACATCATCTTTCACAGAGAACAAGGCAGGAAAATGTTTAAACATGAGGCCAGCCATGAATTGAATTTCTATTCACTTGAGATGCATGTGTGTGTGCACATAATCACAATGCTATAAATAAGCCTGCCATTGGTGGCACTGATGTGATGCTGATACCTTCCACAAGTACGAGTCCGTGATTTTATGTTCAAGCCTACCACACAGCTGTCTCAATTCTATGAGCAAGTGTACACTCATGAGACTTAGAAAAACACAGTGTTGTGCTCTTCTTGTGGCCTGCTTAGGCAAGAGTGACAGCTACCAACCATAGGCAACAAAGCAACTAATGCACAAGCTTTGTTTTCATAATCAGACTTCCACAAGGAGTCTATAGAACAGGTATGAAGCAATCATTACCAGGCATTTGCAGCAAGATTTGCTCTCTGTTGGAGCCCATGCTACACCAGTTCCACGAATGAAAAACAGCTACCTGCTTCAATGGTCAGTCTTGACCACGAAAATATCAAGTTTGCGTTGATTGCAACCACCACGTGTCGACGAAAGAATTCAGGCATAACTCACAGACGCACCTGACATTTATGTTTCTCGCAGACAGTGCGATTATTGTTCAAAAGCCAGTAAAACATATTATTGTTGCTGTAAGAAGAATTCCCAGTTTTATTACAAATGGCTTAAAGAAATTGGAATTTATCATGGAGTCAACCAATGAAAATGTTCAATCCCTCGACATTAACCTTGTGTATTGGTTTAGAGCAGCGGTCTCAAACACACCTCAGCTGGCGGGCCACAGTCACGAACTTTAGTCCCACAAGCCAAGATAGTGAAGAAGGTTAGAACCACGAGAGGGGGGCTGAAGGAAGTGTCAGCTAATGTTTGGCATAATAGTGTGAAAAATGAGAAAAGATGAAAAGGGCTGACACGCTCTATGCTGTCATCCCTTTTCGTGTTTTTTTTTTCAAGTTTATATTTTCCGTAGAATTACACAAAAGATTATGTTGTATCAACTAGCCCAAATCACTACCCTTTTAACAACTAACGTTACCATCTGAAACTTAGCCCTTCTCACAGTCCATATGAGTTCCACTTCTAAAGGAAATTAGGCCACAATATTAAAAAAAAAACACACACACTGTCACATCAATAATGATTGCCAAAATGATTAAACACTTTATGCTGATTATGAAATACACTGTTTAGTTACACATTTGTATTTGAATGCATAAAACACATAGGTCCAAGCAACAGAAGCTTTGTTAAATAACTGAAACATAAGTTCCATGATACAAGTGAAATAACATGTGTATTCCAGTTTCGCAAAGTGCCCCAAATTATGGCAAATGCCAAACGGGCATGCGCATGTACGTTGCAAAGGCACAACCCGGCAGTTAAACTTCACTCCGACAGGCCCCTTACGCTATCACCGTTCAGTGTGCTTAAATTTCGAATAATAGCACATTTTCGAGACAGGCTTACAATAAGCTCCTACACGAAGTTATACGCCACCATTTTCATATGCTTTCATGTTTACAGAAGAACGAAGGCCTCCCCCCCATTACACCCTATATTGTGCAAGCTGCGTCCATTTAATCAGTTCGTCCTCAGCTATGCCTCCTAAGTTCACTTTTTATTCTAAATGATGGAAACCCCCTGTTCACTCTCTAAAGCACTTTGCTCTCTTAATGCTATGTTTAAATTCCTCGTAGCATCGCACGTTGCGTGGTTCTTAACTTCACGAGTTTCTTTCGTATCTTTCAAGTATCTGCTCGACATGGTAGTGGTGGCAGCAAGCAACGGTTTGACACTTCTTTCCGCTTCTTCTGCCATGTGTGCTATAACCATCCTCGTTTTTGGTGAATTTCGTTTTCGCAAGTACGCGTCTGTTTCAGCTATTTACCTACATGTGCACACTCCATCACAGACTGCAGTGGTTGGTTCATGAGCGCTTTCTCTTGGCTATGAATTATTATCCTTATCATATCCGTAATCAGCCCTACTTTCGTGCTTCCTCGTTCTAGGTCTTCGTTCGCGAAGTTGGGAAGGAGCAATTCACCAAGCTGGAATGAAACTCGTGAAAAAATTACGTTGATATTTTGTCATCATAACGTTGCGATGACGTGCGACCGGCGACTTGGAGTGGACTCGGCTGAAAGCGACTTACTAACTCGCGCACCACGAACACTCGATGCACATCACCATCCCTTAAGAGGCCCCGTTTCGGGAAACTTTTTCGTGGCTTCATTTTATTTATTCTGCCAACACCAGTCAGATACAAAAGGCTCATATTGACCAGCAAAACTTCTTTTCCACGCAACGGGTGTACAAAAAAGTGCTCACGACAGAACACAATCATGGGGATTGTTATACCAACACACGGCTATCTCTTGAACACAAGTCTGCCTCCATTTCGGTAACAAGTTAATAACATTCGTTATACCAACACATCGCTATTTCTTCATCACGTCTGCCTCCATTTCGGTAATAACGCCCTATATGCTACATCGGGTGTTGAGGGTAATCATTGATCGCGTGCACGCAGTATTTTCCCGACGTGCAAGGAAACGTCGCAGGCACCGAGTGACATCACGGACTCACCCAGTAAGCTGGTATCCATCATTGCATTTAACAACACTGCCGCTCACATCTGCTTGCTCATGGCGAGACGCTGCGAACGCAAGCTGAGGAAGTTGTGTGAATCAGCAGGTCACTCGCTGTGGACTTTGCCTCAAGCTGCATCGTTTGTACTATAGTTTGTACACAAAAATAGTCCAGAGTGATCTGGTCATGTGGTTTTCATTGCACAACAGGTTACGGCCGCGCTGAGTAACTCGTATTCCGTCAGAAACACGTCGGACGGCGAAGGCTACTGATAATGAAAGGTAATTAAGAACACCGCACCACAACCACCGACCACAACACACGCCAAGACCATAAACAAAACAACTGCTGAGGCATGGACGGCTGGGTGGACTGATGAGGCTGTTCCATTTGGCAACAGAGTAAACGCATCCTAAAGCACTATGCCTGAAATGCCGCTCTCTTTTCCATGACGACTTCTGCTAACATACTATCTCGGAGGCCATGCTTTTCACCGCGTGTTGCGTCGCTGCGCCTTGTGAAGCGCTTGCCACCAAACCACTTTGCATTGGCAGCTACTCTCAGAGGCAGCTGTGAGAACTTTGCCTTTTACAAAAAACGACCGCTAGAGGCGCATGCCTACGCACCAAAAGAAAAGGGCAATTTTGAGAATAAAGTAGTGCATTCGCTTACCACGGAGGAAAAACAAAAACTTCCTCCGTGTGGCTCACATTCCAAGCATAATGACTATAGTCGCTAGAGTGAAGTAAAAATTGATAGTTCACTATAATCATGACCTAACTTTTCAAGAAGCGTTAATAAAGCATATATTAGGTGGATACGTGGATGGATGGTATAAGTGCCCTTTAAATAACCAGGCCTGTCCCAAAATTTAAAAAAAACAAATAGTTTGTTTAATGTTTTGCTTGCTTAATTAAATTTATTATATAAAAATGTTACATTGCCGTCTACTTTTCTGCTTTTTATGGCAAAAGGCATGCACTGAAAATCAGCTGCAATGTGACGCAGTGGTGCGTCGAGCCCGGCGTCATTTTTTGAGGTTTTCACGCAGCATGCGAGCCACGTGAGGTTGCGAGCAGACGACCCTTGCTTGCCACTGTGTTTATGTAATGGGTGTTGACAACGACATGTAATGGGTGTTCTGTGACGTTACCTGACTCTCGGTGCTGTCGTGTGTTGCATTTACAATACTGAGGCGTTGAAGTGTCTCTACTTTTGCGTACCGTACGAACTTGTACGAGCACAGCCTATGGTACGATTGACCGCGGGCAGCAGCACGTTCTGCAGTGAAAGATGCTCTTCGGAGACTACGCAAAGTCGCCCTCCGACCCCGTGCGCGATGGGCACATCACAAAAGGGGATAGACACCTTGGCGTTATCCGACGACTACTTCACGGACGACGTAGGCTCTTATTCTACTGTACACCGTGCGGATATGATCGGCTGTCTCGTTCACAGGGCAAACTTCGTGACGCAGGAGCAATTAAACGGCTACAAGTCCTTGCGGACTCATAATTACGCCATCAGCGGTCTCGTTAAGCAACCACGGGGGAAGTTCGTCGTCGTCGCTGCAAAGGTAGGCTGTGCATGTTATATAGGTAGGCTGTGCAAAACGCTCTTACTCCGCTAATAACAGAACACCTTCTCTGCCCATCTATTCTTTTTCGAACCTTTTTTTTTTTTTTTTTTTTTTTTTACTGTGAGCTTCCCTCGCCTCCATTTCTAGAGCCGATGCCGTACTCCCCCATTGCATTGCCGCCGGCCTGTTCCTTTTGCCTACTTTCGTATTAAAGTCGCCCATCGGAATAGTATACTGTGTATTTACTTTATTAATGGCTGACTTTATGTCTTCGTATAAGCGTTAAACCAAATGATCATCATCATCATGGCTCGATGTAGGCCTGTACCAACCTCATCTTGTATCTTTTGTTAAACTTTATTATGACACTTGCCACCCTTTCACTTGATGCTATAGTATTCCTTTATGCTGCCAGCGATATTCTTGTGCACAAGAAACCCCTAGTTCTCTTCTGTCAACTAATCCATGGTAGCATAGGAGGTACCCGTTCTTCAGCACTGTATTGGCCGCGAGATCGAGCAGAGTCGCCGCCTGGCGGCAACAGGCCGAAATGGTGAAGTGTGGATCATGACCTACTACACTCCTGACCTGCCCAGAGAGCACCTCTTCCAGCGCCCACGTTCTAGTTCATACCTTCTGCCGCTAGGGCCGTCACCTACGAGCACTGTGGCGCTAGTCAGCACCTGTTCGCTGACGTCAGCTTCAGTGTTCGTGGTCATATTTCGGCCAACAGAGCACTCATATTGCGTAATTATTATGCACTAATGAAAAATAATTTTGAAACAAATATTTCAAAAGTCATTCACAAATTCTTTGCAATTAAATGGACGCAACATCACATATGCTGTCCTACACTATGTAAGTCTACGGATTCTCGCATTTGTCCACCAGTGTGCAATAAATTTTTCGTCACACTGAACAGCTTACTTGACCAGTCATCTAAGTGAAAAAATAGTCACATATATGCCGGCTGTTCATCACGGAATGCAGCCGTTCTATTTGGATTGCTTCTTGCGTCGTCTGCTAGCCACGTCGTGTTTCTATGCGCGCATATGTCATGCACGTTCTCAAAGTGTGGTTAGTCCGGTCATGTCGGCGAGAGTGTAACTCTTTTTAGGTGTGCCTGAAACAACGTACGAAAGCATTTCGTCTTTCTCGGTTGCTAATGCGTATTAATAGGATCGGCGACTGCAACTTTCCAGAGGACTGTTTATTTTCGTCGTACCATCTGTTCACCAGAATAATTTCAGAGTGGGTGCTGCTTTCTGTTTCTATCACGTCGCAAAATGCTCTTGGCATCCTCCCAAACACGAGGACTATTAATTGCTGGGTGAATGCATTGTTTTATAGCGACTTGGTTGCAAAAAAAAAAAAAAAACAGCAGGCTCTAGGCATGCATTTGCGCGCAGTCGGTAGGTGCACAACTACGACACTGTAGTTTTAACGATCGTGCGAGGAGCCTTAGTTGTGTTCATCTGGCCGTTGTACCACTACATAGATATATTACTATTACATAAACTGTGAGGCCTCGGTACTTAAACGGTGCTCAAAAACATAGTTACCGTGCGCAACTGTGTGCTTAGATTAAAAAGCCCAGACATTGAAAATTAAATTAGACGGCATGCCCTTTATATAATGTTGCATAATTACAGTGATGATTTCATCTTTTTTACATTGTTTTCAGCGTTTGTGTGGCATTGTTCGTGACCGACGGAAGGCAATATTTTTTGTCTAAAAAAACTAAAATACATGCTTGTCCCATTGACAAGGCCATTGTTGTAGCACCGTCAAGAACGTAATCCATCGATGAAAGCTTTCTGCTGAACTCTTGTATAACATTTTCACTGGTCCGAGAACATGTGCGTACACGTGGTAAACGCAGTGCAGAGCAAAGCGCGGTCAGCCACTAAGCTTTCCTTATTAGACTTATCGATTGTCCCACATTTAATTGTGAACAGAATGAGAAGACAAGATCACATGCGTATAAGGTGCGAACGGCTGAACGAATAGCACAGATATGCGGGCTTTCTACGATCTTTCTTTCTCTCTTTTTTTTGTAATATGTAGATGACAAAGATGTAACTAAGTAGTTCAGTCACGCTACAGCAGTGCGTAGCAGGCGGATGACCACGTACAAACAACACAGTGAAGACGTGATCTAGTGCGAAAGCGTGAAGAGAGTCACCCAGTGCGAGCACCCCTAATGAAAGGCAGAATGCGCTTAACTCGCTGGTAATGTTAACGTTGCATAGGAGTCGTGCACCGATTCAGTAGAGAAGATCATGATATTAGCAGTAAACTGTAGTCGACGCATATCATGTGCCGCCAATCGGCTCAGACCGCACGCAATGAAGCGACGCTGCGTGTACACCTTCGCGGTCCAGTGCTGCCACCTATAGCCCGATCTAGCCGCGAATAGGCCTCACGTCTCCTCCTAACTTGGCTGAGTCCTATTACATGCCATTTAACACGCTCTAATAACTCGAATAGCACAGCAAGAGCAGCGTCACTAAATAGAGTTCTAGCGTTGAACGTAGCCAAGTTCAGATCTCAATGGCGGCCTGTCCGGACCCAGAGATTCTTAGCGCCCTCCGCTGCGTTGCGGGTCTATCCACCACCTTGGACAGTAGCTTCGCAGCCGCTGGGGACTGAAGGCCAACGGTTAATTGGTACGTTTATAAGGGAGGTAGTGGCCAAATACTGCACCAGCGTGGCCAATCCTGCGCTGGTGAGGGAGTGCATTACCGGCAGAAGGTCGCCAGTGAGGCCGTACCCGAGACCCCTTTTTTAACGGCTCCTTCACACGCTTTTCAAGTAAATATACGATTGGGAGTGGTCCAGCATCTGCATTTTAACCGAACTTTGTCATTGCATGCCAGGTTGCTGCGCTATATCTAAGTGGGGGGTTCTGTTGTACTTTCTTAGCGCTGTAGAATTCCACTTGACCGTCTATCAGCTGTCAACTTCACATCACTCGTAGCTCGCCTGGCCTTGTCTTGATTGTTTGAAAGTCCATTAAAAAAAGACACCTGGCGTGGTTTCGAACTTCTAACCTTGCGAGCTTAGGCCGGCTTAAAGCCTTTAGGGCCATTCCACGCGCTTCCCGCACAGCCGCAACGCACGTGCCCAGACACCTGCGCACGAGACCCCCGCTTGCGTGCGCAGGGGTCTCGGCACGTGCGTTACGGCTGTGCCGTGATGTGACTGGCGCCAGAGCTGACGAGGGAGCGGCGCTCTTTGGATCTTCAATCAAGTAGCCGACCGGCCGGCTGCCTTTGTCCGCCAGGCATTGTCCCTCCTAGACGGAGGGTGAGACGTCGTGTCACCACGGCGCGGTAAGCCGTTCGAGAGAGGACAACAAATGCAGCATATTCCTTAGACCGCGGCGGCCACCGCAAATCGCCCCGCTAATTAAGCGAGCAGTTCGGCGGACTCTTTGAAGTATGCTGTCATGAGCTTGGGACCCCTCGACCAGCGGCACACACACGACGAGGAAGAGCCCTGCTGGCACCACCTTGGATTGCAGTGATCACGGCTCAATATTGGACGTTCACGTGGGCCGTGCATGCTCTTCACCCTCGCCGGCTGTGTGTGATCTGTGATTGGACAGTAGTAACCTCTGCACGTGTTCCCTGCTCTAGGGATCTGGGGAGTACATACCCTTTATAATGAGCTACCCGGCTCATTCGAAGGGGCGCCATGTAGAGGAACGCCAGATTCGAAAGCTCGCCTTGTAAGAAGGAGCTCGTCATGTACGAGAGCTCACTAATTACATAATGCAAATAAACCTTCTTCAAGTCTCTCTTTCTCCTGCCTCGACAACTTCATCCCGGACCTCCGGTGCCTGTAAACCCCGGTCGCAACAACTGGCGACAGCGGTGGGATCCTAAACAGCGGGTAACGCGTGGAACGGCCTTCAGTGCCCTGGATGACCCTCTTCCTGCGTGTTTTTCCTCTTCCAACTTCTTCCTATCTCGCTCAATTTTGACATTGTTGGCTTCAAAGTGTTCCCAATGTCGGAGCTTTGCTGATTTCGAATGGTAGCACTCCTACTTTGACGTTTCCTGTCAACTGCCGAGTAGCGCGGCGCTCTTGTTTTGCCGAACTAATCTGGCTACTTCTATGTGATTGTTACCTTGAGTGCATACGTCGTGGGCGGTTGGAGTGCATGAAAAGTAAACGCGAAAATTTTCTAACTGCTAGAGACTGGACTGGCGCTGCCTTTAAGGCTATCCTATTTTGTTGGCGTGGCGTTTTGGATTAGTAAGTAAAACTCTGGTAAACAGATATATAGTAGTAGACAGTGGTATTCAGTCGGGAGTAAGGATACGTACTAGTAAAGTTACATCTATGGCTAGCCGAATAACGTAGAATAGTGGATGAAAAGGTAAGGAGCTAATTCTTTCTAGTTTTACAGAGCGTTGAAAGGCGAGGCTGAGAGTCGTCGGGGTCTATTAATTCATGCTGACGCTATGCGGTGAGTGATGCAAACACGTCATTACTTTCGTACGAAGGTTCTTGCCTTCTCCAGAAAAATGGGAACTCTCCACCTATGACCTCATTTGTCGTCTTCCCGTGAGCGCTGTTATGCCTGCGAGTCCACAGCGGACGTCCGTGCCTCTGAAAAAGGCAATCTGTGTCAAGGCCAGCCCGCGTCGCCCGCCTGACGCGATCAACAACTCAATGGCGCCTTTCTGGCGTGCATGTGCAGTGAGTCATCCCAGCAAGCGAGCCCGTCGAGTAAACAACGGGCGTCTTCATGTCTGGGTGTCTGACGCGGCCCAGCGGCGACCCCATTGGAGGAATCAGCCCTGACGACCAGCGGCGCTTCTGGTTGGACATTTGAGTTGCACCCGGTGCATATAAAAGAAGCCCTGCGGCGCGTCGCGAGTGGACCCGTTTGAGAGCACACCTTTGAGTTAGAGAGGAGAGCTCGGCTCTTCGAGTCTCTGTCGGCCCCAGTGCCGAATTTGTAACGCCTCTGTATATATGCTGTACATAAACCTTGTTTAACTCACCGTCGTCTCGTCCGCTCGTCTATCAGCTCTGCGCAGAAGCAGTCGCGAGCTGAGAAACCTACGCTACCAAACGGCTGGTGACCTTCCCTGCGGAGTTCGAAGCAGTGGCGCCTTCGGGACCGTGTTGGCGTCGCCGTCTTTTGGAACAGTGGTTGCAGCGGTGAGATTTCGAGGCGCCCTTCGTAACGTCGTCGGAGGTGCGCTTCGCAACAGTGGTTGGCAGCTGCGGGATCGGCCGGCGTCAGCGACATCGATGCGGTGAGTGCCTGATGTTTTCCCCTCAGTTCACCAGACTACTCTAGCTCAGGTTGTAGTGGTTTAGAGAAGGGCTGTGTGAAGCATTGAAGTGAGCTTTGATCGTTTCAAGCTAAGTCGAAGCGCATTGAAACCAAAGTTAATGCAGAGGGGGTAAACACGGGAGTGTGAAAAATTGCTTGCGCGTCTTGCTAGTAGGCTTATAGTGGGTACGGCAAGTAGATTCTTAACAGGGGCAAACAGCGAGAGGCTAGTGTGAACGATGGAGAACCTTAAAGTGAAGGAACTCATCGAAATTTTTGAGGAACTCGGCATTACTTTGGGCCGTGCGAAACGAAAGCAAGCGATCCTTGAGATCATGAAGCATGAGGGAGTGTCGGCTGAGGAAGTCGATGAGGCCTGGGTGGATATCAAAGCCCGCCGCGAGGAGGCTGAAGGGCGAGAGGCTCGCGAACGTGAGGAGGCTGAAAGGCGAGAAGCTCGTGAAGAAGCTGAAAGGCGCGAAGCTCGCGAAGAAGCTGAAAGGCGCGAAGCTCGCGAACGTGAAGAAGCTGAAAGGCGCGAAGCTCACGAAGAAGCTGAAAGGCGCGAACGTCGCGAGGAGGCCGAGAGACAGGAGCGCCTCGAGTTGAAACGAATAGAATTGGCAATCCTACAGTGTTCGCAGGCGCCTAGCGTAGCTTCTCCAGGCGCCTAGCGTAGCTATGACGAGGTTAAGGAAGTGCTCTTAAGACGTTATAAGTTGTCACCCGAGGCTTTCAGGCAAAGGTTCCGGCATGCTAAAAAGGGGAATGAGTCACACGTTGACTTCGCGTTTCGTCTTAAAGCCGATTTAATTGAATGGCTCAAGGGCGAGCAATTCTACCGCTGCATCGAGGAGGATGTCAAACTTTGGCTGCAGGACAAACTTGAAGTACAGCTAAACAAGGCAGCAGAGTTAGCTGAGGAGTATTATACTCGTCGAAAGTTGCACAGCAGGGCAGTGCGCGTTGAAACGGATGAGAGAAAAGAGGGCTTTTCAAAGAAACCTGATCAACGGAGACCCGCTCCGCACCATAATTTCAAGAAGGACCCGTCTCTTACGAAGGACAGTGTAGGGGAAGGGCAAACAGAAGCGGAGAAATCGAGTGAGGTTTCTACCACACGGGCATTTGAATCACGGAAGCCGCTAATCTGCTACAACTGCAAAAAGGAAGGGCACATCGCGAGAAACTGTCACGAAAAGTTTGCCTTCGCAACAATCCTAGAATCAGAAAAAAACATGCGGTTGTTGGAGCCGTATCTCCAAGAAATTAGGGTGAATGGGAAAACGTGCCGAGCACTTAGAGACTCCGCGGCAACCATGGATGTTGTCCATCCTTCATTGGTGTCTCCGGATGACTTTACAGGAGAATGCGCGTGGATCAGGCAAGTCGCCGAGGAGCACAGTGTTCGCTTACCAATCGCCACGGTTGTCATTGAAGGCCCGTTCGGTAAGCTTCGCACCGAAGCGGCTGTGTCTGCCGCGCTAAACGATCGTTTTCCTTATCTTTTCTCCAACAACTCAGAGCAGCTTCTCAAAGAGCAGGGTAAATCGTTCTTCCCCAACTTAGCGTACATGGTCCTCACGCGATCGCATGCGCGGAAGCTTGATTTTGTTCAATGCGGTGAACTCTCAAGTGACCTTGTCGGCGGGTCGACGGAACCCCAGAAAGGAAATTTTCCGCGTGAGTCATGTAAGCAGTCACGCGAGCGGCCCGTTGCGGAAGCGACCGGCGTGGTATGCGTAGGGGGAGACGACATGGCGCCATTGAGTCAGAGCGAGAGGGTTGCAACGCTCTCGCCTGTAGCGGAAAGTTGGAGCGAGCTGCCGAGAGTTGATCGAGAGACGCTCATTCGAGAGCAGCGCGAGGACCTCTCGATTGAAGCGCTAGTGGAAAGCCACAAAAACGCGGCACAAATGCTGTCGAAGGAGCACTACGAGAAATCGGTGAAGAAGCGCGCTTTTCAAGTAGGAAGTCAGGTAATGCTGCTGCAGCCGTCCAAAAAGAACAAGCTTGAGGTTCATCGGGAAGGGCCCGCAAAAGTAGTATCGACGCTTTCTGATACCAATTGTGAAGTTAAATTAGGAAGGCGGCCAAACAAAATTTACAATTTGATAAAACCATACGAGCAATGTCAAGCGGTCGTAAATCAGCTGTTGAGTGCTTCAGAGGAAGAGGGAGCAGAAATTTTTAGTTCTTGTGAGATAATCGAAGGGGGATCGAAAGTAATCTGGGAGGAGTTGAACCGAGAGCCTAGGCTAAGTGAAGTCCGGAAGGAGGACCTGAGAAGGATTGTTTCCGAGTTTGGAGACGTGTTTTCGGACCGCCCCGGAAACACGAGGGTGATCGAACACGATATTGAGCTAAGCGGTGAGGAGTCAATCCGTAGCAAGCCGTATCGTTGTTCTCCTGTGGAACGTCGCAAGTGTGAGCCGCTCTTGGTACCGCATAGGTATCGTCGCCTAAAAGTGACCGGTTACTGAGAAGGAGCGTGATACTCCGACAGCGCAACTTTGACGTTCGCTAAAAAAAAAAGGAAAGCTAAACGCTAATGCAGGTGCATTGAGCAGTGCGTTCTAGTTAGTACCTTCTCAACCTTTCGGTTTCTCGCTGGCGATTCGGGGCAAAATTTTGACCTCATCACGACCTTAGCTGAGCGTTCTCGTCTAGAGTGAGCTCAAGGAGCCAACTTTATGTTGTATTCTAATTCGTTACGTTGTTGTACGTGAAAAAAATTTGAGTTGTCATTTTAAGGGCCTTTTGTCCCACATGTGCCTCTTGATGTAGAGGGAACAAAATTCCGATAGACACTTAGCTAGGTATATGTTGTACTATACTTTGTCTGGTGTTCTGTCGGGTGACCGAGGGCACTTGCTTGTGTCGTGTGTTGTCTGTTGTCGATTCGTTCTTGACAAGTTGCAGAACCATCGACAAGTGCTGAAACCAAGGATCGTTAGAGACGAGTGAAGCTGGTCGGCAAGTTGTGGCGACAAGCCAGCGGAGCTGGGATCCGTCGTCAAGAATGGGATGTGTTCCCGGAACAGAGTCTGGAGCTGCATTCTCCCCATGGCCCTGGAGGCGAACCTGGAGGGACCTGGCGAACGAGCGCGCCTGTCATCCGAGCCCCGTGGAAGCAGCTCGTCTTTCCGGCGCATTGTCTGGTGGCGGGGGTGCTGTTATGCCTGCGAATCCACAGCGGACGTCCGTGCCTCTGCAAAAGGCAATCTGTGTCAAGGCCAGCCCGCGTCGCCCGCCTGACGCGATCAACAACTCAACGGCGCCTTTCTGGCGTGCACGTGCAGTGAGTCATCCCAGCAAGCGAGCCCGTCGAGTAAACAACGGGCGTCTTCATGTCTGGGTGTCTGACGCGGCCCAGCGGCGACCCCATTGGAGGAATCAGCCCTGACGACCAGCGGCGCTTCTGGTTGGACATTTGAGTTGCACCCGGTGCATATAAAAGAAGCCCTGCGGCGCGTCGTGAGTGGACCCGTTTGAGAGCACACCTTTGTGTTAGAGAGGAGAGCTCGGCTCTTCGAGTCTCTGTCGGCGCCAGTGCCGAATTTGTAACGCCTCTGTATATATGCTGTACATAAACCTTGTTTAACTCACCGTCGTCTCGTCCGCTCGTCTATCAGCTCTGCGCAGAAGCAGTCGCGAGCTGAGAAACCTACGCTACCAAACGGCTGGTGACCTTCCCTGCGGAGTTCGAAGCAGTGGCGCCTTCGGGACCGTGTTGGCGTCGCCGTCTTTCGCAACAGCGCCCAACACGAGGCGTCCCATAGCTTCTTGATTGATTGACATTCATTATCAATTGCATATATTATCAAATACACACCACGTAGTTCCCAAATGCTAGACCCGGAATCGTTACACATTTCCGCTGACCTGGAACCTCCTCATATATACTCAATGTATCCCCATAACGCTCTGTGCTTCCTGTAGCATTCCTCTTTCCCTTTGCTATTGAGGTGTTTGCTTGTACCTCCATGTACCGATCACCGTCGTTTACCAATACGCTGAGGTACTTAATTGTATTTTTTTACCCTCTTTATTCCTGGGTGTTGTGTATGGACAGCGCCTGATCACTGGTACCATTGAATATCCATCTATCCTTATTTTGTTGCACTAAATCCAGCTCCTTCCCATTTGCCTATATCCGTCAGATTGGGCTACCACTCAAAGAAAACAACATCGTCAACATAAAATAAACCTGCTACTCAGCCATCACACAGCCCTGTATGTGTGACAGATTAAAAGCAATGTTGCTACCTTCTAGCGCTTTTTCCACCATCACCATGTACAGCTCCAATAAAAGAGGGGATGAAGGACATCCCTGTCCCGGCCAATCTCAACCTTCTCTTTGCCACTCGTTCCTTCCCATTTTATGCAAACAGTATTTTCTCGGTCTATCTCCCTCAAAAGCTGTAGGAATTCGTCACCCTATGACTCAATTCCTTTCAGCATATCCCACAGTATTTCCTGATTCACGTTGTCATACGCCCAGCCACGTATAAGGGCCTGTTTTCTGTTTTGGATATTTCTACACACTTAGTATAAGAACAAATAGGCTATCATCTAACCGTCTGTTGTCTCGAAATCCATTTCGAAGTTATCCCAAAATATTCTAATGTCCTGTCCACGTTTCTATATTTAATTTTACTACCTGCACCCTTTTCTCGCCTGAACTTATAGCTCACTCCACCTTTTTCGCCAAGTGGCTTCACCTGTAAGCAGTTTTCTTTGGCTTTCGACAGCACGTCATTTGTGCCATGTCTTAGTTCGTTAATGGGGCTGACGGGGCCGTGCACTTACGAGAACCCAGGGCCGTGCATTTACCAGTTTTGCCGTCGACCTTTTCTCAGTTCAAATTCTCTAGTACTATAGCTTTTCCTCGGTTGGGCTCCCCGTCATTGCTGACTGAAGAAATCCCCTGGGCACTCTTTTTAAATGAATCGACTCTTTTTAAATGAATCGACTCTTTTTAAATGAATCGGATGTAACCTAGAGCTTCGTATCCTCCCAATCGACTTTTTCCTTGTGTTCTCGCTTCCCTCACTCTTTCATCCCCTCTTCCTTACTTTTCTATCTCCCCTTCCCCAGTGCAGAGTAGCAAACCAGATACTTGCTTTCCGGTTTCCCTCTGTGCCTTTCTTCATACCATCTCTCGCTCTCTCGCTCTTCCTCTCTCTCTCCAGTATGCTGTTGCATTGTTACATAGCTTCACACTATTTTACACTTCAACTCGCCTTGGTTACTTGAACTCGTCAACATTTCCTTATACGGAAACTCTGCCAAAAGACGTGCTTTTAAAGTAAAATTAATTTTCGCATGTCATGCTTACTGGCATCGACACATGAGACATCTAATTCTGATGGCGTCTATTTCACCGCTGACAGGCATATTTCGCTTCAATTCGTGGAAAGGTTTACTGTCTACACAAAGATGAAATAAACCCTCAAAAAGTATGAGTCATATTTTTTTGTAAAGCCAGCTTTATTTCGTCTGTAATAGCATGATACTTTGATGAATGGCATGTGTGAATGTAAATTCGCCTACAGCACTGCTGCTTAACGATTATGAATAGCTTGCACGTGACATCATATATACTCATCACAACGTGGCTCTAACATGGCTGCTTAGGTCATGACGTCAAGTCAGCATAATCACGCGGTGATTAATCTCCATCAGTGTGACAATGACGATGCCGCTTACAGGTTATTGGGCCTCTGTGCATGAATGACAAGAAAACCAGCAAGTATATATATATATATATATATATATATATATATATATATATATATATATATGGGATATGGCACAACGGGAGCGTTGTCAACAAGGGTAAATATCAAGGGTAAATATATTTTTTTCCCAACAGTTTCAGGAGGGGTCCTCCCTTCATCAGGGGATGAAACTCATCCCCTGATGAAGGGAGGACCCCTCCCGAAACTGTTGGGAAATAAATATATTTACCCTTGTTGACAACGCTCCCGTTGTGCCATATCCCATACCTTCACGAAGACTAACTGGCCCATTGAATTATTACTCCCACTATATATATATATATATATATATATATATATATATATATATATATATATATATATATATATATATATATATATATATATATATGTGTGTGTGTGTGTGTGTGTGTGTGTGTGTGTGTGTGTGTGTGTGTGTGAACATTTTGTATTTTGTAGTGATTGTTCTGGATCCTGCGTTAAATGGTGCAGCCCCATTACTGTCTGTGAAACACAGTGCATAGAACGGGCACCCAGCTATTCCCGTTCGTAGAGTTCCCACTGCTCCGCTTATCAAACCGCTGATGACATCACTGTTCGAGGTATACATGTAATGTTTCACCGGTGCGAGTAGAATATTATCAGTGAGATTCGCAAAGTCTGTGTTGTGTGTCACATCCACGTGGTACTTTCTTTTGCTGCGTTCTGTCGACTTCCCGCTTGTTACGGCAGTTGATACACGTGTGGTCTACAGCGAGTTCCGTCAGGGTGTTTTCCCCTTCCGATGCAACGACAAAGGCGCCCAATAAGCGCCGGTGGGAAGGGACAACGCTCCCTTAGCGAGGCGGGGCGTCCTCTATAGCGTGGCGGGGGTGTCAGTCGCATGTTTCTTATTGCTATTATGTTAATTATTGCAATCACTTTCTTATTAAATTTTCTAACTATTTCCGAAAGGTTTTTATTGCTGTTATGGTAACTATTGCAACCACTTTCTGATTATTTCTTCTAACTATATTATTTTAGACCTCGTTCGTTCGTTGTAACCCTGTTTTTAGCGTTGCTAAGCTCGTTTTAGGCTTATATGAACTGCTTGAGCGTGATCACATCACATGAGATCTATATACGGACGGACAAGTCAGGCCCCCTAAATTGCCACGCACTTAAAAAAAAAAACATGTTTGCGGTAACGTTAAGGTGGCTTGTGTTCGCGGCAACGTTGGTAGCTTGAATGATATTACTCCCATTCATACAAATTAATGAGGCACCAAACTGCTGCTCCTAGGCATGACATGTATACGTCTCTCATTCATTATAAACCGAGCAACACTATACTTACAACCTGTTGACTAATGATGCAGTGATCACACAAATGACCAGCAACACCGATTGAAAACACCCTGCTGCTGATACGCCGTTGTGTTTCTGAATCAAAGTCTTTTCTGGTTGAACAGCTGCAGACAGCGGCGACAAGGAAGACCTCGGTGTTGTCACTGGGCTTTCTTGTTGTATTGCGTTTTTAGAATGGCCCTCCTCTGTTGCTTCCTCGTTCTCTTCTTCTCCTTCTTCTTCCTCTTCTTCTTCGTCCTTCTCCTCTTCATCCTCTTCAACCTTTATCTTCTCTTCCTCCCCTGGTTCCCTGCGAGTACCACAGCAGAATGCAAGTGAACAGAGTGAAAGCTGAAGTGTTTAGAAGGTCGGCGGGAGTGAAACGGTTGCACCTGCTTGCTAGATTTTTGAAAAGGCCCAGAATATTCAAAGCTGGTTTTGGAGTGCCTGCTGTGCTAGCAGAGAGCACGCGATGTAATGCCTTTTACCCATGGAGCTTTGCTCAAAACCGCTCAGGGCGCAGAACACAGCCTGCCACTGACCGAGGGAACGGGCGCACATGCCTATTGATATGCATATGTGAGGAACGCACGTGGTTTTCCGCCTAGCCGTCTTCGTCAGCCTCGGCGTGCGTGGCGGAGATTCGAATTTTGAGCGAGGCTAGCACGCACAGGGTGGTCATCACCGTCCCGCCCGTGCCACTCCCTGGATTCTCCCGTGGCCGCGTACCGCCTTGGCTGCCAAGGAGAAGACGCATTACACGCATGAGGTGTGCCCACGCAGGCTTAACATCAACGTCAGTCAAGCAAGAGGTCGTGCGTTCGATTCCGCGCGCGACTCGCTCGCTGGATTCCGTGCCGATCGGTTGTGCCCTCGCGATCTCCGACGTCAGCGTAGCTCTGACCTACTGGACTTTCCCTACGCCATCTCCTGACGCCGACAAGTGCTCTCGCAAGCGGTGCCCCGTCCTCGGACTCCTGTGACCGTGTTTCCATCTTTCCTATCTCTCCTATCCCCTCGATATGTCGTCGCTCTCACGCTTTCACGCTTACCTCATCTCTCTTTCTCTCTCTCTCTCTCTCTCTCTCTACACCTTTATTCCTATCCTTTTAATCCCTCCTCGCCCCCATTTCTTGTGAGCTACTGTTGAGGTGTCGCTCCCTAAAGCAGACAGTTACGGGGCTCACTTTTCTTTTCCTTCTTACAATATAACCCCCCCCCCCCCCTGGAACGTTCACGTGGATGCAGGTTCGTACTCCGACGCGCTGGCCTTCGATGACGTTGGCGTGTCCCACCGTGTTCGAGTGCCACGCTAACCTTACCAGTGGATCGCGTGCATGTTCTTCCGCTATCCAAGGACAGGGGCCGTAAATGTTCCAGCAGCGCACGATAGGATACTGAGCCAAATTTTTGCCGTAAAGATTTGCAGCCGTATTAAAAGACCGCGTGCTGAAACCGATAGATAGGTAAACATATCAGGCAGAAACTCGCGGAAATCAATACTGATTTTTTTTTCCCCAAACTTCTGCGCCTAGCGGCCACGGCGCGAACTGGAGGAGGTGACGTTTATGCCCCCGCAATCGGACGTGCCCATTGCACTCGCACTTTGCGTGCTTGCGTGCTTTGCTCAGCGGGTTTTGGGACGTAAAAGGAAAGGTGGAAAAATAAAGGCAGCTGGAAAGAGTGCGCCGCTAGCCCGCCACTGTTGCTGCCTGAACTCACGGCCACGCTTTTGGAATTCTCTAAAGTTACAGCCAAATATTCAAAACAAAATTTTAAGATAGTGTTGCAGCAGGCGTCTTAACCGCGTCGAGTTTCAATGTTTTTTATCGTTTTCTCATATTTTTTGTTCAGTATATCTCTTCCGTAACATCATGTGCAACCTATCAAAACACAATCTAAAACTGTAGCGGAAACTTCATACCTGGGGTTTCACCATCGAAAACCACTATGTGATTAATAAGCAAGCCGTTGTAGAGGTCTCCGGAAATTTTGATTCATAGCCTAGCGGAGACGAAAGAACGAACATTCAACAAATACGTGTATTTACCGTCATTCCCATGCTGGCTGATGCGCCGTGCATTGCAGCTCCCAAATAGACTATCATGCAAGCATCACGTGCAGGCAACGTCAGTTTCGGTTGCAGTGGTTGACCGTTTGCTTTTAAACAACGTAATAAACATTACGCTGCGTACGCCTATTATTGTGCAAGCTCTAGTCAAGTGGTGGCTCGGCTACTGTTGCAATACCTCTGTAACCGTTATCAGGTGGTATAACGCTAAATATGGCATCGTAGAGTAGCTCGTCGATTCGCTAAAAATGATCTCTAGCTATTTCTGTAACGTTTGCGCCGATGTTACGTATAGTACCGCGAGTTATACTCGCCTGTCTAGTCGACGTATATGCCTGGTAAGCACCCGATGCTCGCACGATCACTGAAAGTACACGAACGAATCGACCAATAAGTTCCACCTAAGGGGCACCTGCAAGCGCCTACCAATTCCGTTATAAAGGGCTTTTCATCCATCCCATCGTAACTATTAGCTTAACGCACTCGCAAGAAAACAAGAACAAAATGCAGCGTATAAGCTCTGCTATTTCCTCACTGCTTACAGCATGACTACGTGCACAAGCTTGAGCGTGTTGGTGTATGAAACATTGGACAGAACACAATGCAACCGAAAACGGAGTGCAATTGAGGAACGACACACACACACACACACACACACACACACACACACACACACACACACACACACACACACACACACGCGCGCGCGCACACGCACACACACACACACACACACACACACACACACACACACACACACACACACACCGCCTTCTCCCCGTATATACTCCGCTGTGTTCCTCCCAATGTCTCGGGCGAAATTGATTCCCACAATGGCGTGCGATCTGCCAAAATTTGGTCCACTGCGTCATGCAGCTCGATTTTTCGCTCACAACCAACGCCGCTGACGCCGACACACGCATTAACAACGGAATCGCTGTGGACCGGCTTTTTTTTTTTTTTCAACGTCATCGCGTTAAAGACAAGAAAATTGTGTGAGCCCTATACACTGTCGAATTTCTCCGGTTATACCAGCTGCTTTCCCGCACGCTGCATGGGCAAAAGTTTTGTCCCGACTTCCCCGATCCATCGCCACTTATCCGAGCAACATGTTCGTACGCACTTTTTGATGAGGAAGCGTCGCCAAACGTTGCAGATGTCGCGGTTCGGCCCCAGCTGCTTCGTGGGTCCGTTCAGGTCCACTCTTACGTACTCGGGATTGGCCGATGTGTAGAGCGGCCAACTGTCGTTCGACAGCGGCACCGTTGGCTTCCTGCACGAATAATAAATGCGCGTTGACACAAGTCGTACATGCGTGGTAAATCAGTTGACAAATTAATTTTGAATTAGCAAAGGGGTCATTATTTCGCGACACACGTCAACACTTCGTCAACTGAACTCGCTCTCGGTCGCTCGCAAGCACGCGCTTCAGAGGGCAGGAAAAATGACCAGAGGTCATTATCAGCGAAAAAAAAAAAACACGATCAGAATAAATGTGAATAGTGCCATACGTGACGGCTTCGTTCCACCATACACACATCAAGCAGCTATCCTTAAATGAACACCACACGTTGTACTGTCCAACAAGAGTGTTTAGCTCTCCTACAAGATATGTATTGTACAAAAAAAAAATCACTTCTTTCTGCTTATTATTATATGTATTCAGAAATGTTCCGAAAATGTTTAATGCAATATTCACTTGATTTTGATTATTCTGATTTGCTTCGAGGCTGAAAATTTTACATTTTCAGGGCCCTTGAAAACGACAGTTCTATCGCAGCAGCACTACACGGGCAATAAATAAGTGAAGCTCGTACGTCGCTCAGCAGAAAAGTCGATGCATCGCATGCGTTTTTTTTTCGTTTTCGGTTATTAATTCCTCGTAATTTGTGGAAGAGGCTGCGAAAATGAATTGTGACCGCCAGCGGCGGCCTCTGCTGTTAAGACTCGTCCGCCTTTGAGCAGTGAATGAGGCGAGAAAAAAAAACAAAAAAAACTACGGAAAACACATGAATTTCATTTGGTCCTGAAGAACCCCAATTAGGCACTCTTCGAAAGGGGTTCCGCCGCAGTTGCTGGCCACGCCCAGGTCGGTATACTGTATACACACACCGCGACGTGTATACGGCGACCGTGTCAAGGCGATCGCGATAAGACGATGTGATACGATCTCTCTTTTCCCCGACGCGATCCTTCACCTTGCAACAGCGCGCGTCCTGTTTTGCATCCGGCGACGCCTTCTAGTGGATGGAGAACTATAGAGCTATAACCTTGGAATCGGTCATAGACCGCGGATTAGGCTGCGCGTGCGTTTCGTCATTATAGCTTCCCAGAGAACGTCCGTATGATCCGGTGAAATCTGCACAATCTTAGCAGACACATGTAGTCTCTGAAGGAATTAATTGCTCAGCTAGTTGGTCGTGCGTAACTGGCTGAGACATAATAGCGCAAAATGTTACTAATAGTACCGATGTACAAACTTTTGACAGAGAAATTGATGCTTATTTTGGTAACGGTTGAAGTACTGCCCATTCTGTTTTCCTGTGTTTATTGCTTAGTGGTTTTTTTAAATGTTCTGTTTGTACTCATATTGTACTCCCTCCCTGTTATGACCCTCAAGCGAGGGTTGACAGTATTATTAAATAAAAAAAACGCGCGTCTTTCGTCTTCTTTCTTGCGTTCGTCGGCTTTTGTTTTAGCGCTAATATGTCTCAGCCAGTCAGCAGGCACGTTGGTATAGCAAGCTGTATGCGAACCAGATTATAGGTAAGAGGTGAAAAGGAAAAAAGTATTTTCCTCGTACTGAAGCGAAGCTTGTTAAGAGTCACCGATGGCGATGGTGGCGGCGTCGTCGTCGTACGCGGAAAACCCGGCGCAGCTGGATAACGGAAAATGAGACCCTCGATGGTGTACCGGGTCACACAACAAACGAAATGTTGTTGTTCTAACACTATATAAACAAGACTAAAATGCTAGACCTATTCTTATAGAAGGCTATCAACATAAAAAACAACGACATAAACCAACATGAAAACAAATCTAAGTGACATTTGATTGTATGCGTCTGTTATTGCACTTTCTTTCCCGTGTTATATAAAAGTGCCTTTCGGTTGTATTCTGCGGTTTCTGTATGCTTATTATTAAATTTATGCATTACACTTTCATTCCTATGGTATTCATATGGAAATGAAATGCTATGTACTATTCTGCTCTACTATGCGGTACGTGTAACATGCTTTCTACTGATGCGCTAAGAACAACTTCACGATTGTCTCTGCCTGGGGCACCGAAGCTTTGTCAAGCCGACGTACTCACGTTCGGCCTTTTCTCCAGTTTTACCTTTTTCACATTATGTACGAAATGGTGACAATAAAAGATTTTGATTGATTGATTGATTGATTGATTGATTGATTGATTGATTGATTGATTGATTGATTGGTATGCTCATCTCTGTGCGCCGTCTCTACAAAAACTGGTGCTCGTGATTAGGAAAATTATGCACAGGATCTAAACCATCAACCATTCACCCCCGTCCACGCTCATGCGCTCAATATTTGACTCAAAACTCGAATATAATACATTGGCCTTCATTTCCTGTGTATCATACCATAGCTAAACTGGAGAGAGAGAGAGAATATTTTGACCTACCCTGTCTTGGCGAAGGCCGTGATGGCGGCAATCATGTCGGTCATGAGGCGCTCCTCCTGGTCGGTGTGTTTGACGGCGTCGTAGAGAGCCCGGTCGGGAAGCACGGCCTCCGTGTAGCGGCTCTCGTCTCCGTAGAAAGACAGCGAGCCGAGCACGAAGGGAATGTCGTCGCCGTGCGTGGCGCCGTACCAGCGGGGCCACAGGCTGTAACTGGGCCGGTGCGCGAAGACATAGCGGTAAGTGGGCAGGCCCTGCTCGGAGGCGATTTCTGCGAAGAAGTTGGAGGCACACACGAAGAGGCCTTCGCCGGCCGCGTCCTGCAGAGTGCTCAGTATGGACTCCTTATCGCCCGGATGGTCGTTGGGGAAGTACGCCTCCGTGACCTCCTTGGCCGAGCCGCCAGGAATCTGTTGGGCGAAACGCGCTTTTGAAATAAATACCTTATAGCGTGACTTGGCAACACTGTTCGTGTCAAGACGCTGGTCAAGATCACTTAAGACATGGGTTGTGTGAATTCGGTGCCCTCTATTTTTCACTTGAAGCGCGTTTGTTCGGTCAGTTCGTGGAGAATGTTTGAAAACCAAGCTGTTTTAGCCGCCCGAACAAAACGAAACGTTAAGCACTAAAGCTTATCGCGAACTTTTTGATCACGTGTTGGGCTCACACACTGTGGGCCTAAATCGTGTTGTGCAATACCAAGCGAGTAAAGAGAAGGCGGGAATGTTCACCTTGAGTAGAGCGCTGATGATGGCCGTGGCAGTGGTGCGGTGGTCGATGTCGAGGTAGCTTCGCACGAAGGGTGCCAGCCGGAAAGCGATGTCCATGAACAGGGAGCCCTCGTCCTTCATAGTGCCTATCATCACCTCTGTGCTGCGGATCTTGTTGCGCCAGGTGCTGAGGTAGGAGCAGTCGTTGGGCACGTAGGGATCACCGCTCACCGGCGCATAAATTGTCTTTCGCGGGTCCACGCCGTTCAGCAGCCGCAGGAAGTCCTCCTTGTCGACTTTCCGGAGACAGTCCATGACTTCGGAGAGTTCGCGGGGCCTCCAGCCGACGCATTTCACGTGGCGCGCGAGGCTCATAACGATGTCGACCCCCTTGGACGCTATGGTGAAGACGACGTTAATTGGGCTTCCGCTGAGCATGATCATTCTCTTGAAAAGGCCTTCGCCGTAGGGCGACACCGAGTGTAAGGCCGCCGATATGGCACCGGCGCTCTGGCCGAGCAGTGTCACCTGCTTCGGATCGCCGCCGAAGAAGCCTATGTTCCGCTGGACCCACTTGAGGAGCAGGTTCTGGTCCCAGATGCCCCAGTTGCCGGCAAGCTCGTCCGTGTCGGACGACAGAAAGCCGAACACGTTGAGCCGGTAGTTAAAGCTCACGAAGACCACGTCGGAGTGCGCCACCATGTTGGCTCCGTCGTGGAGAAAGATGGCCGAGTCGCCCCACTGAAAGGCACCGCCGTGGATGAATACGATAACCGGAAGGTTCGCCTTGCAAGAAACGGTGTCCTTGCAAGGCTTGGTCGGCCTCCACACGTTCAAGTAGAGACAGTCTTCCGAGTTGAATAGCCCATAGTACAGCGTCACATTGTCCGTGTGGAAGTGGTTCGTCTGGGCGCACGGCGGGGGTTTCGACGTGGCCCGGAAAGTACCGTTCCATGGCCTCGCCGGCACGGGTTTGCGGAAGCGCAAGTCATCGACGGGTGGCTCAGCGTACGGCACGCCGTAGAAGGCGTCCACTGGCCGACCGCTCACCGTGATCGTCTGTCCGCTCACGAGTCCGCCCTCTGTGCGCACGACGGGCGCATTTTCGGGAAGCGAGGCTACTGCTGACGCTAGCGCAAACGACAATACGGCGCTCAGAGACGCAGCGTTCATCGCTCCCGTTCTTTGACTGCGCGTCAACTTGTGCCAAGAGAGGCCTATAACGGATCACGCTCTCCACTTTTTTTTTTTGGAACCGCGCTGCTGGGGGGGGGGGGGGGGGGGAGGCGAGGTGCCTGCTCTGCATTGATCGCGCATGATAAAGGTGAACGTTTGCCAAGTTGATTGCTTGTTTAGTGTGCCTCCATTAGTTTGTGGCGCGACGACTGTTATCGGCCGACTTGATCGATGGAAACTTGTAGATGGTGATATGCGGGCCTGTTTTATTATCAGGGGTTAGATCTGCGGGCTACTTTCCTTCCACGAAAGAATGAAAGAAACGTGCAGGAAACATGCAGCGTTGCGTGGAATATTTGTCGATAAAATAAAACCATCGATGTACTTACTATTATGGGGAATCAACCGTAATTTATTGTCACTGTCTGACCGTTTTCTTCGGTTGAGTCCGCAGATTAGGTGCATTCAGCAATACACACCTTATGATGTGCCCCACGGTGTCATCAGTGTTTCCATACGGTGGTTAGGATAGCGTTCACGCATTGTTTCTTTTTTGTGTTTGGGGTGGATGAAAGATGCTGCAGCTTTGGTCGTGCAGGCAGACGCCGCCGGTGACTTGAAAAGCTGCGCGTCAGCAGGCGCGGTTGCAGACATTTCATGATGTTCTGAAGCTATAGAGAATCACGTGGAATCCACTCAGCTCCGCGAACCACTGCACCTATTGGTGGAAACGGGACAATAGAGCCGAGTAAAACAAGCTTAGCGTTTTAATTCATAAAAAATAAAAAGGCGCAATGAAAAACAGTTTTAGAGTATGCGACATACGAGCACACATAGGTCGGCAAAAAATGTTAAACTAACTCAGACTCAATCGTGAAATATATTTTGCCCCTATAGGATTCACCCGGACTCACACTAACTAAAATTTTTCTCACGAATCGCTCGGACTCAGGCTCACTACAATATTTTTTAACCGAACTCGCTCGGACTCACGCTCACAACAATTTTTTTAACCGAACTTGCTCTGATTCAGGCTCACCATAATATTACCTACTCGAACTCGTCCCACGGCTCGATCTAAGTCGAAGTGAGTCGACTCGCGAGTCCTTTAGCGTATATTCAACTTTTCAGACCAAATATTCAACAGCTCCTTAACAGTAGCGCCTTGCATAATCGGTTCCCAATAGGCACCTCTTGGTCTCTCGCATTGAAATTCGAGTTATGAGCAGTTGCGATCCATTAGGAACATTTTTTATAAGAGAGATGAACTATAACTTTATCAAGAATTCCCGTGAAACGCTTGCTGGGGAAAGTGGAGGCACTGCACCCGCTCAAAACTCACACTTCTGGTCAATAAATATTGAGTTGGCCTATGAATTCTACTCTGTTCAAATATGTACAAGTATACGAGGGTATAAACGCTAGCCAGCGTAAGGCAGATAATAATGCAGAAGTTCAGTTGTTAGCACCATAGATCGGCACGAAACTGTGGAGCTCACTCAAACTCAGTAAGGACATATATTTTGCCCCTCGGACTCGACCGCAGTCACACTCACCAATATTGTTCCTCAAGCGAACTCATTCATACTCGGCCTCATTAACATTTATCTCAACCGGACTCAGTCGGGCTCACACTTGTGGCGCCACGCTAGATTTGCCCGGCTGGCCGCGCCAAAAAAGAAGCGAGCCGCGAGGAATTTAAGAACGGCTGAGCTTCTGGACTGGCTGGACGCGGCAGCTGCGACCTCACCTGTGCGCGCGTCCCAAATAAAATCCGCGACCACGGCACGGCCTCATGAGCTGCCGTCTCGTTTCACGTACCTCAACACACTCATCGAGGTATTACTAACTCCCACTCACTCAGACCCAGACTCGCGGCTCGATCTTCGTCTGAGTTTGAATGAGTCGACTCATTAAGGAGTTTGTCGACCTATGCGAGTGCCAGTGCAAATAGCAGGATCGAAAAAAAAAAACACACAAACACACTGTGCGTGGTAATCAGTGAGGCCTTGTACCTACTATACCGTGTATAGAGAGAATGACGTCCCCGACATCGTGGCAGCACGGTCTATACGACGTCTTACCGAGATGATTAAAATTATAAAAAGAAGTCATTAATCAAGAGAAGTGACCATGTCGGTTGCTTATAGTGTGAGCGCGTCCGTACTCTCCTAAAATTTAGTTGCTGCAGTATTTTCTGTGGTACTTACAACAGCAAACAGTAAAATAAATGCAGACAAATGTATTGAACCGGACAATATACCGGTTATTGTTTTACGACGTCGACGACACACACACACACACACACACACACACACACACACACACACACACACACACACACACACACACACACACACACACACGCATGCACAAGGGATGTCTCAGCTAACTCGCCAACTCGGACAAATATTTAAAAAAAACATGCGCTCTAGGAAAGTTTTGCCTGCTGCATTTTAGTGTCACGTGTACATGCCCCCTGCGTGTACACACAACCTAAAACTCATCATCATCATCATCATCATCATCATCATGACTACGTCCACTGCAGGACAAAGGCCTCTCCCATGTTACGCCAGCCAACTCAGTCATGTGCTTGCTGCTGCCAATGTATACCCGCAAACTTAATCTCTTCTGTCCACCTAACCTTCTGTCTCCCCCTAACCCGCTTGCCTTCTCTGGGAATCCAGTTAGTTACTTTTAATGACCAGCGGTTATCCTGTCTACGTGCTACATGACCTATAACTCAACACTAATGAATTAATTGACTTTATTTAGTTAACATTTCGAATTTTCGCTCAAATCGCAAAAAATATTTCAAGTTGCAGGTCGCCTCACATAACCGCACAAACAAGCATTTGTCTTGTGCTGAAATCTTCATAGTTGTTTTTTTTTTCGAGATAAATTAACAAAAACTCGCAAAAACACGGCAAAATATGAAATCCGTGGACCCGCACTCACGCGCCATTACGCGAACACTTCCAAGCGTTCTTCGATTGCGTTCGTTCATCGTTGAATTGCACAGGGCTTAATGCTTTTTGGTGGACGTGTAAGCCGCATGTTCTGACGTGTGTCCATTAAAAAAAAATGTGCAGCCCTGTACAAGGAAAGGATGCCGCCGTGTATAAAATCAAGGAACACTTGAAAGCACCCTTATAGTGGCACGCGTCCATTATTTAATTGTCGTGTTTCGCGTACTTTCGTTTTTCCTCGGCAAAAAACAACCAGGCACACTTCAGCACAAAATAAATACTTGGATTTAGTTATTTTAGGCTACCTACAACGTAAAAATAATATGTTTCCTATTCGAGCAAAAATAGCAAATTTAGATAATAATTAGTGCCAAGTAATGAAAAAATACAGGTTGTATGTACACATAACTACCACTATAATATAAAGCTGGTGGAAGAAAGAGGATTGAGATAAAAGCTGAAAGGTCAGCCTGAATCAGTTTTCTGATCCACGTTACGTAAAAGAAGGGGCTAGTAAAGAAAGTAGACAGTAGAAAGTAGTTGATGAGGATGAAGGCGATGATGGATCTAAACCTTGAATGCCCAAAAGTGATTTCTTTCCCACAGTGCATGGAGCTATCCTCGGCGCCCGGTACCTATATTCAGGCTGTCCCAAACATCACGCAGCACAGTTAGAAAAAAAGGACCGACAGTAAACGAAATGAACCTATTACATATTGTCCTTAGTACGCTTTGGCAGCCGCTACTTATTTATTGTTAATGAGAATTCGTTGATCATTTATAATTATATTATCACAGAGACTAATTACAGTATCCGATGTTATGAAGAATCAGCGTCCACAGTCTTGTGCGCGCTCCTGCTTGTGGCCCCACGACTCATGCCTCTCGTTTACGGGCACGAGTCAGTGTGGGTTGGAGCTGCGAAGAAGAAGAAGGCGCGTTGGCGGATGAACAGTTTTTGTTTTGGGAACGCTCTAGCGGACTCTTCCATTTTTCGCACATAATTATCAGGGCACAAGTTCGCCCATAATATACCAGTTTTTTGGTGTTTCTTCTCTTGGACCTGTTACAATATTTGTACCTCCAAAAGTGTTCACTTGATTATCAAAATATCAATGAGACACATAAGCGCGTGTTGAAACTACATCTGTCTGCACCATTTTTAACAACGTATTTATTGCATGCTCATTTTTTTTCTGTTATTAAAAAATGCCTGCGAAATCTGGAAAGTGACACCTAACTATAGACTGCTCCGCGCATCAGGAAGCAGCGCCCTCAAACATGCTCACTGTGAGGTTTCAATTGTGAATGAAAAGAAAAAATGCAGAAAGAAAAAAATACGAATGACCTTATCTGCCTCTTTCCGGCCGTAGATTAATTGACTGATTGATTGATTGATTGATTGAAAACGTGTATTTCGAAGTAAAAGATAGGTGCAGCCCTTAAGAGGCTTTGCAATGGGTGGAGTTTCTTCCAGAACACCTTGGTAACAGCCGCTAGCTCAGGCCTCTGGACCAATAAGGCCACTTGAGCCTGAAGATCCTAGCAATTGAGCAGGGCTGCCGTCCACTCCTCTCGGGTTGGGTTAGGGGGAAGAGCTGAGTTGAACTGGCAAGCCGAAACCAAGTGGCATAGGTGTCAGCCACTTCCCCACGGTATTGGCACTTCTTGCCAGTGAAGGAACAATCTAAATGTTTCAAAATTGGTGGGCACAATAAAATATTAGTGGAAAGTCGCATGCAAGGTGCGTTCATTAGCCTTTCCCAGCCCCTTTGGAGAAGGTGAGTCTTGATTATGCCTATCCCTGTAACAGATCGTAACGTCCTTGAATGTGAGATGTCCGCCTTCAGTTTTAAGGTATACTCGGGATCGAAGTAGCCCCGCCCGGTGAACGAGTGCTCGGGCCACTGTGTTCGCTGTTTCATTCCCCATTAGGCCCTGTTGGCCTGCTGGCAGGCAGGCTGGCAGGCAGGCAGGCAGGCAGGCAGGCAGGCAGGCAGGCAGGCAGGCAGGCAGGCAGGCAGGCAGGCAGGCAGGCAGGCAGGCAAAGAACTTTATTTGATCCGGAGTCGACGCTCACTCCCCCTTACGGGGCGACATCGGCGGGCCGCACCCACGACGGGACGGGCAGGTGCATCTCCTCGGCCATGGCCTAAGAGTCCACACTAGGCAGCGTGGGATAGGGTACATTTCCCGGTGGCTATAGTTCTGCAATATTCTTTTCGCTAGCGTTGGGACTAACCAGCTTCTTGATTCCAAGACTATGAATATGGATACGAGGGACGTCACAAGGCGCTGTGCTTTCCCCCTCTACTCTTTAACCTTGCGATGGCACAACTCCTGGCCCAGCTGAAGGGTATTGCAGGTGTGCAGCACGTGCTGTACGCCGATGATATCACCACTTAGGCCACGGAAGGACACAGCGGGCATATGCAGAAGAGTCTGCAAGCTGACGGTCACGTATTGGATTACTACGTAGAGCACTGCGGACGCCAGCATGCTAAAAAAAATTGTAAATTAGTCCATTTGAGACCCAAGGACACCACAAAACTGCAGCCGAAGAAACGCGCCGATTTGATCTTAGAGCTACGCTGTAATCAGAACAGTGCTCTATCGAACATCCAAAATTGCTTACAGTACGCAAAAAAAAATGCTTTTGCATTTGACAGCTGGCCGTGAAATATGGGTACTTACAGTGATGTACAATCTAGCGATAAGACTGAATGAACATGACCATTATTAAAGTAAAGGACGATAATTTGCCGCTGCTGAGGATGAAGCGGGAAAGGAATAAGGAGATTAAAGAGTGAGGAGCAGTTTCATGTCACGTCTTCGCACAGGTCAGGCGACATCATGGAGCGGATAAAATCCCTGCAAAGTTGCGACGCATGTTCGTTATGTTGTTGGCACCCGGCCTGTAACCTTGTCAAGGTACGTAACGCCGCCTCAGGCAATGTACAAGAGGCAAAATGGTTGCTTGCTGTAAGCTCACTTTAGGACGATGCTTTCTTTGGCGGGTGGGAACGCAGTCACTTGTTATTTTTGATATTTCGCCAGCTTGCTTAACTAACAGGACAGAATGTGCATGTAATCAGTGGGCTGTTCAAAGTACCCCAAAAAGATGCGAGTTCAAAGTGCCCACATAAGCCTCATTGATATATTGATAAGTAGATGAGTACTCTAGGAGTTACAAGTATAGTTATAAAAGTCCATTATTTCTCATTAGAGACAAAATCTGTAGGGGCTGCTCATCTGTGCTGGGAACAATATGTACTATAGGTTTGCTCCTCGTAACACCGTTCCTTTTTTTTTCTATTGTGAGGCGTGATATTTGGGACAGCCTGTATATTTGCCCCTCTATAACCGCCTTCGTCTGGGTGCTGTGGTGGTCGTCTTCTTAAAGGAGTACAAACACGATTTTTAAATATTTTCGGGCTGTTGCAGTTGCACAATAAAGTTTACTACCTATCTCATCGTCGTCATTAGCGGCCTGACTATACGCCCACTGCAGGACAAAGGCCTCTCCCATGATCCGCCAATCAACATGGTCTTGTTCTTTCCGTTGCCACGTTATACCGGCAAACTTCTAATCTCGTCGGCCCGCCTAACTTTCTGTTTTTCCCTTCGTGCGTTTGCCTTCTCTAAGAATCCACTCAGTTACCCTTAATGGCCAGCGGTTATCCTGCATACGTGCTACCCCCACCAGATATGCATCCATATATGGTAAACGGAAGCCACATATGCTGACATATATGCTTATATGCGGCCAGATATAACTTATACAAGTGCCATATATGGCATTTCCGTAAGGGACGTGCCCGGCCCATGTCCATTTCTTCTTATTGATTTCAACTATGATACCCTTAACCCCGGTTCGTTCCCTGGCCCACTCTGCACTCTTCTTGTCTCTCAAAGTTACACCTATAATTTTCCTTTTATCGCTCGCTGCGTCGTCCTCAATTTAAGCTGTTAAGAATCCCGTGCCTCAAGGAATACAGTGCTGGCGTCGGCGACATTGTATGTGGGCGAAAACTTCGATGGAAACGATGAATAAATGTAATAGCTCGAGCCGGAATCGAACATGGGTCATGGAACAAGAATTCTTGAGGAGGCAAAACTGTATTCGCTCAAACGTCCCAATGAAGTCACAGAATCGGGAACAGCACTGAAGCGCCATCTGCCGCGAGAGTTGGCCAACGGAGATTGGAAAAACGCGTGCGTCGTGCTCTCCAGTGAAGCTCGCTGGTTGAAGCCCATTGAGTGTCGATTCACCGCTTACACATAACATGCGAATGGGTGTGTCTTGGAGCTCTTCAGCGGCTTTAAATTTAGGAAGTTAACGAAAATAACGGTAAATTACGTGCGTGATATATTTTGTATAACGCGTGAGAGAGAGAGAGAGAATTTCTGCAGAAAAGTTGAGATGTCGGCCTGAATCCATTTTCAGGTTTGCTACTCAGCTTCAGGAAAGGGGAGGGGTGGCAAAGAAAGTAGAGAGAAGGCGTTGATGATGATGAGGCAGGTGGCGGTGAAGCAAAACGCCGGATCAATTTATATAGTCCCTTGTCGAGGTCTGTCTCGTATAAAATCTTGTTCAGTGCTTTCAGATATCGTGCTGATAGACAAGTGGTGTTCCTAACAGAACACTCGCAGAAACTTGCTGCTTCGTACATTTCAACAAGACGGTGGCCATTGTGTATAACGCGAAGCTGTTAGGACATTTTTGTGTATATATAACTTGAACTATATAGCGTCGGTATCATTTGTTTTGCGTAATGATTGGACTTCTCCCACGTGCCATCAGTTAATATTTGGGTTGTTCTTATACCTGTTTGTCCTTCGTGCCTTTCATGAATGGCAACAAGGGGGAATCACTATTTCCTGCGATAATATCGCTTCAGGCGCTTGGCGATACGTCGAACGCGGCTCCCGTTTTCAGTATTTATACTCTGGGACTCTCGTCTGTATACAAGTGTTATGTACTTGATGCATATGTAACTAATAAACTTGAAACTGAGAAAAATAACAGAATACTGAAGGGCAAGGTGCATTGAATGGACTTTGCCTATTTATGCATATTTTAGAATACCATAATACCACCATCTCTCTGTGTCATGCTCCAGTGAGTGCTTCTCGCAAATTTTGTCGTGCGTCGTGAGCTCTTCATCTTAGTATTGCGTGAGCTCTACTTTTCTAACCTAGTCAGGTCACTCGAACTTTGCAGGTAATCACCTTTTCCATGATGGACCTGCAGCACAACCACACACGGACAGAGGAAAGAAGGCGCACAAAACACAGTGGTTGCTCACAACTATTTTTTGTTTTGTTTCAGAATTGACACTGGTAAAAGAGCAACGCCAATACGCCCGCATGCGAAAACTGAAGTAGTATAAAAAATCACTGCCGTCCAACAAAAGACCCCAGCTAACGCAACACAAACGCAACACACACACACTCTCTCTCTCTCTCTCTCTCTCTGTCGATGTCACATGCACTGATCTAAAAATTCGTACTCACGATTATGTAACGTCACTGATGGTTCACTGATACACGAAGCAGATTGTTTCCTAATGTAGTACGCCTCCTTTGACACGCCAAGAAATTGGTTTGATGTCTCTTCAAAATAATGACCATATTTAATTTGGTGTTGCATCCACATCTGTTCACGTGCGAAGCCGAATTATCATACCCTCGGGTGTTCAAGAAGTGGCCGTATTCTTCCAACGTAACTTTCACGTACCTGCCCGTTTGTCTCGTGTCGCATCCCATGCACGTTAAGGGAATCGAATATACCACGCCAATTATACATTGAATGTGTTGTCCCCGCCGCGGTTTATGCCGCATTTATGCCGCATTTATGCCGCAACAGCAACAGCGACATTTATGCCGTATCATCCAACTATACACTTTTCACGCAATGTGAAAAACGATGACCATAATTAATCGTGAGTGAATTTCTCTGTCATTGCCACCTCTTTCCGGTGATTGGTTTTCACCTTTCACCCACTGGAGTAATTGAAATACACAGCTCCTTAATTGTGAATTATTACCACTAGCAGATCTTAACCTCTCAACCTGTTTGCTAAAACTTCCCTCGAGTACACCGGTGTAAGACCTGGAAATGACTAACTTCAAGCATGACTTGCTTAAACTATTTTTTTAGAATCTTTGAGTGTCACGAGCGAGAATCCAAGAGTGGTTTAGAGAATCTTGGTGAATACACTCAACAAACATGCTGTTTCATAAACGTGAACTTGGTTCTAAGAACTGTATACATATATATAGTTCACCTTCTTCTGGCACTTCGCAAGTAAAACGTAATCTTGAAACAATTTCCCGGAACAATATTTATACACGCATAAGTCATTTGGTTGCACAAGTCACCTCCTTTCATAATGACCAAGAAATCATCAAAATATCTACTGAACTCAGTAATTCCACAGCAGGCATACTAAACGGCAAGTTGCGGTCAAATTTAGCAACAAGGCACCTCTCGGGAAGCGATGGAGATTGACATTGCAAGGAAGACCGCCTGTCCCAACTATCACCAAGGGGCTCTGCAGGTAAAATAAGGGTATTTCAAAACAGTCTCAACTGAAATACCACAATTTTCAATTAATACGGTCTCGTCATCGTCTTCTATAAAATGCACAATTTCACACATTCAAAAGGTGTGTTTTTTTCCCCGTCGTATAGAATTTAATGTCTTCCATGTCTACGCTAAACACAACACAGGAACATAGGTTTGCAGCCACAAAATATGCGACACTCGATAGCTCTTCCAAACTTACTGAACAAAAAGGTTCTCCAAGTTTCAACGGAGACAGGTGCACTTTGTGAAAACCCAGAACTGTGCACTTGCCAAGTGTTTCTTTCCGTAATAATAGCTCGAAACCAAACGTCTACTTTCTGAGGGTGGCGAAGAGTTATAAATTATAGCCTATCGCTTTCTTTTAACAGACGCGCTCAATTTTTTGTGGTTTTGACGCTGCTCTCTTCGTAATTGACGTTTCTGAAATAAAAATTAGTAATGAGTCGTCAGCGCTGTATTTCGTGCACACCTTCTTTCCTCTGTCCGTGTGTGGCTGCGCTGCCGGCACATCATAGCCCTAGTTTCGGTTTTATTACATTCACCTTCTTGCGGGATGCGTAGCCACCGCTGCAGTTCCGCTCGACACATTCGCGTCTCATCATGGAGAAGCAATGATCGAAATCAGCGCTCGCCTGTGTTGAGGCGTGAAAAACGCGTGTGAGAAGCCATCGCCGCCGGCGTGAAGCGGATGCCTGCATTGGATAAACTTTTATTTATTGGATTGGATAAACTTTTATTGATGCGAGAGCGATAAACAGGGACAGCGAGTCTGCATATCGCGAAAGCTTGCCCTTTCAACGCGAGCGTATACAACATGCACGCAAGGGACCTGCGAATGCGGATGACGTCGCGTGCTTAGTAGGGACAATGGCTATAGTAGATATGGACGGCCTATAATTAGAGCGATGTTACTGATAACAAAACTGACAATGATGCCGAGGAAAGTATAGGGGATGTTGTAGGCGAACAGATAACTTGCCGCCGGGCAGCGACCGAACCTGCGACCTTCGATTTACGCGTTTGACGCCCTGCCAATTGATCTAAAGGGGCGCCCATCCCTCCGTCCACTTTAGGGGGTATGTATGTGTGTGTATCCTGGAAGTAATCTACAAGGGATCAATTGCATAGTGCTTTATAAAGAAAGAAACAGAATACCAATCAAGAAGGGTGTAAGGCAGGGGGGACACAATCTCCCCAATGCTATTTACCGCGTGCTTACAGGAGGTTTTCAGAAGCCTAGAATGGGAACAGTTAGGGATAAGAGTTAATGGAGAGTACCTTAGTAACCTGCGCTTCGCCGATGACACTGCATTGCTGAGTAACTAAGGGGACGAATTGCAACTCATGATTACGGAGTTAGACAAGGACAGCAGAAAGGTGGGTCTTAAAATTAATCTGCAGAAAACGAAAGTAATGTACAACAACCTAGGAAAAGAGCAGCGCTTCGAGATAGGTAACAGTGCACTTCAAATTGTAAAAGACTATGTCTACTTAGGGCAGGTATTAACCGCGGAGCCGAACCACGAGATTGAAGTAACTAGAAGAATAAGAATGGAGTGGAGCACATTCGGCAAGCACTTTCAAATTATGACAGGTAGATTGCCACTATCCCTCAAGAGGAAGGTATATAACAGCTGTATCTTGCCGGTACTTAGCTACGGAGCAGAAACCTGGAGACTTACAAAGAGGGTTCAGCTTAAATTGAGGACGACGCAGCGAGCAATGGACAGAAAAATGGTAGGTTTAACTTTAAGAGACAAGAAGAGAGCAGAGTGGATTAGAGAACAAACGGGGGTTAAGGATAGCATAGTTGAAATCAAGAAGAGGAAATGGACATGGACCGGGCATGTAGCACGTAGACAGGATAACCGCTGGTCATTAATGGTAACTAACTGGATTCCCAGAGAAGGCAAGCGGGTTAGGGGGAGACAGAAGGTTAGGTGGGCATATGAGATTAAGAAGTTTGCGGGTATAAATTGGCAGCAGCAAGCACAGGATTGGGTTAACTGGCGGAACATGGGAGAGGCATTTGTCCTGCAGTGGACGTAGTCAGGCTGATGATGATGATGATAATGATGATGATGATGATGATGATGATGGTGGTGGTGGTGGTGGTGGTAGTGGTGTGGTGATGATGATGATGATGTATGCACGCACAAACGCACAGACACATATATACGTGTGTGTGTGTGTGTGTATGTGTGGTGGGTAACATAAGTATACCCCTGTTTTGCAAAGCAAATATTCTCAAGCGTATACAGAGAGCATGTCGCGTAACGTTCGCAAAGCGTCATAAGAGAATTTTTACGCAGCGAACATTTGATTAAAACTGGGATTTCGTCATTTCTGAAGAAAACGGAGAATATTGCATATACCATTTCTTTTTTACACAAATTTTACTCGTTGTACAAACACTGCACTCATTTACAAATAAAAAAAGCAAATAACCTCTGAGCTGCACACCCACATTAAAGTAATAACGAGGAGATTTCCCGTTGTTTTTTTTTTTCTTTTTTCCAGAGGCATCGACGCTGTGAGGAATTTTGGAGACTATAAGCTGACCACACAAACTAAGCTGAATAGTCATGTGCGCAAAACGGGAGCACCAGATTGCGATAAATATTGTGATTCATTGTACGACCAACCTGATATGGTGGGAAGAAAAATGAGATGTTTCATGGAGGCTACTCTGGCTAAAAACCAGTAAATTAGATCGTGAATATTAGTCATTAGCACGAGTGCGAGGATTCAGCTGAACAATTTGACAGATGCTTTACTCAAGGCAGCACTAACTGCGGTGATGAAACTAAAATTCGCGTTGATAAACATCCTATCTACTCTCTTTTTTAAACCTGTTTGCCTAAACGAAATCATCACAACATTCTTCCTGCTATCTACACATCCCCTAACATTAATGACCCAAGAGAAGACACGTTAAGTACGCTACCGACATCGTTGTCCATGCGCTTGATCATAATATACGTAACCTATGTAAGCAAACGGCCACTTTTTTTTTTCATATACGCATGCTGGAAATGTTACTGTTATTTGTATAAAAAAGGCTGAAAGTAAGTTGGGAATCGCAGGCCGATTGGCTTATTGTCAATGTTTTCGAAGCACTGAAGAAGTTGCTACTTAATAAAGGTGAATATTTTTCAAGAAATACAGTACTATAACTGACTTACACTACGAATTAAAGAGTGGTTTGTATACAGAGCATGCACTTCTGCACCATAAAAAAACACGTCCTATGGGGACAAGAATTTCGCTTAAGGGATATTTCTTGATTTTACGAAGGCTTTTGAAAAATTAAGTCATGGCATGATTAAAGCTGGAAGTTTACGGAGCAAGAAGCTATGGTTTGCAAATAGTAAAAATCTTACCTTCGTTTTCGTAGGCACTTTGTTACCAAGTCGATGATGCGGGCTGTGAAATGTGGCGTACCACAAGGCAGCATTCGTGGACCGCTACGTTTGAACATCCTTCCTGCGTCCTTTGTGTCCGTTTTGCGGCAGCCAGACAGCAGACGTTATTGAACGCTCATGAATGTGACGTGTCATCTCCCCTGTCAAGAACAGACTAAGCACCAAAGATTCGCTCGCTCACACGTGATGTAGACATTACACGTGGAATACGACCGGTTTTCTGCATACAGGCCTTCACCGTCTGGATCCGTCACTTCAAATTACATTCGGATTATCCCGGTCCGAAACAACAGGCCGCATGCCGCTTAAGGCTTGGAGTGTCATTCACGAACAGATTTGGTTACCTAATCGTGATGGCCGACAGTGATACCCTTGATGGTTGTGGTAGTGAGGAAACCATTGCACGCGCTCTTTATCATTGACCGCACTGCAGCTCCCAGAGGCAACGGCTCTCAGCAGCGATAGCACGCCTCAATGACCAGCCACTTCGAGCTTCCAACCAAAAAGCGACGAAAACGCTGCTGAAGTTTTGCATGTGCGGTCAACCGAACTCGCTAAAATACTATGACACCCTTGTGCTTGAGCGACGCCCTCCAGACTAGTTAAGGCCTCTCCCCTTCTCGGTGACGTCATCCCACTGTGACGGGAGTGGAGGACGCATTTTTATAAATGTACATAGCTGTGCTCTAGTTGGTGTTCGTACTGCGCGTTGCGAATGCATTCGTGCTCGCTGTCTCCCGTTTCCCGAAAGTGACGAGAAAGCAGCAGCTCCAGGGTGACGTATACGCGATAGGAGAGAACGACATGAAGAGGTCGTCTGGAGGGTTTTGGCTTGAGTGTGCGTGCTTTTCTTCTTTATAATCTTAATTCTTTCTCCTTTTGTCCTTCCTTACTTTTCTGGCCCCACTTACCCCTACCTGCAGTGCAGGGTAGCAAACGGGAATTTTTTCAGTGATTAATCTCCCGGCTTTTCGCTCAACTTTTCTCTCTCCTCGTCCTAAAGAAAAACCAGCACTAATAAAGCAACGGAAGGTATAGGGCAAGTAATGTGTACTGTTTTAAGTTCGTTGTAGTAATTGTAGACTTGAGGAAACTAAAGTGGACGGAAAGACAACTGGCGCTAGCAGGGATTGAACTTGCAACCTTTGGATAATGCGCCCGATGCTTTACCAATTGAACTGCGGTGACGGTCGCCTTCTCGTATATACGCTTTATCAGGTATGCATGTGCATGCAGACCGTCTAGCACCGCTTCCAGCCCTGGAGGGCGGCGAGTGTGGAACGCTTTGTTTTGCCAGTCGGCGTCAAGTATTCACCTTTTCATAAACGCCTCCCTGGGCGCCGCCATAGCCCTCCTTCGGCTGTGCAAATTGGCGCGTCCCCTCGAAAATGCACTGACAACGCTGCGCCCTTAGCCTTTGTACTCCCGCGCACAGCCCATCATGGTGTTTTTTTTTTTCCTTCCTGTGAAAAGGTGTATATAGCGCGTGATATCGCTCAGAGTCAGTGTCCGGTTCGAACCAATTTATTATTGTGGGGTGTGTTCGCCTTTATGGGGGAGCTGCCTTTCAATTGAAGTTAGCGTGGTCATTGAGAACGTCTGTGATCTGTATTTCAGTTGTGAGTCTCGGCGACTAAAGGGGGGAAAAAATCCTTCAACATGGGCTGTAACTGGAGTGGGCATTTCGAGAAGTGGACCCCTCTTACACAACGCACTACAGCTTCAGGACACTCGCTGCCTGGACGAAGACAAGGCCACTTGTCAACGCATCGGCAGTACAGCGACACCCCCGTATGAAAGGATTTTTCATTCGTTAAAGTTCCCGGCTTCGCCTGGACTTGTGCCTTGTAGCTAAATGACATTTCACTTAAAACACTGGGAGTCGGTATTTCTACACGAGGGCGACGTAATTCGCAACTCACCGAAGCATCAGTGCGCGTAGTAAGGGTTGTTTCCGGCGGCCAGGCGTACGCATAGCCCAAGGGTTTGAGGCCTGTCGGAGGCGTACCTACATGGACGACCTCTGGAAATAGCCGCAAGTGCGGAAGAGCTTCGGCGTGATCGCTTTCCTCGTGAGAAAAAACATTTCATTGCCATCGACCCTGCGTTTTCTTTCGACGTCCCCATCGACGCGTGTAAACGCGCCGGGACCTTGGCCTCCTAAACACCTCGTCCAAGTAGGACGAACGTATTGCGTAATGCCGGAAAGACGCGTAATCCGCTCGTGCTTATCTTGCCAGATCACTTAGATTTTTATCGGTGCCTTCTGAACGTCGTCCAAATAGGTTGTGACCCATTTGGCTCTCCGCTTTCTGGCAGGCTGCTACACTGTTTCAACGTATGATGTCGCTCTTTCAACGTTTTTCTTTTTTTTGCCCTATATAGATATTTGAAAATGGCAGACATGCGGTCGAGCCTATCTTTCTGCACAGGCTTATAGTTCCACGAATGACTACTTTTAGCGCATGGTCGAAGGATTTTCAAGGTAACAAAACTCAATGTCGTTGACCTTTTCTTGGTGTTTTTCTTCATCTTAACCACGTGTAGTGATACCCACGTGCGTTAAACGGCAAGCGACGTACAAAAAGTACTATTTTAGTCATTTTGCTTTTTTTTTTATCGCGCACACATGTATCTTCGGGAATTTTGTCGCAGTTATCATTGTCTTAAAAAAAAAGAAAGGAGGACAGGATGAAAAAAAGTCTCAGTACTTTTTGAAGCGAAGTTTGACATGACCCGCGAATTTCGGTGGTGGCGTTGCATGCGGAAAACAAATTGGCACATCCCACGTACAGTGGGAATAGATGACATGCGAAGCATGAATGAGGAAGTTTGATATCTCTCTTTGAAGTCCGCACAACGTTACGAGGCGGACGGACGTAGTACATAGTTGATTGATTGATTGATATGTGAGGTTTAACGTCCCAAAACCACCATATGATTATGAAAGACGCCGTAGTGGAGGGCTCCGGAATTTTCGACCACCTGGGGTTCTTTAACGTGCGCCCAAATCTGAGCGCACGGGCCTACAACATTTCCGCCTCCATCGGTGAATGCAGCCGCCGCAGCCGGGATTTGATCCCGCGACCAGCGGGTCAGCAGCCGAGTACCTTAGCCACTAGACCACCGCGACGGGGCGGACGTAGTATGTACAAGTAGAAATTTTATGCGCACTCACGTATGCAGGCATATTGTTTGCAGGTATGCAGGTATGTTGCTAATATATAGTCGCGTAACGATGGCATCACTATACGTTTGCAATGCTAGCACCAGCAGTTTTAGGCATGTAAATTACGCCGTACATGACCTCCGCGTCATGATTATTATGTTTCCGCCTGGTATTTGTGTTCGTCGTCCATTTGCGTCACGTAATACCAAATTTGTTATATGTGAAGCTAGCGAAACGGCCGCGAGCACGCTATGAGCGTAGAATGTAGTTTTACATGACATGCTTATCATGATTATCATGTTTGGGCGTGTCATCTACCTTTGTCGTCCATTCACGTCACGTTATACCAAATTCGGTATAAGTGAAGCTAGCGAAACGGCCACGAGTGCATAATGAGCGTGACGTGTAGTCATCACTTACATGACACGCGCGTCATGATTTTCACGTTAGGGCCTGTCACTTATGTTCACCATGCAGTCGTGACGTACCATGTATACGAGTTTTGCAATAAGTCATGTGAACGAAACCACCGCAAGAGCAGCAAGACCATGACATTCATGACATACATGCCATGATTTTTGTGTTATGACAATAGTCACTTATGCTCCCTATACAGTTGCGTTTCGTCATATTAAGTTTGGTATATATCCCACTATCAAAACGGCCAGGAGAGCTAAAAGTCGCAGGTGGCTAGATAGACAGATAGGTATATGGTCAACGTCGCCGAAGTTCGATAATAAATGTTTCGCATTCAAAACCGGTGCCGGCTGGCGAACTGTCATGTGGGTGGCCTATAAACGGTTGATTGATATGTGGGGTCTAACGTCCCAAAACCACCATATGATTATGAGAGACGCCGTTAGTGGAGGGCTCCGAAAATTTCGACCACCTGGGTTCTTGAACGTGTACCCAAATATGAGCACACGGGGCTACAACGATTCAGCTTCCATCGGAACACCCGTGAAATCACCACAATTTACTATAGACAAGAGTGCGCCGTGTCATACGTTGCACCTGTGTCGCGCAAGACTTAACATTATCGGCCTGCGTCATAACCTTGCACTGAGGTCATAACGAATTGTATGGGCGATATTTTTGGAACGCAACTCCATCGCGGCTTCGTATACAAGTTTCCGGTACTCAAACATACGATAGGCATCCGCGCCCCGAAAGATTTGTTTACACGTGAATCCTTTGTCCTGCAGTGGACGTAGTCAGGCTGATGATGAATCCAAAGATTCCTGCTTTGTGGTATTGTTATTCTTTTTTTCAACTTTTTAGATTTCTTTTGCTCGGAATTGAAGCCCCGTGGGCGTGCACGTGCTTCTTTCTGCGTCAAAAGAACGGTGTTTTGCGCAGTATAGTACAAGAAGTACAGTATAGTACAGTATAGTACTGTATAAAATAGTACAGTATAGTTTAGTATAGTACCTGCATACTCCGCTACCTTGCGAACTGTCTGTCATCTGGCTGATAAAGAATTCACTCAATTTTTCAGGAAGCGTCGAACAAGACTGTTTTATATACAGAATTCCACAAACGCTGGCCCTTGTCGTCAAACGCGTCAGCACCTTTGAGCCCATTTGGGGGAAGCTTGTTATAGCCGGTACGCGAACTCCGTGTAGCTTTACGGTTCAGCGTCTGAACTGACGCCCTAAACTTCAGCCGGAAAGCTTGTGGTAACAACTTGTACTTCGCTAGCAAGGCCCTCTTTATACCCTCGTAGCATTCCGCTTCTTCGGCCCTTAACTTTGCTCAAATTTGTGCTGCTTCCACCGGCAACAAACTCAGGAGCCTTTGAGAACGTCAGCTCACCGCCCATTATTGTGGAAGTGCGCTCAAAGTTTATAAAAGAAGAGCCCCAATTCACTACCAATAACAAAGGGCTGAAGAAAGCCACTCATGTCGTAACTGGCGAGTCTCGGCTCTGCCTCAGGGGCCAGATTCCTCTTAAGCTGCTCAAATTGGCACTGTTTTCGTTCCTCTTCTCTTTCTCTCAGCTTCCGTTCTCTTTGCACATCATTAACTGCTTGAAAAATGTTGTCAGTACCCGCATGCCAGGCTGATATTTTGCCCACAATTACGGGTTTCCGAATAGCTTTGCTAACTTCTAAACCAAGCTCACCTGCTGCGGCTAACAGATCTCTACCTTTTAGCAAACTATTCAAATCCATGTTCACTACCGTAACTGTGGCAAAAGTCCTCTCTAGCCACATTTCCTATTTCCCTGACACTCGGTGTACCAGAGCACAAAGCCAAAGCCGCTCACCGACTGATGCCGCAGAGCTCTCGGGGGTCCGCCATACCACACCCTGCCGTGCCACCACTTCCACCAGCTGTTACGTTTAGCCGAGTCGGGCTCCAAGCCGAGAGACGAAGACGCCACAAGAAGGAAGAACGTAGGTTTTAATGCGGCATGCTTGCTGAAAGAAGGTGAACAAACAATGGTCCCACGACGTGGTGCGCCACTGATTATCAAGGCACGCCATGAACAAAGAGAGTGGGAACGCACATCAACGCATATGCGCGAGAACAGATTTTCGGCCGAAGCAGATGAGCCAGATTTGGGCGCTGGCTGATAAGCGGTGAGTGTTGCCCAAACGCAACACCCTACAATCAGTATTATGACTGATTGATATGTGGGGTTTAACGTCCCAAAACCACTATATGATTATGAGAGACGCCGTAGTGGAGGGCTCCGGAAATTTAGACCACCTGGAGTTCTTTAACGTGCACCCAAATCTGAGCACACGAGCCTACAACAATCAATATTATCAAAATGCGAAGAATCACTCCGAAATCTAATAATACAGTTGTGACAAAACGAGTTTTGATTGATTGATTTGTGGGGTTTAACGTCCCAAAACCACCATATGATTATGAGAGACGCCGTAGTGGAGGGCTCCGGAAATTTCGACCACCTGGGGTTCTTTAACGTGCACCCAAATCTGATCACACGGGCCTACGACATTTCCGCCTCCATCGGAAATGCAGCCGCCGCAGCCGGGATTTGAACCCGCGACCTGCGGGTCAGCAGCCGAGTACCTTAGCCACTAGACCACCGCGGCGGGGCAACGAGTTTTACTAAAAGGCAAAAAAAAATGACTGAAACTGAAAAATGAAAATTTATATTTTCAAAAAGCATTTATGTCAGAACATTCTCTACAACAAAATTTATTAAAAAAACGATGAAACATTCCTCGAATCTTATAAGATACAAGATTTGCAATGTCTACAGACTTTCGTTCTTGAATACGTAAGCGTTTCCATGCCTATTCAAGGAGAACACCATCTGTCCGCTTTCTGCGTGATACGAATCAAGGTGTAGAGAAATAAATGTCCGCAAAGAATCAATAATATTGGTTGTACTGGGCATCGAATACAGGCCCGCACTCTTCGAATGCAAGCGCCTGGTCCACTTGGCTGTAATCCCATTCTTCGCTTAGGGTGGGCGACACAACCATGCCGGCATGATTCGAATACAGCTGAACCTGGTTATAGCAGACGCTGATACAGCGAATAACCGCTTATCGAAAAGTAAATACAGTAAATGCTCGTTAATTCATATTTCTCGGGACCGAAAAAAAAATGCCCGAACAAACCGAATTGTCAAAAGTATAAAAAAACAAACGATTGTCTATTACATCAATACATATTTTTATTAATACCTCAATCTTGTAACTTCTCTGTAAAGTGTCGGGTGCAAGCCTCAATTTTCGTCATTCGCGACTTCTTTCACAATATGACCACTGTCAAGACCCGCGTAATTCACGCCAAAGCTTGCTCTGAACTCGTCTCTTAAGAGAACAGGGTAAGATAAAATAACGAAAATTGTTATTTTCGTTTTGAACTATTTGAAATCTGCAGCCTTTTTTGAACCAGGATCAATCATTGGTTCGTCTCAGTGCGTTGTTTTTTATTTGCTCAAAAAATAACATATTTCCAGACTTGTGCGGCAGCCTGCCATGCCCCTATTTTTACGTAACAAGGTATTCCTTGCAGTTCAACCATCATACCCATATGTAAAGGTTACAGTTCGCAAGCTGGAGTGCAGTTTGGCACATTCAGAAAAGGATGGGCCCAGAAGTGGGAAAATAAAAGGAAGTGCAGTCGTCAAGCTTTCTGTCGAAATATTTATATCTGGCCGGGAAAGTCCTAAGGACACCATTGGCAAGCATTAAAACTATTGTCACCTTGCCATCAAAAGAAATAGGGCAAGCTTGAAGGACATACGAAAAGCTGCTCGGGGAACATATATACTTCCACGTGGAATCAAAGGATACCAATCCAGCCCACAGCCTTTGTCCCAAGGACAGCCGAAACTTGGCGTAAATTCAACAAAGCCCGGTTGAATGATGAATCATCTGTCCATAAAGGAAACCTTTCAATATCTGTTACTGAGGCTGTTAAGCCAACTTATCCGCAACGTGCGCATCCAAAAGTTCTTGCTAAACGTATCAATGGAAATCTCAAAACCCTAACAAGTCATCGAATTGTCCAATGGTATCGTGCTCCGAGAAGCGTTTTTCTCGGACAACAAACACTCAAAATATGCGTTCTTGATGCTGTGCTAACTTTTAATGATGGCAATATAGCCTATGTGAATGTGCTGAACTCCTTTAGAATTTCACCAGAGCACTGCACAGTGCAGGGCCTACGCACCCTTGAGCGGCATCCGCAGTACTTTGCTGAGAGGGCTGCCCAGCAGGCGACAAAGGAGGCTCACAAGGCAAGACGTTTCAATGCAAAAAGAAAAAAAATAATATTGGTGATGAGTATCTGGCTGGTGCCTATTGAACGGGCCCTTTGATTGGTTGTTATCGCATTACACTTTTGAAATAATGCACATTTTAAACTTTAGGTGCAATTATTTGAAAACATGCTTTTTCGCAGTTATGTTCCTTTATCTCAGTTACCACAGTTTAGAATCATAGATTGCGGCCAGTATTTAAATAACGTAATAGGCACTATGCTGAAGCAGAATTATTATTGTGTGAAAAAGTGCTCCTCTTCAAAATGGCATCTAATAGCTAAACCGCGCAATAATTAGGTCCCTCGAAGTAACAAATATTCAAAAAAGTTAGTATAACAATTTTTACCGCTAAATCTGCTTCAGTAAAAGAAGAAATGGCTTACAATCACAATAGTAAAATAGTTACTGTGACTCTTATGGTTATAGAGAAAAGAGTACATAAACTTCAGCTAAAATACTTGGCGGGTATAGGGCTTACTCCTTTCGCTTAATTATCGAATATCGATCCTATAAACGCCAACACGTGCGCGCGAATATATCTTGGTTGAAAAAATGACTGACCACTTACCGTTGGACAATTACAATGTAGCAAGCAAATTTCATGCCGGCAAGCAAACATTGGCTGCAGTTCCTCAACGGCTTTCAGTATGTTTTAATTTCGCGAAACAGGGTATACCACGGCCTCACTGGCATATTCCCATCACGAATATGACGTTGTGTAATATTGTTACGAGGCAGTGGGCATGACTCCGCCGTCGTAGACAAATGGACGAAAAAGAAGCGGACTCCGCGCGCTAAACAAATCAGGATTTTCAGCAACTAACCTATGTGTAGTTTGCAATGAACCGGAAACAATAGATCACTTTCTTCTCACATGCCGCCGCTTCGCCTCACTGCGCCGAATAATTCTTGAAAGACCGATTGGTATGCTCGGATTGCCAGTCAATACATCCACCATATTATCGTTTGGAGCCAGTCAGTTGGGTGTGGGCCGCAGTGCTATTCTGTCAGCGATTCATTCAGGCAACTGGAAGGATACGCTGCTAGTGGTACTGCCAGATATATCCAATTCTTTCTCCCCCTTCCTCATTCTTGTTACTTTGTTTTATATAATCTGGTTTATCGCATTCTTCTGCAATTTTTCACGTTTTTTCAAAGGAACATTATTATTGTTCCTATCTAATTTCTCTTTCTTTTTTTGCCAGCGTTGTAAAAAATGATCTATTATGAGGTACAGTGTGGCCAATACCCCATGTGGGTATGAGCCAAGATCTCCTAGGAGAGAAGACAAGACAAGACAAATGCTGGTTGTCTTCGAGTGTCACACGTATACTTGTAAATATTGCAAACATACTCGTTTCCCTCTTCCGTGTGATCGTGATCTCCGTGGCAATTTGCGCTAAGAGATGGCAGAGAAAATACTATAAAAAAAAGAACTTACCACCGGGAGTCGAAGCTTTTGCGGCCCCTCCCTCTTCAACGCGTGGCGCGAAACTACTCGACGACAAAGCGGATACGAAGACAGCGCGAAAGACGGAGCACACAACAAAAACGCTGGCTTACGACGAAGTTTATTCGTTAACACCGCTTGCCTGGTCGCTTGCTTGCTCGCATCGGAGCTACCAGTGGACCAGTTCCTACGCAATGGCGTCGCTTCCGTTCCTGTGGCCCTAGTCCCAAGCAACGACGGAGTCATTAAGATGAAAAACCCTAAAGTGATCCAGTCGGAACTCAAAGCAGCGACAACTCACTATCACACCATCACAGAGGTCCGGCAGTTTGGCAAGGGAGGCATTGTCCTGCTTTTCTCCTGACCAGCTCTGTGTCAAAGACTTACTTAAATGCTCGATGTTCGCTACCAATCCGGTGAGCGCCTTCATTCCTCCTCACCTAGCATGCGTCAGAGGTATTGTCCGAGGAGTAGACATCAACATGACTCCAGCTGAGGTCCTAGAGATGTTCTCTGAGGCAGGTGCTATTGCAGTTTATAGATGCTCACGAGTTGTAGAACAGACAAAGATCCCTACTGAGTCTGTAATTGTCACATTTGCCGGGTCGATTCGCCCCACTGAAATCAAGGCGTGGCCTTTAATATTCAGAGTCGAACAACGTCACCTCGTCCCCTCCAGTGTCAGAAATGTTGGCGCTATGGACACACTTTAAAAGGATGTAGGTCAGCTCCCAGATGCCGAAAATGTGGTGAGGCACATACTGCAAATGAATGCAATTGTACTGAAGAAAAGTGTTGTCTTTGTCATGAGCAGCACTGCGCAGATAACGCTAATTGCTCAGCCAAAGCGCGGGAGACTCAAATTATGGAAATTGTTGATCGCAGACGCTGTTCACGAAAAGACGCCATCGCTGAAATTCAGGCAAGAACCCAGGGATATGCTGGTGTTGCAGCCCGACATAATGCAACTTTAGAAGCTTCTCTTTCAGTGTCCATTGCAGACATGATTGAAAAAAGCGATGGAGAAAGCTATAGATCGCCTGGCCACCACCCTTTGTGACTCCTTATCTCATATTGTAGCCACTCAGTTGACGCAAATATATGGGACACCAAGAGATATGAAGGATACTTCCAAGACAACGTAACTCTCCCACCAAGTGAAGCAGACGCAGAGTCATCTCCTTCAGGGGTACAGGCTGCAGGGCCCTCTTGTACAGACAACCAGAGATAGGTGAAGACATACTAGAGGATGATCAGGATTATGATGATATGGACATGGACATCAAATCCCTAAAGCGCACTCGATCCCCTGTCTCCAAAAATACTGGCTCTTCAAAACATTCAAAAAACAAAAAATACCAGAAGGAGAACCTATCGAAGAGCGATTTTCTTAAAGACAGCATTTTAGATAAGGTAGTTGCCGAAACAATTCTGTCAAAATGATAGGTTCTATCAAAATTCTTCATTGGAACTGCCGATCTATTCATTCAGCTAGTACAGATTTATTGTATTTATCTTGTAAATTCAATCCAGACATTATTGCACTGCAAGAAACGTGGCTGTCAGCACATAATTCGTTTTACCTACCTAATTTCCGGTCTTTTCCGCCTGGATCGCCCATCCAAAGGTGGAGGTTTAGCGTTCTTTGTCAATAATAAAATTAGTTCAAAGATCAAAACTTCGTACAAAAGTATATCCCCCGAATGTGAAATTTTCGCTTTAGACATCACCTTGCCTGGATGCTCTCCCTTCTCTCTGGTAAATCTTTACTTTCCTCTGGGTGTACAAGACACGCGATGTTTAGACATGGCTGTTAGTTCGTGGTGCACAGAAAAAATTATGGTTGGAGATTTAATTCTCACCACACTAGTTGGGGTTTTAGGACTGATCAATGTGGACAACGCTTGTGGGACTGGTCTATAGACCATAATTTATCATGCCTCAACGCTAGAACTCCCACATTTATCCGAGACCGATCCCGCTCTGCCTTAGATTTGAGTTTTATAAGCTCGGGTATTTCTAGCGTATCTTGGACTACTCTAGACTGCGCCACCAACAGTGACCACTTACCAGTACTGTTTGAAATTTCTTGCCCCATTATTCCATCTTACTCCCAAGCTCGAACCTTTATCAATTATTCCAAATTTAAAAATGACCTAGAAGTTGCTTTGACTACCCCCACTGAAGACAACGATGAAAATAAAGCCATGAAATTAAGTGCGGTAATTAAAAGAACGCTCAAAAAAGCAGAATTTTCTATTGAGTCTGATACGAGAAAGCCTTGTAGCCAGTGGTGGAATTCTGAGTGCTCTCGTGATCATAGACGACGACAAGCGGCTTGGAAGCAGCTAATTCATAATCAGTCCCCAAAAATTGGGCAGATTACAAGTTTATTGCTGCTACATTTAAGCGCACCGTGGCTAAAGCTAAAGAAGACTATGACAAAAAACATTTCGACTTTCTTTCCAAACCTAGAAATAAGAAAGCGTTATTCCGATATATGAGATCGCGCAAAATTCTGCCGTCTCTAGCTAACTCTGATTATGACAGGTTATCGACGGAAGAAATGACTAATTCGTTAGAGGCAATCGGAAGAGGTTTAGCTAACAGATTTTCGTCGACTTTGACAATCAACTGGCAAAAGTCCTCTATAAAGACTGACTACGAAAAAGTGACATTGTCCGAAATGTCAAGCGTAATTAGAAACTTACCCTCTTCGGCTCCTGGTCCTGACGGTATAACAGTTCCTATGATTAAAATTTTATTCCAGATATCACCCGGCGACGTCCTCAACCTTATAAACTATTCCTTAAGCAATGCCTGGATACCACATGACTGGAAAATAGCTAGAGTGATTCCCATATTAAAAAAACAAGGGTCAGGTTTTAACATTGACAACATCAGACCAATCTCTCTAACATCTCACCTGATCAAAATTATAGAGAGAGTTCTCAATAATAGAATAAAAGTTTGGATGGCTGACAAGCTAATATTGAAACCATTTCAAATAGGTTTTCGTAGCGAATGCTCAATTTGGTGTGCTCATGCCGACTTAGAGAGCCGAATACAGCTTGCCCGAAAAGACGACAATACGCGGTACTAGTAACACTAGACATAGCTAAAGCTTATGATAGCGTTGAGCACTCAATTTTATTGAATTCTTTACACGAATGTGACTTCCGCGTTATATTGTTGATTGGGTAGCAGAGTTTCTAAAATCGAGAGAATTTTATTGTGCAAAGGATGGATGTCACTCATCTAAATTCAAACAGCAACGTGGAGTACCTCAAGGGGCGGTCCTATCTCCGCTGTTATTCAATGTGTTGATGAGCTCAATTCCCATTGAACGAGATATCACTGTCTACATTTATGCAGACGACATTGCATTTTTCGTTGCAGATAGTGACATTTATTCTTTGCATCAAAAATTGCAAAAGTACATGTATTCTCTTGAAATTTGGCTGCATTCAATTTCATTGTCTCTAAACATAAGTAAAAGTGCGCTCCTGGTGTTCCCTATAGCAGATTCTATTCAAATTTCAGTACTTTATAATCAGGAACCGATTCCACAAGTAGAGTCTATCAAATATTGGGCATTATTTATAACGAGAAACTTAACTGGAGCCCTCACATAGACTATAACGTGGCAAAGGCACAACGAGCTTCAGGCTTATTGCGAAGGTTGAGCAACAGAAAATATGGGTTACGTAGACACACCTTATTAATGATATATAAATGTACATGCGCCCAATACTCGAATTTGGGTGTATATTATTTTCGGGTGGCCCTACGTACAAAATTAAATCGTTAGTTCTATTAGAGCGAGAAGCGTTACGGTTGTGTTTGCGACTCCCCAGGTATGTCGCTATTAATGTACTATATCAGGAAGCTCGCATACCAACTATTCTTTGCCGATTCCGTATCTTAACAGTACAAACATACTTGAAATTTTACGGCTTATCAGCGAGACGGTCTGCATATGCCTTTATTAGTGACCCCGACGCCTTCTTCCTCGCTCACTGGCCACGCTTTCGTACTCCCCAGATTATTTTGTACAAAGAAACTTGAAAGCATAAAGGTGGATATCAGATCGGTAATTGGAACCAAAGCATTAAATCACAATATTACGATAGAATGTGATGAAATTTTTCCCCCACTATCTAAGTTTCAATCTTCGAGTTACTTAAATGACAGGTTAGAAGACTACATAGCTCATGCGGAAATAAAGAACATAATAGCCACAGACGCTTCTGTGAATAAAGAAAAGGCAGCAGTAGGAATCGTCTCAGATTACCTCGGTTGGTCATTCTCGGTAAGACTACCAGACTTCACTCCGGTTTTCGAAGCTGAGCTCCTGGCTATTATTTTAGCGCTACGAAAACTTCCTTCAAACGAAGAGAGTGCAATGATAATTACTGATTCTCTTTCGCTGTGTACTACTCTCACAGCTTCAGAACAATCAAGAGCTCTAGCGACATTACAAACATTAGTTCCACCTCATGTGAAGTTCCTGAAGTTAGTCTGGGTCCCGGGACACTGTGGCATACGGTTGAATGAAATAGCCGATTCACTATCTCGAGCCACACTTGATGGCCCTGTGATCTCGGTACTACCAGAATCGGAACACATAGTGTCGATCAGATATAGAAAATGGGCTATTTATACGGATATTATGGAAAATATTACTAAATATACGGACTATCAGCACCTAACATACCCCTGGAAACCTCAGTGGAGTCAATCTAAAAAGTTAGAAGTTATTTTAACCAAATTTCGATGTCGTGTCCCTCCATTAAACTTTTACTTGCACAGAGCTGGTCTGGCGATATCCCCCCTGTGTCCATTCTGTGAAGAAACGGAAACAATAGAGCATTACTTTATAACATGTAAAAACTATTCATTAATTAGGAAAAGACTTTTAATTGTTCCGTTTCAAGCAGTAGGTTTAAATTTAACTGCAGATAATGTTCTAAGTTTCGGTGCCTGTAGCTTGGGACATTGCCACAGGAGCGTATTCGATGCTGTATGCAATTTCATTCGAGAATCAAAGCGCATGTCATAATAATGCCTGCTTAAATATATTTCTGAAGACACTTGTCTAATTTTGAATGAAATTTGCATATTCATTTGATTGTGACCGGGTGAGATAAGCTCGATTGTCTGGTCTACTCAAAATTTCTGTCTTCCACTGTAGTATTACCTCACCTTTTCTCTTCTTGATTCAATCTTCAATTATTTGTTTAGTTTAATATTCCTTTTTAGTTAATTATTATTTTCTATTACATCATTAGTTTTTTCATTAAGGATAAACCTTTTAATATATCTCATATAGGATACTTCTAGATTTCATGGCCAATCCCCCATAGTGGGTATGTGCCAGTGCGAAGGGGCAACAACAACAACAACAACACCGCGCAACAGTCTTTGCGCAGTCCCAAGCGAAATGCAGAAGAAAAAATAATAAACAAAGATAAAAACCAGAAAAAAATATGATAAAAAGAACGAACTATATTAGCGGCATCACTGCTGACCATGCAAATCGCATGTGCATGCACCAATCTGACAGATAATCGATTTATTTGCCTGTCAAAGCAACTGAAAGTCGGCTGACGTCTCCGAAAATGTTCGGGTCAGCTGTTCGCGATGATGCTTTACAACCGTGCAACACTGATACTCAGCAATGCTAAGTCGCCGTAGGTGTATGCCAAGGTGGCTATAGGTCACCGCCGAAGAAATGCTGTAAACGTGTTCCTTTAGACGCTCATTTACATACAGGCCCGTTCGTCTAACGTAACGCTTGCCACAAGTCAGTGGCAGAGAGCGTACCATGCATTCAGCACATGGAACAAACATGTTCCGATGCTGGGTTTTGCAAGTGCGGGTTTTCCAAGCGTTAGTGTTAACGGCCCTATGCTAGCTAGCCGTTTTGGGGGTGTTAAGTTTGGCCCTGAAATTCGTCTGGGCAGACGCCATTGTGCGTAAGTCGATCTACTGGGGAGGCTCTCAATCCCTTCGGCGCCCAGTCTGCCAGACGCTGTCGAAGATTTGAGCGATTCCTTAGACCATGTGGCAAGCGAAGGCGAGTTCCGGACTTTCAACTACGGACCCTTTCATCGTCTCTTCGAGCAGAAGCGGTGACTGATGCCCTCGGCGACTCATCTGGCGATGGGGAAGCTGTTGTGACCGGCGCCAGAGCTGACGGGGGAGCGGCGCTCTTTTAATCCTCAAAGACGTAGCCGACCGGCGGGCGGCCTATGCTCGTCAGGCATTGTCCCTGCTAGCCCGAGGGTGAGACGTCGTGTCGCCACGACGCCGTTAATCGTTCGAGAGAGGACAACAAAGACAGCATCTTTCTAGAAGAGACCGCGGCGGCCACCGCAAATCACCCCGCTAATTAGGCGAGCTGTGCGGCAGACCCTTTGATGTACGCTGTCAGGATCTTGGGACCTCTCGACTAGCGGCACACACACGACGAGGAAGAGCCCTGCTGGCGCCACCTTGCAGTGCAGTGATCACGACTCAATATTGGACGTGCACGTGGGCCGTGCAAGCTCGTCCCCCTCACCTGTCGTACAGTGTACCTGTTGTGTGTGTGTGATTGGTGTTCCACTCGGAGAGGAGGAGCCCGACAAGGCTTAAAACGGACGCCGCAGAGTGCTGGACGTCGCTCTGAACTATGTAACGGTTCATCCACCGCGCTCGTGGTTTGTGAAACCACTAACCTTTCTTTGCTGTAAATATGTGTAAATAGTGCCATAAACCTGTTTGTTTTCGTATCCTCTTCTTGTCAGCGTTCATTTCCTCCACCCGGTTACACCACGCTACCACAAGAGACCGGGTAGACCCCCATTCGTAACAACTGGTGGCAGCGGTGGGATGCCATCATCAGCGAACTTCCTCCTTCGACCCAGACCTTTACAGGTGGGCAGAAAAAAAAAAAAAGCCGTCAACTTGGAATCTGCCGGCCATATACTTTCCTAAAATTAACTAGAGGGGACTCTGGCGCTGCGATCGTTCAGTGACTTATGGGAATGACGGGTAGTACATGAATTTACATATAGTCTTAGTAGTTACGGGCGGCGAATCGCACTTGTGGCGTCGTTTACTGCTGTGTTTCGGTTTTTTTTCGAAGTAAAGAACGAACCGTTTTGAACTTCGTGACCCAATTTGAAATGGTAAGTCTAAAAAAACAATAGGGCGGTGAAGCGCAACCACTGAATATTTGCCGATTTCGTTTCGTGAGAAAACAGCTTCGAGCCACACGAACACACGCGGAGCGAGAATACGAAGATTAAACAAATACGTGTACTACCAATCATTACAGTGCCTTAAAATGCTTGAAGTGTGATTACCAACAGGCTTCGCAATACAACATATACTATAAAGGTAATATTGCGTGGTACAAGTGTATACATTGTCATCTGGTGTCGGAGCACTTGATTATCTTAATAAATTTCTGGTTTAAAGCCAGTCACCCATTACAAAAGGCACACTAGTTACAGCGCGTACTTGATCCTGGATTTTAAATGCGAAGCATTACCTAGCGAACTGACGGCACTTTGATCGTATCTATCTATCTATCTATCTATCTATCTATCTATCTATCTATCTATCTATCTATCTATCTATCTATCTATCTATCTATCGTATGGGAGGGTAATATGGCTTGACGAATATGTCTGGGTGATCATGTCATGAATAATGTGAAAATCCTGTGGCGTACGTTGCCAAACTGCCTCCTCGCGGCACGTGTGGCACATACCCGTACACCGCGCGCCGTGGTATGAGGGTATGAGCCACACGTAATCGACAGTTTATATCTGCCCAGGAATGGCGTGAACAAACCTCGTTAATTTAAATGCGAGAAAGTTTAAAAAAAGCCGACATCGGCAGCATTAATGAACTCGATTAATCAAAGAATGAATGTCAGGGTCCCAGCAGAAATCTAACCAAAGCGTTCTGCGTGGCAATATAATATTCTACCACTGAGCCACGTCAGGTCCTCGATACTGCAGTGGAAAAATACCCTATGCAGGAGCAATATTGGTGAAACACTAATTGTGGTTTCATTGCTGTCTGTTGAATTTCATAACCAAACAATAAACATTATGTGATTATCCCTAACATACAAGCGTCTTGTCGGATTAACACGCACTGTACACTTAAGCACCATCTACTGAAGCTATCTACGTAGCCCTAGCCATTGTCCACTATCCTCTCTAGCAAAGTGAAGTGAAATTAACTTTATTGGGTCCTAGAGAACGGGTTAGACACCATTTCTCAGAGGGGTCTGCCGCAGTTGCTGGCCGCGCCCATGCCGGGACCTGAAGACCGTGGCCCCCCGTTCGTTCGCCGGCCTCCTTGACTGCCGAGTACACGACTGAGAGCTCAGAGCTTTTAAGGGCCCTCTCCCAGCCTTGTTCTGTGCTGAACTTTGTGTCATGTAACGCCGGGCACTGCTAGAGAATGTGAGCGAGTATGCAGTTATGTGCCCCACAACTAGGGCATCCTGAGCTTATGCCATCAGCAGAGTGGCTGAATGTGCTACGGGAACGGGAACGAACCTGCCTGTATGATATCCGAAGAACTGATGACTGCGGCCGAGTGAGCTTAGAATGCGGAAGCGGGTACCTCAACCTAAACAACTGATAATGAGACGTTACTTCTTGACATGTGCCTATAGTGGATCCACGAACCTGCCTCCGTATACCCGCCCGGACCATCGCGGCATGTGATTTCTCCCGCTCGGTTATGGGCAAGTTCGTTGGCGTTAGGTAATCGTCGGATGCCCTCTGAGCCCAACCTGGTGATTGTGTAGCAGCCTACTACACCCCTGGAGTTCAGAATAGCGGCAGCCTTTTTGAAAATTACCTCCGAGGTGGAGGCCCAGGCGGCAGCCCTGGAGTCAGTAAATGTATCTCCGGACACGAAGGGTCCGTCATCGCCAAGGCTATCGCTATAGCGAGTATATCGCTATCGCTATAGCAGGTATACCTGCTCAGCTACGGAGGCAGACACTTTTTCTCGCGGAAGCTGAGTTGAGTACGCGACCGCGGTGATCAACAGCCACAAAACGAGCCAAAATTGTACTGTGTATGAACGTTACGCGGGAAGGGTGCCACCTCGTACGTGCCCTTCATTGTTTGTGATAAGAAGATCTTCTGTTCCTCCCCTGCCGTATGATGATATTCCAGCGACTGTAGGAGACGCTGCCCAGCTTTCGTGGAGGAGAACCGCGCGACCTGAGATAGTGTTCTTCCTACGAAAGGGGGTTGTTCGTGCCCAGACTCATGAGCCTGTCCGTGCCGGTGCTCATGGGGAGGCCTTGTACCCTTTTTATGTTTTTACGCATTAAAGTGCCGACTTTATCCTCCTCGCGTTTAGACCGACTTATTGAGGACGCCACTAAATTAATGTGGCTCATAAGGAATGCATGGTAGAGCCGAACCCTGCCGCGGTGGTCTAGTGGCTAAGGTACTCGGCTGCTGACCCGCAGGGCGCGGGTTCGAATCCCGGCTGCGGCGGCTGCATTTCCTATGGAGGCGGAAATGCTGTAGGCCCGTGTGCTCAGATTTGGGTGCACGTTAAAGAACCCCAGGTGGTCTAAATTTCCGGAGCCCTCCACTACGGCGTCTCTCATAATCATAGAGTGGTTTTGGGACGTTAAACCCCCACATATCAATCAATCAATCAATGGTAGAGCCGAAGGAGATTGCTCTCCCCCCCCTTCCCCCCCTGCGCCTTGAAACCCTTAATATTAATCTCGGAGCACGTTCTCCGTTTTGGAGGTGATGCGTGCCAAAACTTGCGAGGTTCTTCCATTGGATTCAAGAAGAAAGCCTAGCACCCGAATGCCCATTCCGTGTAGTTATCGTAATCTACACCTGGTCAAGCGTTGACTGGTGCCTTCTTCAGGGTCGAACCGGTCGATACAGAAGCAACTCCGATTCAAAAGGGGATAGCTGAAGCCCTCCACCCTGCAGAAAACTTTGTGTGGCAGACAAAGTCGATTGGAGCGCCTCCTCCACTTTAGCATCCGAACCGCCCATGCACGAGACTGTAATGTCGTCGGCATGCATATAAGGCGTGGTTTATATTGGCTACAATGGAGAGGCGTTCCGAGAGGCCTTTCATGGCTATTTTGAAAAAGAGAGGCGAAATTGCTGCTCCCTGCGGCGTGCCCATTGCACCCAGGGTGAAGGCCTCCGATTTTAGTCGCCAATCTTTCTAATGGTTTTGTGGTCCCTGGGAAGGCGCGAACATAGGGGCGTGGAACTTGGGGCCTAATTCCATGCGCTCTACCGCCTCCTGGATGAACAGATGTGAAATCTGTATTAAAGGGCCTTGGTGAGTCAAGGGCCAATATTCTCCGAACATCTCGGATGTGTAGGTCGATAATTTGCCTCTTATTCAGCAGCGTCTCATCCTGAGTGGAGAGGTCCGGCAGAAATCCTCCATTTTGTACGGAAAGAGCTCTTTATCCTCAATATAGCCGAGATGCTCTGTTGTGTACCGCATGCATGCTCCATGACTTTCCCCGCGCAAGACGCGAGGGAAATGGGACGTAGGTTCTCCATAGTGAGTATACCTTGCCTGGCTTGGGAATGAGTATCACCGAGGTAGGGATACTCAGTCCAGGTTCAAGAGGGACCTTTTCGATTGTTATTTCGGCCACACTTGCGACCTGCGCCATCGATTGTTGTTCGAAAATAACGTCGCCACGGTTTCTGGCATCAGGAACGGGCGAGGTTCTCGCAGGATATACGGAATCACCGAAAAACCCTCAAGCTGCTCAGTGCAGCTTTTCGCCTCGTTTCATGGCAACCTTGTTGCGCAATAGACTTAATTGAAATTCAATTCAATTCGACCTCCGGAACTTCATCCCACCACGCCATCATCCACTGCGCGGAGATGCTGGAATTTTTTTTTCTTAGTAAACCATGCACGAACATGCTTATTCGCATGCAAGTTCGTTTTTCAACGCTCTATTTACAAATATGCTCTGAGACGTGCCTCGAGTTCAATTATACAAGGTCATTCTTTCCTATTGTACATTACTGTCATCCACGATGAGCCGCATATTGGAACTGACGCCTATGTCATTAATGTAAACGAGAAGTAATAGAGGAAGAGAGACCATCGCGGAACCTCCAGATCATAGGTCCACGCAATGTTCTGCTTTAAGAGGGGGCGAAGGAATTTCTCAGGGATTTAAGGGCGCTCATGCATTGGCTATCGGGCGTGAAGCGAAAGAAGTCGACATTTTTCTTCATGACCTCTCTAAACTACAGCCAAGTGCAGGGTTTCATGCACGAAATAAGAAAACATGGAAAATAATAACTTCCAAAACAAACTACTCCAAAGATAAGTTATCCTATACATACTTGCTACGTATACTTAATAAATATGGGAAAGCTGGCATATATTTGCTACACTATATGCACAAAAAAAAAATTGCGCTAAATGCACATGTTCAGTTTTCGATCATTCTCTTCAGATGCTATATTGTTACTGGTGTTGTTGTTCTTTCTTTCTTTTTTGAATTTGGGCCTTGTTCGTTGCATGTTATTTGAGTTTGTACTGCTGAACTGTTGCCGCTGCTGTTGTGTTCAAAGGTGGCTGAGGGCCCTTTAAAAGTGCCTCTTTCAGACGGCAGCTATTATTACCCACAGCTGTCTTTCACAAATTGTATTAATGGAAAATAAACATGACTATTGATTATCCAGTAAATTGGACGAAGCTCACCGCATCCTCCCTTCCCTCTTTGGCCGATGATGATGATTAACGCTTTATTTCTGTATCCCAAAGCAATAACAAGCATCGTCATGAACGCAAAATTGTAAGTGAAAAGCGCGCTCCTTCTCACAACGACCTGTCACTGGTCCTCGGCTTTTCCAGGGTTAGAGGTGGGAAGCAAGCAATTCTTGTAATGCAACACTAATGGCCCCCGCCTATTATCGAAAGTCTGCGTGGCTGTAGTAACGACGCGCATTAAGAGATGACGGCACAGTTCGGACAGAGCGATGGTATATTGGAAGTACTGGCTCATATGACGGAGGGGCATCTGCTTCCCAAATGTGCACACCTGCGGTCCGGGGAGTCATATGATCACGAGGGACGCCGCAGTATAGAGGGCTCCGGAAATTCCGACCAGCATGGTTTTTTTTTTAACGTGTACCTAAATGTAATCAATCACACGGGCCTCAAACATTTTCGCTTCGAACGAAAATTACACCGCCGTGCACCATGGCCAGGATTCGATCTCATGATCAATCTCATGATTCATGATCATGATTCATGATTCGATCTCATGATTCGATCTCATGATCAGCAGCGGAGCACCACAACTACCGTGGCGGGTATATCGCGCAGGTGGTTTTTCATTTGACCAGCTCCACTTTTTTCAATGAGTGAGTAATAAACAATAAAAAATGGGGGGGGGGATGTTGAAGCTCGCGGGTAGAGTGTTTTGTTGCTATTTGGTGCGTCAATACACCGGTCGTCAATATCTTCTCTCAAACTTTGCAAGCATAGAGGCTGACATGTGTTCTCGTGAACGAGAGCATGCTATAGTTTCGCCCTACGCAATCTTACTTTATCGCCGCCGTTCCCGGTGAAGAAGGCAAATGTGGATCAAGGTGAACGTTTACACAACTCGCTCACTTTCGAGTATTTCCCGTTGCTGCTTTTTTTTTTCTGTTTTTTCGCCATAATTGCGTGAGGAAAACGCTTCGATCGCTGTTATTACGTAACTTCAACGCTGCTGTTCCCGCTTTGCACTTTGCGAACAGTGTGTTGCTATAGGAGTCACTGAAATCTCACAGCGGCACTTGATGACTATCGAGACGTGCGCTATCACACTTGGCGCAAATATGCACTGCTGGCACTTGTACCGAAACGTTGTTTTCCGCATTCGTGTGGAAATGTAATCGGAACAGCGGCGCATTTCATCGCACACTTTGGGAACAAACATCTATAGAGACCCATGCGACCTTGCGAATTCTACCAATCTGTGTTTGCAAACTGAGTTGCCACGTAAATCGCAATGTGCGCGCCAGAATAAATATTTGAAGTGTTGATCAGGTTTGTAATTTTCATGGTTTCAGCATTACAACCACCGCAGAAGAAATGACGTTTGGGCGAGCTGTATGCTGTTAAACATGCTAAGTGGACACAGCGCGATACAATGACAACATCGGCGTTTGTTCACGTGGTTATATGTGTTTTTGTGCTAATATAGCTGCGAGAACAGAATTGGTGTTAATTTCCACACTTTGCCTCTGTCCACGTTGTACCACGCCGAAATTACTCGGCATGTTTACAGCCACCGACTCGCAACATTTTGTTATAAAAGTGGCGTTTGCACGCGTGCAAGTTACACAAGGACTCTGGTTATATCGAACGTAAATATATTTGTTTCTCATTAGAATACGATAACAACGTTAAACGCTACTGTAAGAGTGTCAGAGAAGACGTTTCGGCAATGACAAACTCGCCATTGATGTTGAAAGCACCCAGCGCTTTCTTACGAAGCGGTTTGCAAGAATGCTGAATGTCTGGGTCTCGATAGCGGATCTAGCCGTGATCTTTATTCATTCCTTCCATTGAGATTTCTGACTCATTGACAGCTCCACCATTTTATGCAGCATGGGTTCTTTCACACTCATACATTAAGATGACGATAGATAGATAGATAGATTAGATAGATAGATAGATAGATAGATAGATAGATAGATAGATAGATAGATAGATAGATAGATAGATAGATAGATAGATAGATAGATAGATAGATAGATAGATAGATAGATAGATAGATAGATAGATAGATAGATAGATAGATAGATAGATAGATAGATAGATAGATAGATAGATAGATAGATAGATAGATAGATAGATAGATAGATAGATAGATAGATAGATAGATAGATAGATAGATAGATAGATAGATAGATAGATAGATAGATAGATAGATAGATAGATAGATAGATAGATAGATTCAAAGTGCCGTCGGTTCTATAAAATCTTGGAATTTATACTGTAGTGTAGTAATTGCGAGATAGCCGAACATACAACCTTTGAATAATGCGTTTAATACTCCAGCGATTGAGCTACAGCAGCCGCTTTCTCGTGTGTGTGTGTGTGTGTGTGTGTGTGTGTGTGTGTGTGTGTGTGTGTGTGTGTGTGTGTGTGTGTGTGTGTGTGTGTGTGTGTGTGGTGTGTGTGTGTGTGTGTGTGTGTGTGTGTGTGTGTGTGTGTGTGTGTGTGGTGTGTGTGTGTGTGTGTGTGTGTGTGTGTGTGTGTGTGTGTGTGTGTGTGTGTGTGTGTGTGTGTGTGTGTGTGTGTGTGTGTGTGTGTGTGTGTGTGTGTGTGTGTGTGTGTGTGTGTGTGTGTCAACAAAAAGTGGTCACCACAGATTGGGTGAGCGCGACCCCTATTTCTTAAACGAACGAGGTGTATTATTTTTAATGAAGAAAGTGTATCATAATTTACAGATCATTCTAAATTATATGACAGTTTGTTCACTTAAAAAATCAGGGTTGCATTTCTCCTTGTTAGTCAAGGAGTAATCTGTGACCACTCTCTCGGCGCAACATTACCGCGGCCCATAGGGTACAGGAGTCCTTCAGGACGCCTTGAAACAGCGTAGAGGGCCCCATCTAGGCCATGTAAGTGTTCCCAACAATCCCAACAATAGGAAACTGTGGCGCGCGCGTCTGCCACCCTCGCCTCGATTTCCGTGACAACTGACAGATGGCGTCTTTCTCTCGCGTATGACGATTTGCACCGCTTCTACCGAGATCGAGGGTCGACACTGTCCGCGAGCGGTCAGTCGCGATACGCATGGCAGAAGCAAATGTGCGCGATAAGCGAAGGTCCTTGCGGTGCAGCTGAGTGTCCTGCGACCCTCCGACGACTCCGGACGCCTCATGGCACCACCACACGTGAGTCAACACGCACGTTGCCCTCACCGTGAATAGACCCGTGGTGCATACATGCTTCTGTGTAACATCATATATTAATTATGTCTAAGTGTGCACACGCTGTGATCCGTGGGTTGAACTATAGTCGGCACAAACTTGTAAGGGTAGCAACAGCACGTAAGACGTACAAGGACGGTCTTATTTGTGGTGCAGTGGTGACGGCGCACGTCTGCTGAACTGAAAGCCGCAAATTCGATACCTGCCGCCGTGGTCGCATTAAGGCGAATGTTTAAACAGCCGCGTACTCTACGATGTCAGTACAGAACGTTAAATTAAAAAAAAAACGCCTGTTGGTGGAAGTTTCCGGAATCCGCACTGCATCGTCTTCTCATGACGGGCTACCGGCACGTGAAAACCCAGGCACGGCCGCTGGATAAAAAAACAAGGTCCGCGCCCCAGGTGTAATTCTTGTTTGTTTCACTTCTTCGCCTACGTATTTGCGCTCGGTTTCGTCAAACTGTAAACCCCTTTTCACCTTTGCGGCGACTTCGGGCAAATAAACACCCTTTTGCCGAACCAGAACCTGCCGAGATTGGGGTTGTAAGGATGTTCTACTTGCACGCATCGTCTTTCTGTTGGCATAAGGGACTATGTTTTGTCTTAAACACCTTTCAGCAGCTACGGGTGTTGTGGGTTATAAAAGCACCAATGGCAGCTAGGAGTGCCAGCTGATAACTGGAACTCGCCGATTAGGAAATCGTGAAGCGTCAGACGGGCTAATAATAGCAGATTGGTCTCTTTTATGGCTATCTGCAAGCGCACCATTAGTTCCAGAACATTCACTCGAATTTTTCATCAGAGTATCCAAAAAAAAAAAAAACATTCTAACTAGCACTGAACTGTGCCTCAAAAAATTATGGCCACCAAGTGATCGGTGTAACGTTGGGTAGTCCATGCGCTGTGTCCACTGGGTGTTTTCTTATATGTCACGTTTTTGTGTACGGTCGGGTGTCCATGTGCTTCATTCCTTCGGTGCTGGTGTAATTGAGCTTTCCTTGGCGAGTAGCCTTTATTTTCCCGTTGTTCGGCAATAAGGGTGTTTAAGACATTGGCAACCCTCTATGGCAGAGCTGTTTTGATTTTTCTAAATGTGCTTACCGAGAGTGTAAGTTATAGATACGGTAATGTATAATTCACACAAACTGCAGCCCAGATGGGCTGTTATTGTTCGAGGAGCGGGATATGAATACGAAACACTGATGGTTCATTACGATTAAGGTATTGGTGGCAGGAGACTAAAGAGAAAGGACTAAAAGTGGGGAAATTAAGGTCATTCTACCGTTAAATACAGAGAATAGGGCAACGAATATGTGTTTGTTTTGTTTTTTGCCTTAGTAAGATATGTTAATCGAAATAGACATTTAGGGCATTAGGCTAACTATAAAAAAAAAAGGGAAATGCTTTTGTTTTTGTTTGTCTAGCCTGGTGACACGCTTGTCACCGCGCCGTTACAAAGGGAACGCTCATAGCATTTATCCATCCGTGCACTGAACAATAGAGACAATATGAACACAAACACGCAAGATGAAGGAATTGTTCCTGCTGTGATATTTCCCAAGAATGTATTTAAGGAGAACGGGTGGACCCAAGTAATTAATTTGTTTTCAATTACACGTGAGAAAAAATGGCCGACGATTAGAATACTGCGTAATGCGAATTCTGAGCGGAACTTCGTCTTGAGGCAACGCCAACTGTGCTTGAAGTTCTGACTGTGCGCTGTTGCAGCAGTGTAACAATCGTTACATAATTTGCTGGTGAGATTCCCGAATCGCACTTTCGGCGAAGTGGATAAGGTCGCGGCTCGCACGGCAAACAGACGCACGACGGTATAAGGGTTAGCGACAATCACGAGATAGCGAGTAAACTGCCTCGGTTTCCTCCTTCATGTTCAGTCACCGACTCGGGCGATATCCTGGCGGTAACCCTGGTCGTACAACGCATCTCCAGCCTTCCCGTGGAAACATACTATATCACCGATTCGCAAACGTCATGTCAGGATTTCATTAATGGTCGCGCGGCCATTCCTAAAACTTTGCATTCTGTTGTTTTACGCACGTTCAAAGTTGTTCCACACATCAGCTATATACGCCGAGCACGTATCGCCGCAACAAATGGAGAAGACAATGCATGGAGAAGGGAGGCGGGGAGGACGATGGTGAAAAGAAAGATAACCGCTGAGAATAGTCGCTATCTGTAGCATTTGCGTCGGCCGGACGTCCCATGAACCCCCTGAAGAGATCTAACGGGTTCCGCAACATAAGGACAGTTTATAAAATTGAAAACTAAGAACTATACTTAACTGGAGAGTATCTTTAAGCTTGTAGCTTTACCGGACCAGACAGATTTCTGTGAAATATGTTTACCTATATGTATTCTCCATGACGTCTTTCAGATTTTTTAAAGGTATACCTCAAACGTTATCCAGAGCGTGTGACCTTATAGCGTTGCAATAGAAGAAGCAGCAAGACAAGCTTGTGGCTCTTTTTTGCGGCACCTGTTACAGCTCTCAAGAAGACGGTCGTACGGCGATGGCTGTGCCTTGTTACCCTGGGACTCCAAACATGGATGTGCCAAGGTGAGCCGTTTTTAACCTCTTCATAGCCATATTTACGTCGTCTGTCTCAGCTGCTGAATGCTGCAGCACATCTACTGTTTGTTAGTGCCCAGTTTGTTCCGACAAAACATATACAAAATCGAGTATATAGATTTCGACTAAACCTCCTTTCAAACTCCATTTAAACAAATGCTGGAGGTAAACAAATGCTGGAGCATTTGTTTACCTGCGCCCGACGACTGGTTACGCCGTGTAGGAAAGCACTATTACAGCCAGCGCCGACGTAGTTTATTTTTCTCATAGTTGCTCTCATAACGTACGTCTTCAAGATGCAACAACTTAACTGAACATCGCGGCTGATGGCAGATTTACTAAGCGCTATCACACTTTTTTAAAGTACTACAGATACACTGCTCGTACGAGGGAAGATTCATTTACCAGTTGACAGATTATCTTGAGCAAATGTAAATTCTCCCATTCTTGCGTGACACATGCGAGGAATGAGCGAACAAAGCACAAGCTCCACCCATGTTCAGTGCCGCTGCTAATAATAATAATAATAATAATAATAATAATAATAATAATAATAATAATAATAATAATAATAATAATAATAATAATTATTGTCCCTTGAAGATTCCTTTCTGGAAAGAGGGAAAGGGGCACTATTATACAATGTTGAATAATATTCAGCGTGAACAAAACGAAGTTGATAGCCGAAACAAATCTGTGCAACTGATAATATATATATATATATATATATATATATATATATATATATATATATATATATATATATATATATATATATATATATATATATATATATATATATATATATATATATATATATTACTGCCGGGGGTACAGAAAATCAGGACAAATAGTAGACGCTATAAAGTAACGACGCCGTGGTAGTGTATCAAATGCTTAAAAACGTGTCACTAGGTACTTAAATATATGTGAATTCCTTACTACATTCCCAGGTAGGGCGTTTTGTAGTTAAGTAGCAGTAGGCAAGAAAGGTTTGTGAAGGCATTCTATAAGTACCGTGATAGCATTGTATACTTAGGCTATTGAACAGATGATTGCAAGAGCAGTTGGGTGAAAGTTCCCATAGTGCATGAAGGTGTAATGTAGTTTGTAGAAAAGACGCGATACCTTTTGACAAAGCATTACACTATAGATGCTTCGTCATCGTCAGCCTGGCTGCGCCTACTGCAGGATAATCAAGCTGTTGAACAAGTGATGTTCAACAATCCCGGAAGAGAACAGTGCTTTGCGAAAAGTAGTCATTGCCATAGGTCGGCGAACTCACTCACCGAGTCGACTCACTCATACTCACTCAGACTCAGGTCAAGACGCGAGTCTGAGTCTGAGTGAGTCGTAATATTTTGGTGAACTAGAGTTGCAGTGAGTGCTGATAAAAGAAAATTTCAGTGAGCTTGACTCTAGGTCAGTCCGACTGAGGAAAGTTTAGGTGAGTCAGAGTGAGTCTAAAGCTCAAGATATATTTCTTAAGTGAGTCTAAGTGTGTACCACTCATGTTTGCCAACTTACGGTCCCATCTGCTCATCTTCAGGGTTACTATATGAGCCTTACATGGATTTATGTTTATACGTGTACTCACAAGTATTCCAAAACAATGTCGATCATGCACCATTTCAATATTTCTAAATTAGAGGGGTTAGACCAATTCTTTTGGGGAGCTTCGTGATAACTGTATCTTATGTTGTCGTCTCTTTCAATAAAAATGTCCTTGCTGGTTTTACTCGTAATTCGTATTCGAATGAAGATACTGTTGTGACCCTCGTCAGTAGGCGTCATGCTGTCGCTGAGAAACTTCCTCCGGGCCGGCTTGTTTAGCGAGATGGCGAAGCAGACCGACCGCGATTGAAGTATCCACTCCTTGGCTGCCCTTCCTGGGAAAGGTGGAAGAAGCAACCCAACCGCCAAATTGTTCCGGGAACGAACGCCATTTCCCCTCTCCTCAGAGCATTGCGTCAAGAGGTGAAGTAACTATGCGGCGGACCGTGTGTTGCTGACTGTTGCCCCGTGGGGCAACGTTACTAGATAATCGAGTAACGTTGCTGTGGGCGGTGTCTTGTGTGTGTGTGTGTGTGTGATTGGTGTTTCAATCAAGGAGGAGGAGCCCGACAGGGTTTATAACGACGCTGCAAAGTGCTGGACGGGGCTCTGAACCATGTAACGGTTCAACCACCACGCTCGTGGTTTGTGAAACTCCTAACCTCTCTATGCTGTAAATAAGTGTAAATAGTGCCATAAACCTGTTTATTTTTCGTATCCCCGTCTTTTCAGCGTTCGTTTCCTCCACCCGAAGTTACGCCAAGCTACCACAAAAGACCGGGTCCGACGTAACCCTGACGTTCTGGCAACCCACGTCAGCGGGGAAGCGTCGGGTAGACCCCGGTCTGCAACAGTACTATATCAAAAGGCACCGAAAAGAGCACCGATTACGCAAGATATTGGTGTTAAAGAGCATGGCATTGTGTTACAAAACCTAATTCTGGACTTATGTACTCGTTAGCCGACTCACTCGTACTCACACGGACTAAGATCGAGCCTTGAGTCGGAGGTTTAGTGAGGCCGATTAAGGAAAATTTTTGTGAGCCTGAGTCCGAGCGAGTCCGGCTGAGGAATATTTTGGTCAGTCTGGGTCCGAATGACTCCTAAGCGCAAAATATATCTTATGAGTGAGTCTGAGTGCGTTTTACAGTGTCTACCGACATATGGTCATGACACTGGGAGTGATAAAGAAATGCGTCTGCGGAAAGATGTTTAGGGATGATTTGTATGAAGTCATGGTGAGACGTGATAACACGTGCCGTGCGGTTTTCTGCTGCTTCAAGTGCTCTATGAACATTTTGCCGTCGTCAAGAAGTACGAGACAAACAACTTTGAATAACCGTGCTTCAATTTTTAGGACTACGCTTTTGTAAGCAGCAATGACGTCGCTACAGCCGGACTCCACTGACGACTACTGTTGCTGCAGGCCGACGAAGACGCTGCCGTTTGCAATCAAACGTGAGGTCGTCATTGAACGATGTAATTCTGGCAGCACGACAGCGAGTGATGTCTGCCTCTTTTTGAAATGAAATGGCAAATTTCCTACTGCATGGAGTGAAGTAGTGTTTTACTCGCGTGTGCACTGGAGCTTTGTCTATGCTTACCACGGTAACGTTTTCTGACAATGTTTAAACGCATTGCGAGGCCCACTTAGAACCTTTCCGTGCAACGTCTAGCGGACTTTCTCTTCCGATTAGAAGTCTGTTGCACATGATAATCACAACGTTTTCTGTTCAAACATTGGTCACATATCCTACGTCGTTCTTCCGCGTTGAAGGTTTTTTGCAGTTTTTCCTTAATTTTTTTCAGCATATTGCCATCTAGCTTCCTTAAAATTTTGCACACGACTAAATCATTCTTGGTTAATAATGCCTGGACGACAAAGAAGGTTCTGTAGGTATTTACCCATCGCAAAGCGTCTCCCAAGATATTGCGATGACTTGCTCGAGTCCAGTGAGTAGCGACCGTGCAAATACGAAAGACGTGGCGGGTACGTGGAAACAGTGTGAAGTTGAGTTCGTTGGCGATTCGCGCGTGCTCGTGCCACGCCTTTCTTTCTCGCTCTCTTACTGTTGCCGCTTCCCGTCATGTTTGCATTCGTTATCGACGCCTTTGCACGGTCGCTATACTCACTGGACTCGAGCTCGTCATTGCGACATCTTGGCAGACGTTTTACGAAGGACCACCGTTTGCGCTGCGGGAATAGAAAGGTCGAAGACGAACTCGTTCCTTCTCTTCGCAGGAAAGAGGAGACGGGTCAAGTCTGTCTTCGTTTTTTTTTTTTTTTTTGCCTTTGTCCCGGTCAGCTATAGGGTCCACTCTTACCACTGAGATGAACAAATACCAGCTAGGTAAAATGGCTGTTTTGCTATAAAGCACAGGTTCACACATCAAAAAGATGCGTAGACAGAAGCCAAGGAGAAAGATGGGTCGCATTTTGCTACAATCATCATTACCTCTATAGTAGTGTCATTGTTAAAATCGGCTTAAAGAGCAGCTAGTTTAACGTTCTCGCAGGTCACTTGAACCGGAGCAACTGCAACGACCTATGGGTACAGCACAAGGTGCGCACTTCGGGAACCTACCAGATCGACGTAGATGGCGAGGGTCCGCTGAAGCCCATTTGGGTCGACTGCGAAATGGGAGACGGTCGCGAGCAGTTCCAGGTTCTCACCATCGTCCACCATAACCTGGAAGAGACCCTGCAGGTTCGGGGCAAGGAGCCACCTGGCTCCTACTCGCGAAACGTCACCTACGGGGACGCCACTGAACGACACCTGGCGACGCTCATCGACAGCATGTTTTCCTGTCAGCAGCTCGTACGCTGGGACTGCAAGGGCGCCATGTTCGGATTCTGGTACCCTCCCGGACTGGACAGCTGGTACGCTAGCGCAAGGCGGAACATTGCAGCCGTGACGCCATGCGTTTCCGCAGGTGGGTTGGCCGGAACTGGAAGGACCAATTCTACTGGGGCGGCGCCGAGACGGACAGCCGCAGCTGTGGTTGCCATCCGTACTGCCTGCGCACGCGGCGCAACTCGACGTGTAACTGCGACGCCAACATCAAGCAGATGTGGCTGGAAGACGCGGGCCTCCTGCTGGACGCCCGGAGACTGCCCGTGCTGCAGCTACGCTTCGGCGACACCGGAGAGGCCAACGAGGCCGGCAAGCACACGCTCGGGCCTCTCGTTTGCCGAGCCACGGGTCACGTGGGTGAGCGCTCTTTTTTCACTTACTTGCCAGCGGAAACGAGAAAACCTGCTGCGAAGATGCTTGTACGATCCCGTCCCAACCAATGTTACAGTTGGCACGATGTTTCGTGCACATGAAGTAAGAAGTACGCTTCACGTCCTATCTCTGGGACTATGGCGCGTTGAGAATGACCATCCAGTGAAAAGCAATGTCATGTAGACACACTATTGCCCTTGCCTTTTCGCTTGCATAGTAGCCAATTTCAGTAAGTTCGGCGTTCAACGCAATTGATGCTCTTCACGTGCGTCCCAGGTTTCGGCTCTTCGCGAAATAAATAGTAGACTGAAAACAATTAAGGCTTTAAATGTCTCATGAGTCAGGAGACTTAGAGAGATTTCGCGAGGCCTTCTGAGACGAAAAGCCGTTTTGCGTTGCTTCGTTTGTCTTTTACCGGTGGCAATGCGTACAAGAAGCTACAGGCCGAATCTCCCCGTTTCCCGCACATTGGTAGACGTGTTCCGGGGCAGCTTCGTGGCGCCGGTGACGATCACGAGCTCGGGCTACCCGTCGTCGTACCCGCCGCCCTTCCACCGCTACCTGTGGACCGTGTCGGTGGAGGCCGGCGACGCGATGGAGCTGGTGTTCCTCGAGTACGACGTGCTACACTGGGGCGCCTACACGGCCGTGCCCGGGTGCCGCAGCGCGGTGAGCGTGTCCGCGTGGCGCCACTCGGACGGCGCCCGGTTCTCCATCGAGCGGCAGGAGACGGCGCCGCCGTACTTCGTCACCGACGGATCGCGCACCGTGCTCAACCTCACGCTAACCACCTGCAACCAGATCATGAAAAAACAGCTCACCAAGAGGGGTTTCATGGCCGAATTCAGGAGAGCCGGTGAGTGGCGCCATTCCGCCTCTCGCGTCTTTACACGTCTCTGGAGTTCAGCAAGGATTGCCCAGCAGCCTAACTAACTATCTTCTATAATTTATTTATTTATTGGTACGTACCTCAAGGGTCCCGAGAGACATTACATGAGGGGTGGGTATCATAAGAGAAGAGAACACGATAAACATTATAACAATAAACATCAATAAGACTAAAATACAAAATGCAGATACAAGTGGCGGCAATACAAATAAGACAATCCGTTTCACAAAGGCAAATTCAAAGGCATCAATTCATGTATGTTCGATAGTATATTGGAAGCGTGTTGCATCACGGACAAGTGCAACATCTTTCGGAAGGCCATTCCAGTCTCGGGCAGTTCTGACGAAGAATGACTGATGGAATGTAGTGGTGCGGGTACGGGGTGGAATTACTGCGTTCAGGTGGCTTGTTCGGGATGAACGAGCCACCTCGTTCATTCCGAACAAGCCACCAATGAGCACTGTGTCCGGTCGAAATGCTTGATGCTTTTGTGTTATCCTCCATGGAGGTCTAATTGGTATGGTGCTGGACTGCTGACTCGCAGGTTGCAGTAATCGAATGGCAATTAATTTCAATTATTTTGTACGACTTACGGTAATTAAGTCACAACAGCGCTAACATCGACTGTGGATACGGCGGCTAAGCGCGCGCATGCCACGACCTGTTTTAGTGTACACATAAAGTAAGGCGCGATCCTTTCAGAGTGCACCGGATGCGAAGCAGGCTTCGGCATCAACGGCTCACAGACGGTCTGCAGTGCGCCGTGCGGCATCATCTCTTCCTACGGGTGCGTATATAGACACGAGTGCCGAGACAATGCTATCGGCTCCTCGCTTATCTCCTCGGCAATCGTCGCGCTCACTTTCGGGCGAAATGCCAGGGGTGAAGCAACGCTATTTTTCTACGGCTAGTTGATGCCTCGAAATTTTACGGGGCACCCATTTAGACGTGGGCAGGTTTCGTGTGTGTGACGCTCGATGATGTCATTGTGGAGATGTTTACATCTCTGGTTCCGAGAACCTGAAGCTGTTTATGACCGTGAGTATACTGGACGTCGACGATTGAAAGACGAAATAGAAACGCTGTTCTTTCTGGATGTTCTGCCTATCCGTGAAATTTTTATAGCTATTTATTTATTTGAACATGTTGTCAACCCTTATTGGAGGGACAATTGATATGAAAGGAACATTCCACTGACATCAATATCTCTCAAATCATCAGCAAGTGGCAAGGAACTTGGCACATCAAGTGACGTACCACCGAATGAATTTTAAGGAACATGACTATTAAGTAGTGTTTCAAACGCCTTTACATCAGTTCACTCAGAAATATGTGCAGGTAGTCTGATCTTTTGACAACAGCTGAAAAAAAAAAGATCGAATGCCAACAGAGATTGTTCATGCATCATAAGGTCTGATGGTTATACAGGTCGGTAATATGCTACGTTGTCACGCAAAGAAATTATTGCAGTGTTAACTTCTATGAATGAGCTGTGGAAGCGGGTGGGCTAACACTGATTCGCGGCTTCGGCACGATGCGGGATGGACGTTTTCAATGTACGCCTAAAAAGGGTTGACATATCCTCCACGGTGGCCTGGTGCTCGACAGCTGACCTGACGGTCACGGGGTCAAATACAAGTCGTCGCGGCCGGATTTTGTCAAGGTGAAAATGCTTAAGGCCGGTGTACTTATATTTAGTTGCACGTTAAAGAACTCCAGGCAGCTAGTTGAACTTTCTGGAGCTTTGCGCTATGGCGTCTCCCATAATGATATCATGGTTTCGGGGCGTTAAACCCCCGACTATTATATTATTATGATAGTTGGCAGCACACAGCAGCATATAAACGAAGCGCGCATTGCGGCATTGACAATAATCGGTTATTATTGTTTTATTATGTGGCGAACGGCCGCTCAGAATCAGTGCATACAATCGGTGCAGCTGGAGGGAAGCATATATATACTGCGCGCAGATATCCGTACCCGCCGGTGTCGTACGAGCCTACCGGTCACTACGAGCACACGTGGGTCGTTCGAGTGTCACCGGGACGCGTGGTGCGGCTGCAGTACAACGACTTCGACGTGGCCTCGAGACCCGGTTCTCGCACGTGCGACAAAGACTGGGGGCTCGTGTCCATCTACAGCGGCAAGAACGTGAGCGACGCGACCAGCCTGGTGGGCAGCTACTGCAACCTGAACCGCCAGGGCGTCGTCTTCTCCGAGACCAACGTCATGAGCATCGTCTTCCGCGGCCGCTTTCGCAAAATCGGAAACTCGAGGGGATTTCACGCCACCTACCGGGAGTTTCGGCCATTGCCCAAAGAAGGTGCGCTTCGTGCGGATGGCGTATACTGCGCAAGCACGAAGGAAGGAAGCGGGAAAAATACGGGAGATGGTGCATGTAGTGTGCCCTTTCAATGATACGAACTAACCAGCCTGGAAAAGGGTCCTATTGCAAAAACTTCTAGTTTCGCGGGCATGTCCTATATGTCACACACACGAAAAAAAAAAAAGAGAAACTTCGCTCTTTCCTGTCTTTTTCCTGCTTCCTTCTTTCGCGCATGCGAAGCACTCTACCTATTCAGTTATACGGACGAAATAGCCTGCATAAATGTACGCTTTGTCCGTCACGGAAATACAGTGCAGTTGAACGAGAGCGCGCGTACCTCTCACACTAGAGCATTTACTCCACTGTTCTATAAGTTGATGCATTACCAATCTACATGAAGCATGGATCCGTGTTACGAATAGGATAAGAAAGAAATAAGTCAAAATTAAAGGGCTCGTTTTTGTTTGCTAGACACGATATTAATCAGAACTAACAGACAATGATGTTATTAGTAGCAAATGTATTGTAAATGTGAACAAAGAACAGTGGACGAAAAGATAAGTCGCCGCTGGCAGGAACCGAACTTGCGACCTTCGAATAGCCATTCAGTTGAACTACAGCGACGGGCGTCGCTACGTCGACATTATTGGGTATGTGTATGCATTTAAGCATAGGAGTGTTAGCGCTGCCAGAGTAGCCAGCTCGCAATGATAGTTGGCGCTACACTCTTAATAAGGTCCCGTATAATGCTGGCTATTATATAACACTTCAAACGGGGCCTGACTAAGAGCAGAGTCCTAAGAGTGTCCGCGACGCCAAGGCAGAAGAAGAGTGTTTCACACTCGCCGTCATGGCTACCAGCGGCGCTGACTAACACTCTCAAGTTCTCATGAATAGTGTAAAAGAACTTTTAGTCTAGTTCTTTCTCCCAGCAGGTCTTCTGAAACGGAGCATCGACATGAAAACGCTGGTCTTGAGTGCAGCTGTCTGATTGCAGGCCACCCGTCTCGGACTGTACCAACGTAGCGCAAGGCAAACCGGCGCAACAGAACACCACCTACGAGCACTACGAGGCGCAGCTAGCGGTCGACGAGGATCCATCATCCTGCGCCTCCACGGAGTTCATCAAAGACCCCTGGTGGCAAGTGAACCTGCAGAAAGAGCATTTGGTGTATGCTGTCGAAATACACAACGTAGCGGACACGTCGGTAAGGAACCTTCGCTGTCAGAAGCCATCCAAACTTCGACTCTGTTCAGTAACCGCGCCCTCAGCAGTGTCGCCACCTGGGAGCGGTGAAGTAAAGTATTGCATCATGACACTTACGAGTGCTGACCGGTAGCGCTTAGGTAGTTTCAGCGCAGCGGTAATCGGCAAAATGTGGGTCAGAGACGGTGGTTCGGTTTGGTGACAGATATGTGTTACGTGCTTTGTCTTTTCCTTCTCGCCAGAGTAGAGCAGCTTCCACATGCACTGCTACATCTTCAGGTTCGATAGCGTATAGTGTAATAAACTGGTGGAATAAGCGCTACAGAAGGGCACCGACATCGACGGGTGAATGTCGCGCCCCGGTCTCCGTCATTAAGTTCGGCAATGAGTTGTTGCTCGGGCCTTTCCATTCGCACGTCGAGAGAGAGAGCGATGCGACAGCTACGAAAGCTTCGTTGATTTGATGCAGAACTTGGACTAAGGTCACCATCCCGCGGCATGTAAAAGAGTTGATAGCAAAAAGCCGCACCACGGCCAGGCTAGAAGGAAACGCGACACGTATCGTGTCTCCAATCTAGCCCAGTCATGATTTCTCGGGAGGTTGGATGGATGGATGGATGGATGGATGGATGGATGGATGGATGGATGGATGGATGGATGGATGGATGGATGGATGGATGGATGGATGGATGGATGGATGGACGGACGGACGGACGGACGGACGGACGGACGGACGGACGGACGGACGGACGGACGGACGGATAGATAGATCTGCATAAAGGCGTCTAGATGTTGCACTGTAAGGGTGAAGTGTCTCCAGAGAACACCGGCCTCTGGAATGACGCTCCTTCCATGCGACAGGGGCGGCCGGAGGAAAGCCTGCCAGCGTGCAATCTCGAAGGTCATGGTTAATCATGATGGCTAGACGACAGGTCTCGCGGCGCCACAGTAATGTGCGCCGTCGTGTGGTCGCTGATGACTTCATCACTAAGTTATGTAGCGAGGGCGTCCACGGTACCATATATGCAAATACAGCAGGGGCTTTGGCAGAATATCTTTTAGGGGCGAACGGCGAAGCTCCTTAGCAAGGTGCGGGAGCGGGCTATAGTTGGTATTCAATATCTTTAACAGCTGAAGCGCAAAAAAGGCAACAACGGACTAAGTCCTCGTTGTTCCCTTGGTCCGTTGTTACCTTTTCGCTCTTCAGCTGTTAAATACTTCAAGCTCCTTAGGCCGTGGGTCGTTCCCTCCTCCATGCGTAGTATGTAGCCACACGGCCGCCTGGATCGAGCGGCGCTGCGGTGCGCGCGCTCAGTCCAGGCGGCCATGGTAGCCACCTTCAGTTTATGACTTGCTTAATAAATGGTGTTGTGTGTACATGTCCTTGGGGATCCCCCTGGACCGCAACCTTAGCCCCCGTCAAACTTGGTTTCCCCCATTCCCCCTCCCCTTTCTGAATAATAAAGTTTATTCCTCCTCCTCCAGTATAACTAGATGGCGTTAGTTGTTTTCACCGACGTTTTCACAGCATATCCACGGAGTGAATGATGATGAGTGGGGCGAAGCGTCGATCGGTCCATCCTTGTGTCCAACCGTCTGTCTGTTCGCCCGTCCGTCTGTCCGTGCATGCTTCCGTCCGTTCGTCCGTGCTCCCGTTGATCCACGCGTCCGTCCGTTCGTTCTTGCTTGCGAGACAGTCACGCATCAACCTCTCCTAAAGCCACGGCACTTAAACAACAGCCGCGCTCTGAATTCGTGTTAGGCATTATCAAGATTGTCGGTGAACTCTTACCGTATCCCACTTCAGCAGGACGTGACATCATGGCCTAGTGGGTCGTACGCGCTGCCCATGCCCGTGTCCGGCTGTCCATCGGCGTCGGGCTTCGTGTGGCACACGGGCTGCCGCTTCCACGACATCTTCTACGACGTCGTCGAGGACGACAAGATCCGCCATTGGAGCGACGGCATAAAACTTCAAGGTAAACGCATGTGTATTAGAGACTACAAGCTTTTCTAATTATTATCGCGATAGCAATTATGCTCTTAGCATAATAAGTTTTATAATGTTACTTATTCTGCAGGCTTTGACTCGCATCCTACCAAAAGTCAAATCCTGCTACCACTCATAGTTGTTTCGACTTCCCTTAAGCCATCATAACAAGCTGTCTAGCTTAATAAAATGATAATTGATTTGAGGGCAATTAATATGTTCATTTAAAAGGGACCTGAAATGCTTCTTTAGGTAGCCTCATGAATTCACCGCCGCAATTTTTTTTTTTAGAATTCATCTAGTACAGACGGAGCTGCAAAGATTTGCCGCACGCTGCAATTGCATTCTCTTCTCGTCCAGAGAAAGGCGCTGGAAGCCAAGTAGTGAGGGATGGCACGGCGAAAGAAATACGTCACGCGCACCTCGTGACCTTGAACCCCACCCCCATTTTTTGTTCGAATACGCGGCTTTCTCAGTGTAATCGCGCGCGCGCGCGTGGACAAGTCGCGGCCTCTCGCGGCAGCCCCGGTGACGACCGAGCGCGCCGTGTTCAAATCAGCCAATGGCTGATGCAGGCTGTGACGAGTGAGCTTGGGGTGTCATTTGGCGAGAAAATAGAGCAATTTTCAGCTGGCTTTGAGAATTTATTGTGAATTTCAGCACGCGTGCTGCGCTATAGTATTTGGCCCGTGTGTTCTCGGTAGCCTTGACTTCCGATCGGGAGCGTTTTCTGACCATGCTTAAAAAGTGTTGCAGTACCCCTTTAAATTTGAAGGGGGGTTTCGCGGCAAAGCGGATTTCTCCTGGATGGGTGCTTTCACGGCTTAACACTTAACACTCCAACGAAGCTACTTTTACAGGCCGTTACATGTGGACTAATATACATCTATTCGTTAGCTGCGAATACTTCGAAATTTTCAATAACTTGAATTCGAATCGAACCTAATTCGAATACTCTACTATTCGTTCGAATATTCGAAGCATTCGACTATTCGCACAAGCCTATAATTTACGCTTGTTTACTTAGTTTTTTTTCTTTTCGTATACCTGGTTTTGCTTGTGTTACGCCAAGCACACTAGGTCTTTTTTTTTTTGCTAATGATGATAAGTGATCATAATCAAGGAGCGTGCAGAATAAGAAGAAGCCCTTAGCCTAAGCGTGTGACTACATATAGAGCATTACGCCAAGGGACGACGACCGCATACTACAGCACATGACAGACAGCATCCGATGGCATTCGAAGGCAATCCAACAACCTAGCCTCCTAAAGTGTTTCCCACTTGAAACAGATTCAGTGAAGAATCTGCTGAATAGTTTTATCCAGGCACTCACAAATAATATCAGGAAACCAGTTCTTATTAGTGAAAATTATACAGATAATACTGAAACGTGAAGGATAACAAAACTAGAGAAAAACTTGAGGACAAGCAATGCGCGATGGAATGTAATATGATAAGAGTAACACTAAGAGACAGCAGGTTGGTAGAAGGGGTCAGGGAACAAGTAAAGATTGCCGATACCCTAGCGAACTTAAAGCTCACGAAATGGACCTGGACTGGCCATGTAATGCGCAGTGCAGACAACCGGTAGATGATAAGAGCTACAGAATGGTTACCAAGGGATGGGAAACGTGGTCGAAGAAGGCACAGAAATATGGAGTGACAAAATTAAGAGGTTCGCAGGGATAAAATATAATCAACTTGCGCAGGACATAGTAAACTGAAGATCACTCGGAGAGGTTTTCGTCCTGCAGTAAACTAAGGGCTGGAAATGATGATTATAATGTTTTATAGGCACAAAGATGAAATGATGTTTCAATAGATTTCTCCGAAAGAAAGCTCTTGCAAGGTGAAGTAAAGTTCGTTCTGATCAGGGTCGATCGCTGTACCGACTGAGCTGACCAAGAACACCGCAACTGGCTCTGCGAGGACAGAGTGCTGTACGACACGAAGCACATGGGCATAGCATGTCCCGCAGAACTGACTTGTATTATTGTGTTGGACTTCAGTTTTTTAAACGAATAGGCTCAGTGCGATGTGAGAAGATGCTCACAGGCACAAGTCGCAAAGGTGTCCTTAGCAGTCTCCAAAAGGTAGATATGTGGAGTTTAGCATCCCAAAATTACCGTATGATTATGAGAGCCGCCGTAGTGGAAGGGCTCTGGAAGTTTCGACCACCTGGAGTTCTTTAATGTGCACCCAAATCTGAACACACGGGCCTACAGCATTTTTGCCTCTATAAAAAATGCAGCCGCCACAGCCAGGATTCGATCCCGTGACCTGCGGGTCAGCAGCCAAGTACCTTAGCCTCTAGACCACCACGGCGGGGCATAGTGGTCTCCAAGGCACCAGTGATCAAAGTGACAGTAATGGGAACCAGTGGATCAATCTACACTGACAAATTAGGGTTTGCAATTTATACTGTAGCTAATTTTGTTATCGTATGTTCACTAATATGACATAAAATTAGGGTTGAGTTTCATTATTAAATTTCTTGCCAAAAGTCTTGCACATAGACATCAGCATGTCTTCACGGATGTTAATTTTTTTTTTTTTTGGCAGCATTCAAGAAAATTTTGTGAAACAAGGTACGCTAAATCCATACCCCCCTCCCTTTTCAAGAGGACGATGTTCTTCATTTGTATCTAGTAAGAAATACGTAGAAGCTCATTGATGTCGTCAAAGTTTATGAGGTCACAGAGAGAGTTGTTGCGGGAAGTTCTAGGTGTCTTCGCCTCCTGGATTTTCTTTTCGCTCGTTTGCCTGGCTTACCAAGCGTCTTCTTGCTGCAAGAGTTATGCTTCTGGTATTGTAACAGAGACGAAATTTACTAGCACGAAAAAAAAAAATAGTCTTTAAAGGCGGAGCACTTTAGGGGGCCAAGCTATACATCGTATGCTGTCGTGTGCTGTTGCTGTCGCCTGGCGTAACACTCCACATGTAGCATGTTGAGTGCGCGCTCGCACCAAGGAGAAATCTTCCCCATCTTGTTCTTCAAGTGCGTTGATGATGATCACTTATCAACAGCAGCAAAAAAAAAAAAACTAATACGTGATCTTGGAGCAATGCAGGCAAAACCACGTGTAAAAGAATAAAAAAGGAAAAAGTGTGGACCAGAAGAGAGAAATAGAAAAGATAGGAAGAAAATATAGAAGAGCAAGAAAGAGAAAGAAATAGATAAAGATAGAGAAAGATATAAAGAAATAAGGAGAGAAAAAGTATAGAACAAAAACAGAAGATCAGAAAATGAAGGAAGGAGAGAAGGAAAGAAAAAGAACCAAAGAGAAACAAAGAAGGTTGCCCAGCTCTGCACTTCTTGAGGCTCGGCACTTCTGTTTCGAAGCTGCCATTTCTCCCTCTCTAGTGTCTCTTTCAAATCCTGGTGCGTCGCTTTTGTGTGCTTACTCGCAGGAGGCTTGCAGGAGGATGGTGGCGTGAAGCAGTGTTTTTGTGTCAAGAAAGAGGACGCACCTCCCAGCAGCAATGCCACCTCCTGGCCACCGGGAAACTACTGCATTCTGCAGGTGAGATAGTCTAAGAAACACAGGTCACTACGCGCTTGAGACACTGACAAATAGAACCGCTCGCTTGAGGCAGCGGTACTGATTAGTGAAACAAAATTGGTTGGCTTTGCATGCGGGAGGACTATAGAAACAACAGTATTACAGCACACGGGCATCGTCACGATTTTATTTGACGAAAGTGGGAACACGTGCGCAAAATGTAAAAATTTTATTATTCATTTTTATGGCAGAAGCATTCAGTGATAAATTGCAATACCCTCGTTAATGTGGCGTCCGACTCCGTCATCAATGCACTGACACGTCGGCAGAGCGCAAGAACATCCTCAATGTAAGATGTGTACGACTTGTCGAGATGTCATTTGCGAGCCTCGAGGGTTTTATTTCCGAGAGCCGAACGAATGTTCGGTGTGCCAGATATACTTGGCGAAGCTGCTTTTTGAACATAGCCCAGCTGGGGATTTGATGGTTCTTGCACCTGTGAGATGGTGACCAACAAGGAGTGAGGAGGAGACTTGGGATAACTTGTAGGCATCGTCCCATTAATTAGAACAACCGATGCCATCATAATCGTCCAGCCAGACCTTCCCCACGTAGACCAGCGAAGAGATGGAGGTAGCCCTGATAAGGACAGCAGCACCTACTCGTGCTGTTTCCGGGAAGCTGGTACCGACAGTGATATGAGCGAATCTTCTGGAGGAAGAGCCCGCGAGTAGCGAACTGAGGAACCAACCTCTACAACGTACGATGTCTCAGTAGAACAGATCAGGCACAGTGCACCAGGGCAGGATAATGACGATGATTATAACAAGATTAGGAAAGATGTGCATAAGAAACATCCACCATGTATACACTAGCTGCATTCCTACAGATGTCATCATCTGCTAGTTCTGAGTGTGCCACGGTAATAAACTGTTAGCGCTCAAGTTCTCATACACATTTCTCTGTATAAGTTGTGTTCCTAAAATAGCAGTCATTGCTGTTACGCCTTGCCACGGATCTTGTGAAACTCGGGAAATGCATTTGTACTGCTCAGATGCACTTGTACGTGTAATTAATTTGAGATACTACAATTAACACATACACCTATTAAACAACAAACTAATTAACTCCGTCACATTGGCGTTTCTGCATGCCCTTACGCTTTAAGAAAAACGGAACCCTAAGTAAAATACAACCACATTGTAGTCGCACTCTTATCAACCTCAACCAGAGATTCATTGCATTCCATTACACTCATTGCTACGTTCACATGCGCTGCCATACATTAAAAAAATGCAAATAAATGCAAGTTCAGGTGAAGATGAAGCCTTGAAGAGATGGAAAATCTTTGAACACAGCAATTCACTTCAAAAAACGTTCTTGTCTTCTTCAAGGCAGCAACCCATTTGTGACCTCGAAGAATGCAAGACCTCTTGTCGAAGTGATGCACCCTTTTCAGTACAATGTGACACATCATTCGCAGGTGGGTGACGCCTGCCCCGACGGCTTCCTGGCCGGTGGTTACGTCACGTGGATAGACCGGCCGCCTGCAGACCTGAAAGCGCTGAATCGTGCCGAGGGCGCCCTCCCACGTGGCCGCTACACAGCGCACAATACCACTCTGCACTTCTGCTGTCGCAGTGACGGAAGCGTGGACGCCGCCATACGCTTACCCACTGGCCTGCCCTTCTACCTCCTGCAGTGCGTCACTTTGTGTTCGTCAGTTGTTTTGTGCTCGGGCGGATCTTCTGATAGGCTGTAACGAGGTGTGACGTGTCGCTAGGTACGACGCCGGTGCCTGCCAGCAGGTGCAGGGCATGTCGGTATTCGAGCAGTGGTTCCACTTCATGGAAGACGAGCTTGGTGCCCGGATGACCGCTGAGGCCGACTTGCACTGGCGGAGTGCCCAAGTTCAGGGAGCCGCACCCGAGACTCGACTCAACCATGTTTGACCGAGGCCTTGTGCTCTACTACTGCTACTACGACGTAGGTGCGATAAAACACGCCTCTCTTCCCTCTGCAGTGAATAATGTTCTGCTTCAGCGGGTGCCTTACATTATGCCACACTTCACATTAATGAAATTGCTGTAATTAAATTACTTCTTGCTATAATACTAACAAATTATTTCAAGTGAGCAGTTATAGCAAAACTACTAGTTGACTACCCAATTACTTTCTACTAAATTATAGCATGTCATTTAGCACATAACGATTCACCTAAAACTGAGAGGGAGAAAAACAGAGAGATATTGGTATGAGTGGCAAAGATCAAGACCCGGGCAAAGTCCTCTGTATTTCAGTGCATATGAGCTGTAAGTGCCCATAACTAAGTGCATCAATGACAAACTTAAGCTAACTTCGTTAGCATTCAATAGTAACAGTAATGTCATTACTTTCGGGCAGCTGTAATTTTTAATGTAATTGGGTGGCATTGTGAAAATTTGGAAACCGATTGATAATGTATATTGATTACCGCTCAGGAATGATTTTGCCATCAATGCACAGTGCCTCACAATGATGTCGATAAATGACGGTATCTAACGGCTAAATAGCTTTTCACTCCTGCAAACAGAAATCAGGTATTTTTCCTGAACGTGACCATCTTTTGGTGGAGTCACAGTGGAGTAATGTGATGCAGCTGCGAGCCTTCGCGGGTTTCGCGTGATGGTGGACAACACGGGCCTGGTGTCTACTTTCGACCGGCACTACGACGAGAAGAACTATGGCATCCCACATGCCATTGAGGAAGATTTCTTGCACGCATATACGTGCGCAGTGTACCCGGTCACAGAGCCATCGTTCCGTGTGCTGCGACTCAACTGCAGCCAGCCAGTGCTGGGCCAGTACGTGACGGTGCAGATATTCGGCCGACACGACACGTTGCGCTTCTGCGACTTCAAGGTGTTCGCCAAAGGTGAATGGTGATCGTCATCAGCGACGGCTTGGCGATTTTTATCAGTCAATCCACTTGCCATTGCAGAGTCATGTGGACAGCCCTTGGGCATGGCCTCGGAGGAGATCTTCGACACGCAGCTGCATGCATCGTCACTCGACGACATCTACCATTTCACCAACGCACGCCTGAATGCCGAGTATGGATGGTGCGCGTCCCTCACTGACAACCAGAAGTACATACAGGTACGTCTATGCATATGCTGTAAGCAAAGATACTCCATCAAACGTGGTACCTTGCAAGCATTCGTTTGAAACAGGGGTCTCAAACATGCTGTCCGCGGACCCTTTGCTAGCAGTCCGCGGCTTCACAAGAAATGAACTTTGCTAAATGGTATTAGCATTATTTGTTCACCTATTCCCATTAATAAAGCTTTGGTCGGGTGCGCCCAGAGATGGGACTTACCTCAAGCATATTTTTTTCCTGGGGTACCCTATGCGGTCGCTACGTGTTGGAACGTCGATGTTGATATTTTTCTCAAAGCTTTACGTCAAATTATAACAGGAACAGTGCATTTATGCATAAGCACTGTTTTTATGACATTCTCATTGAATTTGACTATCACCGCAGATGGTCGCATTATAATGCGAAAGGAGCTTGACGGATATGCTGGTGTGCATGAAAGGAAGCAGGTAATGACTAAGAAGTGGCCTTCGTATTTGCGGTGTTCCCCTCAACCTCAGTTCGAGACGTGAGATTTCGGTGTTCACCTCATCTTTACGGCTTTTGTATCACCAATTTTTTTTTTCTTTTCAAGTGGCATATATAAAGTGCAATGAAGTGTCATCATTATCATGTACAGCCTGACTACACCCACTGCAGGGCAGAGGCCTCTTCTATGATCTGTTAATCAACCCGGCCTTGTGCTTTCTGCTGCTATGTTATACCTGCGAACTTTCTAATCTCATTGACCCACCCAACTTTCTCTCTCCTTCATGCATTTGCCTTCTCTGGGAATCCAGTCAGTTACCATTAATGACCAGTGGTTATTCTGCCTGCGTGCTACGTGCCCAGCCCATGTCCATTTCTTATTCTTGATTTCAACTATCATATTTTTAACCCCGGTTTGTCCCCTGACCCACTCTGCTCTCTTCCTGTCTCTTCAAGTTAATTTTTTTTTCCATTGCTCGCTGCGTCGTCCTCGATTTGAGCTGAACCCTCTTTGTGAGCCTCCCGGTTTCTGTTCCCTAGGTAAGTATCGGCAAGATGTAGCTGTTGTATACCTTCCCCTTGAGGGTTACTGGTAAATTACCATCTATGATTTCAGAATGCTTGCCTAATGTAATCCGCCGCATGCTTATTCTTCAAGTTATTTCAATCTCATGGTTCGGCTCCATGGTTACTACCTATAAATGTTATGAAATGTAACTTAGTTAAATATAAACTTGGTTCCTCAAGTTGGCTATTCTGCACAGTACACAGATGCACTGATGTTCATGATTCTTGGAAATGGTGTTTTACTATTTAGGGCGGACAACAGGATGGCCTGTATTTAGGCATGCATAGTGTGGGGCTCCTAACTCGATCTTTATATCCCGGCAGATCGACCTGCAGAACCACACGCATATCACAGGTGTCATACTGCAAGGCATGAACACGCCTGTCAAGAGCGGCTACATCACGGCATTCCAGCTGACCTTCAGTAACGACAGCATTTACTGGACTTCCGAAGAGCAACCCGTGGGCCACAGAAAGGTCAGAAGCTTTCCCTTTCACTCGCAGTGAAGTGAGTGAGTGAGTCAGTGAGCGAATAGAAAAAATAATTTCGGCGGCGAACACCTTAAATGCGATAAAACGAAGGCACCAGCGATCGTCTTTCTCTGCGATATGATTACTCCTCAGTTCCGCACAGTGGCGTAGTGAGAAGGTGCCTCACCAGGCCTGTGCCCCCCCCCCCCCCCCCCCCCATTTTTTTCTCCAAGGCATACGAATCACAGAATGATCATTGAATGACCATTTAACAGAAGTGCATTATTAAAATCTTGGTGGACCCCGGCGTAAAACACTTTCGTGTTAAAAATTCACTTCAACGTTCTCAATCAATTGAGCCGTGAAGATTTCTGCATTTTACCTGTTGCTGCACTATTCACAAATCGACATTGCCATGTGACACTGTCACCATCGTGATTATGACGTCACAAATTTCGGCGATCTGTGATGTCAGTGATGACATTGCTTTGTCCCATTACATCACTGATAACATCATGCGAAACTGAGTCCGGGTCTCACTATGTATTGCCAGGTATCGTCAAATCTCGCAGTGCCCTAGCTGATGCCCGCAAAGCATTGTGCAGTCTCGCAAAATATCCCAAGGCCTCTTGACACGCGAGACATATAAGGCTTTCCCCTTGAAAGATGCCACTGCATGCGTCCGTCACGCGCAGGTGTACGAGTGTCATCAGTGTGAGCTGTCGACTTTCAATGCGGACGAGGCAGTGCGCTACAACCTGCTGCGCAGCGTCGGTCACCCGTTATGTCAAGTTGCAGGTGCTGCTGTGGAAGAGGGCGCCCTGCTTGCGCCTCGAGCTTGTTGGATGCCGATCCCACGGTAAGCAATCGCTTCCTTGTTCGTGCGCTTTTGTACATCTAAAATTAGGGGCACGAAGTCCTCCACAAGCTGTCTTTCTCATATCTTTAGATGGAATATACGACGCGGAAACTTCAACTTAGTGGACTGAGAATTAGTCATCTTGGTCTCATATACAAGGAATGACAAAATCGGAAGCCACACTGAGCAATATCTCAACAGCTACAAACTATATGTAACTGTATAAGAGCTTGCTCACTGGTTTCTCATCTACAAAACATTCATGGTGCAATTAAGCACAATCAATAAAAAAAGCTCACACTTCTCATTTCGACTGGTTGTGCATGAACATATATCAAGATTGGCGAATCGAGCAATAATTATTTTGCCTAGATGTACACAACTGGCACTGATATTTCTCAGTCATGTCGCGTTGCACTGACACTTGCGTGGAGATCGTTGTATCTAATGTCCGGAATGGTGACGGGGCTCTCATGCATCCCATTGTTGTCGCTCCTCATTGTGCACAGTGCCTTGGTGCCCTTTGTTAATCTCTGCTCTGCAAAGAATGTAAGCGAAAAAGAAGTACGGAGAACGGTGTACTTTGATTAAATCAGATGAGAACAATCTTTTAAGATCCTCCTGTCCTTTGTTCCCCAGTCTTCAGGCACGACGCAACACAGGTGATCAGCTATGAATCTGGCAGTGCACTGGCTTATTAAGGGTGTGGGATGCGGTGTCGGTGAAGGACGGATCCCAACATAAAACATAACGATGTTAATTAACATGGTAGCAACAGCAGGGAAAGCGTGCCGATGCTGCGCTCAAATGTTTAGAGAAACAATCTGAGTAGTGAGCCTGGCAGCTTGGGTTTTATAGCCACCTGTGGTGACGTCAGCTTCCGGTGAAAGAGCAGTGCCGCTGTCCGTTATGAAACGCCCATTGCAGTATGCGGCCGAGTCACGCTGGCTGCATTGGTTTGTGCGCAGTGCATCTCCACATCACCCCCCTGTGAGTGGAGAACCCTCAGGGCTTGTAGAAGTCTTGAAGTCGTACCGGACGCCCGGAGCGTGCCGTGAAAGTACCGGGCTGCGACGTGGCGGCTGTGAAAGGAGTGGCCAAAGGGTGCTGGACTTTCTTCTGGAGGTTGAGGTTGCGAGTGGTGCCGAGGGTGGACAAAGTGAACACCAGAGAATGGAAACTTTGCAAGCTGTAACATAGTAGGAGCCAGGGTCGTGGAAAGCAATGTGGCCAGAACCTTTGCCGCGGACAGTGGCACTGGGGCAAGGACATCTGCTGCCGTAATCATCACCGGTGGAATTCTCTTTTCAGGGGGAGCAATCGAAACTACTGTAGACGTCCGGGCAGAAGTGGTTGCCACAGTCGGAGTAATGGTGGTCTTGGTGAATTGCAACGAAGGGGTATCATTGGTCACTGGAAGCGAAGCAGTAGAAGTGGCTTCGGGTGTAGAGGGAGTCGATGTCTGTGCACGAGGCTCAACGGGAACTGTTGAAGGGGCGCTGATAGAAGCTGTGGCTGCTTTTGACTGCTCTTGGTTTGGAAGGCCAGTGGTAGACACTTCCGGTGAAGTAACTAGGAGAGTGAAAGGCCCAGCACGTGGATCCAGGATAGCACCATGACGTGGGGTCTCGGTGGAAGCAGCGCTAAGCAAGGCCGTAGTGGTCATCCTGGCAGGCTGAGCGTTTTCAGTAGTTACAAGAGTGCTTTAAAAAAATACCGGGGTTGTATCGACAAAGACTTCTGTACCTGGACGTGGCATCGGCAGAGATAGAAGCAGGTAGGCCAGTCGAGGTTATGGTAGGCATGAAAAGAATGGCGCGGAAGTTCAGCAAAGCTGGGGCAGTGGTGGTGGAAGCAGCACCGGTTGTAGGAAAAGTGGCCGCCGAAGTGGAAAGAGTAGACGGCAGGATAGTCAGCAAGGCAGGACAGTTAGAATCGGCTACTAGGATGGGCACAGGGGTAGTGATGGCTCAAGTTGCGATGCTAACGTTTTGCATGGCTGGTGGTGAGTGACATGGCACTGCCGGTTGAGGTAGGACTAGCACGAAACCTCGAAATCCGTCGTATTCTAGGGTCCCGGAAGAGGCACAATGCATCTCAGAGCAGGAGGAAACATGTCTACCGTGATGACGTACCTTTCATGCTGCGAGATGATGTTGCGCAGGCAGAAAGCAGCCTCCATATGGAGGAGCCATGTGGCTGGGCTTCCTGGCCAGAATTTGGAAAACTCAGTGGTATGAGGATGCAGTGCGCCATGGCTGTAGGAGTGATGGTGCTCGCTAGAACAGAGCTTTGGTGGGCGTGGGCCAAGCGCAACTGTTGTTGGGCCTGAAGTAGCTCTTGAAGTAGTGGCACTTTTAGGCAAAGAACAATGAGGGCTTCTTGCTCGGCCATGGCGGTGTGGTTAGTAAAGTTTCCGGGTCACCAGATGTGGGATGTGGTGTCGGTGAAGGATGGATCCCAACATAAAATGTAACAATGTTTATTAACGTGGTAGAAACAGCAGGGCAAGCATGCCTATGCTGTGCTCGAACGGTTAGAGAAACAATTTGAGTAGCGAGCCTGGCAGCTTAGGTCTTATAGCCACCTGTGGTGACGTCAGCCTCCGGTGAAAAAGTGGTGGCACTATCCGTTATCAGACGCACGTTGCAGCACGTGGCCAAGTCACGCTGGCTGCGCTGGTTTGCGTGCAGTGTGTCGCCACAAGAGAGAGGGAAAAAGCGTAAAAGTTCAAGTCATTACTATGACTCGAAAATTTCATGAGTAAACAGCAGAGCTGACAAGCAAGTCCTAGAACCTAGGGAATAAAGATAGTGTTTTTCTGGGTTTTTTTTGTATTTCTTTGGGGTTCGGAGTATTTTGTAGCCTGGATTTTTTTTCAGTCATCTCGGGTAGCGTGATCATGCTCTCAGTAAAGAACTTAATGCAGGCCATAACAAGGTTAGGAATGCTCGAACCCGGGTCAAAGTGAACGAACAAGGTTTAAAATAGTATAATGAACAGAATTAGCAAAGGAATAATCGCATTAACTTATGGCTAAAACGTTTCGGAAACTAACAATCCGACGAATTATCTCAACTGCTGTAACTATCTCGACTGCCGTAACAAGGAGGAAGTCAATAAAGAAAAGCATGTGGAGGAGATTTTCACATCACATTACTAAAGTGAGAAAAAAATCGGCCTGCCAGTGTCTTAATTGTTGTCATCTGTTAATTTCGAGTAGTACACGACCTTCCTACACTTGCGATATCACCTCTTTGGGATTTCCCCACCAGTGAAGTGCGGCACCGTGCTGGAGGCGCCCGAGGGTTCAATCTCGTCACCCAACCATCCTTTCTACTATGGCCAGGACAAAAGCTGCTGGTGGAGGATCCTGCCCCCTCGCGGAAGGCATGTCTGGCTCAGCTTCATCATCTTCGATCTTGCTCAGAGGGAGGCGTCATCCCTCGCCGGCCATTGCCAGGTTCGTTGGCGCCGACTTCGGCATGCTAGGGATTATTGCTGTAGTGAAGTCACAGATGGGACACGAAAAAGAAAACAAAAAAGCATTTTAACAGCAAGGAATCAGTGCTGCCACATTACCGCTTGTAGCCCACAACATGGCTACATTTCATATTCCACTCTTTATATTATATATCGCCTTTATTTCAATCACAGTCTATATATTTCTATTTGTAGTGCCTCTTTGTTTTGCATCATTGAAAACAACATGTACTTATGGTGTCATTCTGTGCATTTTAGATGGCCACCACACAAACGTAAGATATACAATGATTAAATAATATTGTGCGAAGAGTTTGTGAAGGTATTTGATACGCTTGTA
>NC_051170.1:24765811-24903448 GCF_013339725.1 Rhipicephalus microplus | reverse complement strand
ATAGAAAATGACATTGGTGGCGACGGCCTTCAGTTCCCGAATGACATTCGTTTCGCCAGCGCTGCTACACGTCCAAAGCGAATGACATTTGACTTGATGATGTCGATCACAGCACCTTCCAAGTGAGCATTGAGTGAATAGCAATAAAAAGATTAAGAAGCACTTACAAGCTTCAAACACATCAGATAATCATCAAATGTAGAAATAAGCGTATTACGCTGTCCTAAGTTTTAGATTCTTGCTTTGTTTTACAACGTTGCAGCCGACCGTAGCAACCTAAGCCAACACCAGTCAGATTCACAGCGTAAATAGACACTAAAATTGACAAGCGTTTCATTATCAATACTTTATTTTCTTTGTATAACGTTCAAAGCACCATTTTAAGACTTTAGTGCAAATAAAAGACGGGAAATTTCATTTTTAGCTCAATATGATTTCTTTTATATACTTTCAGGTAAATCGCACTTCGCGAGCTGTGTCGTCGAGAGTAGGCATTTTTCAGTCAACTGAGTTCTGGCGAAGGCAGTTGGTGGCGAATGGGATTCGAATGGCATTCGGATGAATGCCATTTTGTTCGCCCGTGTGGCACCGCACGAGTGGCAAGAAATCTGAAGGCATTCGGGGGTAAATGCCATTTTTTCTGCCCGTGTGGCACGGGTATAAGATCACTACCTTCGTTATCATTAATAATCATGACTGCTGATTTTTTCTGACTGAATCTCAAATCTAACCTATCTCCCTCATTACCGCAGATGTCCATTATTCTCCGCAAATCTTCCTTGTTGTAGGCCGTTAGCACTATATCATCTGTGTACATCAATGCTGGAAGTTCCTGTTCAATAAGTTTTCCTTGTTTGATGAAAGACAGGTTGAAACCAAGTCCACTCCTCTCTAGTTTGGCCTCTAATCCTGGTAGGTACATCATGAATAACAAAGGTGGCAGAGGACACTCCTGCCTAAGCCCCCATTTTATCTCTGTGGGCTTGGATACCTGTTTCTGCCATTTTATAACTACCTTGTTACTTTCATAGATATCCTTTGAAAGATTAGTGACTCCATCTTCTACACCTAGTGTGTCCAGCATTCCCTACAAGTCTATTTGAACCACACTATCGTACGCTCCCTTGATATCCAAAAATGCTAGCCACAGAGGCCCGTGTTCCTCTTCTGCTATTTCGATGCACTGCATCAGTGAGAACAGATTGTCTTCCAAACTCTTGTGTTTCCGAAGCCCATTCTGGTGTTCTCCCAGCACCCCCTCGTCCTCTATCTATTCCTGCAGTCTTTCCTTTATAATCTCCATCGCCAGCCTGTAGACCACTGAAGTCACTGTTATAGGATGGTAGTTATTTATGACAGCTTTGTCCCTGTGATGGTATAGGGGCAGGACCGCTCCAGAAAGAATCAGACAGCACGCCAGTGCACAAACACACGTCCAACTTCTATTGTACCCTTCACACATGGACAACCCACACATTACGAAGTTCCTTACACAAAAACACGCGGCTAAACTAAATGAATAAGTAGAACGTTCGGCCTACAGTTCAGGTCGTCGGGGTAGTAGACTGGGCCGTCGTTGATGCCCCGTCGGCAACATTCAGTGGCGAAGTCGACGATGGGTGGCGTCGTCACCTGCAGTGACGAAGTCGGGAGACGCAGGGTCGCCGCGTCGAACTCCAGTGGCTCAGCGCCACTGTCGACGAACTGGAGCCGACGACTCACGTGTTCCGGCGGCGGGGAGTTGTGCCCTTGAGCACCTGTAGTCCGCCTCGGAAACCCACGCCAGCCCTCCTGGAACCGCGACGCAAGGGCAGGTTCAGGCACCCGGCGCCAGCTCTCCACGACCAGCGGGACAAGGACAGGTTCAGGAACCAGGCGCCAGCTCTCCTAGACCGGTCGTCTAGCGGAGGCTGAGCTGTCCACTCGGCTAGTACGAGTGTCGCGACGTGGCCTGGGTCGTACCTATGGGCCAGACGCCCAACGAGGTAGTCCTGCCTCGAACGACGTACCTCGCGCACTGCTGAAGGCACCGGTCACCCACGCTCGAGGCCGCGCCTCACGAGCTGTCGTCTTCCTCGTAGGCACCGCCCGGCACATACAAGCACACATCACATCCTCTTCGCCACCGCACGGCACACTATTGTCGTTTTTTTTAGTTTCTGTTTCGCGCCCGCGCAGCACATATTATGACATCACCCCCTTTTCCGAGAAAGTTGTTTGCAACTATTCTACTACAAGGGCGCGGGGCGAACGAATGGTCACTGCACTGCACGGTCACTGCACGGTCCCTGCACTGCACTGCATTGTCTTAGGGGTCGCATGTACATAGTATCAGAATGGTCACAGAAGGCTGCTTACAGTTCGGTTGGAAAACTACCGTACAAGTAGGGTTGCTATGTCGCAACTAGGAGTCAACTATTCACGACTGAGGGCTAGTAGTATTAAGAACCACGTTGCTACCTAAACGGCAGTTATGCGCGACTCAAGTAGTCGGCTCCAACATTGTCACAACCTTTGATGTAATGAACTGTGAATGAGTACTCCTGCATAAGGAGACTCCACCTCAACACTCTGTTGTTCACGTGTTTGGCGGAATTTAAATACTGTAATGGTTGGTGGTCTGACTGAATGACAAAAGGTTTGCCATAGAGGTAAATATGAAATTTTCGCACTGCCCAAACAAGTGCAAGGCATTCCCGTTCAATTGTTGAATAGTGGGTTTCTCGGGGCAATAAATTACGACTTGCGTAAGCAACTGGATGCAGCACCTGGCCCTTTCCCATCTGGAGCAATACTGCGCCCAGGCTTGTATTGGAGGCATCCGTACGAAGAACGAACTCCTTCGAGAGGTCGGGAGCGAGGAGTATGGGAGCATCACCGAGCTTCTTCTTGAGGGCCGTAAACGCTTCCTCTTGATGTGCGCCCCATGAAACAGTGTGGCTTTGTCCCTTTCTTGTAAGGTCCGTCAGCGGCTTGGTCAGTTCGGCGTAGTTAGGTATAAACTTCCTGTAGTAGCCGGTCAAGCCCAGAAACGACTGCACTGCTTTCTTGGTTGTAGGTCATTTTGCGGCAAGAATCTTGTCTAGCGTTTTGAGAAGCGGTTCAACTGTAGTCTCCCCGATTCGATGTCCCAAGAAGGATATGCTTCGCTCTCCTATCGCACATTTACTTGGTTTTATGGTGAGGTGAGCTTGGTTAATTCGTTCAAAAACTTGTCTGAGGGTGTCGATGTGCTCTTGCCAAGTATCGGTCGCAATGATGACATCGTCGAAATAATGGTGAACGTTGTCAACACCACCCAGTACTGATCTCATAAGGCGCGCGAATACTGCTGGCGCCGTTTTAATGCCAAAAGGCATGTAGAGGAAGTGATAGAGCCCAGACATGCTGGAGAAAGCAGTTTTTCACGACTGTTTGGATCCATCGGTACTTGCCAGTATCCTTTCGTGAAATCAAATTTGGAGAAAAACTGCTTTTGTCCAACAAGTGCAAGAACTACATCGATGCGTGGTATTGGCTCGCAGTCGGGGACCAGAATCTTGTTCAATTCTCTGAAGTCTATGCACAACCTAATCGTGTTGTCCGGTTTCTTCACCACGACAATGGGAGCGTGGTACGGCGACTGAGACCGCTCAATAATACCGAGTTTCAGCATCTCTTGCACTTCCTTTTCTACTCTTTCTTGCAAGGCAAGGGGGATGGGGTACTGCGGAACATGCACAGGCTTATTGGAGGTCAGACGTAGCGAACACTCCACGAGGGCTGTTTTCCCTGGTAAGTCAGAAAAAATGTCCGCATACTCTTGAAAAAGCGCTTGCACATTCTGAACTTGTTCAGCAGTGAGGTGTGGTGATAGCTTGACATCCGTGCTGAACTGCGTGCGATACAAGCTCAATATGGGCATTTGTTTGACTTCGTCTTCTTCTTCGGGGAGATTTTCGGGGAGCTCTGCAACAACTGACACCTGTTGTGGTTCCGTTACTTCGCGCTCTTCGTATTTTTTGAGCATGTTGATATGAAAAATCTTGTTTTTCCCAAACACATCGATGACGTAGTCGACATCATTTTTCCGTTCGATGACTTGGAACGGCCCTTTCCACTGCATTAACAGCTTGTTGGAGTCAGTCGGGAGCAGAATTAAAACCTTGTTGCCTGGGCATAATTTTCTAGGGCGACTTTTCCTGTCATAATAGGTTTTCTGCTTCACACGAGCCTTCTCCAGCTGTTCATGGGCTATCTTGCAAGTCTCCTCTAGGCGATTGCGCAAATCAAAGACGTAGGTGTAAGTCGTCCGCGTTTCTGCGTCTATCCCCTCATTTGTCCACAGTTCTCTCAGCACGGTTAGCGGTCCTCGGACGTGGCGGCCGTAAATGAGCTGAAACGAAGAGAACCCGAGGCTTGTCTGTGGAACTTCCCTATATGCAAAGAGTAGCGGAGCTAGGTACCTGTCCCAAGATCGAGGTCTCTCTTGGCACATTCTCTTTAGCATTGTCTTCAGGGTGCCGTTAAATTCTCCACGAGACCGTTCGCCATCGCATGATATGGGGTTGTCTTTAGCATCTTCACGGAGAGAAGCCTGCTAACCTCGTTCATTAATTCTGAGGTAAAACTTGCCCCTTGGTCGGTGACGATTTCCTTTGGCAAGCCGATGCGGGAAAAAATCTCGATGAGTGCTTCCGCAATGTGAACTGCATCGATTGCGGGCAATGCTACAGCGTCAGGGTAGCGAGTCGCAAATCGATAAGTGTCAGAACATATCGGTTCCCACGGTCCGACCTTGGTGAAAATGGGCCGATTAAATCAACCGCGACCCTTTCAAAAGGTGTCCGGATAAGAGGCATGTTGCCTAGTGGTGCGACTCCAACTTTTCCTTTCGGGGTAGTTCTCTGGCACTTGTCGCAAGACTTGACAAAGCGCTTTACGTCTCCGTTCAGGTAAGGCCAATAAAATTCTTCTAGGACACGATCAGTAGTTCTTTTGATGCCTTGGTGTCCCGCCATGATACTGCCATGAGCAATGTCCAGTATGCCTACCCGGAACGCTTTCGGAGTGACCAGCTGTTTAAACGTCCTGCCAGTGGCAAGGCGGTAGCGTCGATAAAGCAATCCTTTATCTTCGATGAAATCGTAACAGTGGCCCTTTCCCGATTTGAACTCTTTATTCACTTTAGCAAAGACAGCTTTGAGTGTCGGGTCATTTCGCTGTTCCTCGGCGAGTTGGGCTCTGGTAACGTCAGGTAAGAGCGTTGTTGACACGTACAAAGGCCTGATATTTTCTTGACCTTGTTGATTGGCTTTGGTTTTTTGCCACGCTTGAAGAAGCAGATCTTGAGGTGACAGGTGACTTGGTCGGGTGTGCTTGCGCAGGTAACTCATCCACCTGGGTATGAGTCGCCTGCTTCCAGTCAGAATCTGGATCGTATGGTCCTCTGACGCCTGGAAGATTTCCCAGCACAAGGTCATAGAGGGGTTGATCCATACAAGCCACTTTCAGCATCCCTGTGAAGTACGGCGTGTTGACTTGTACAATAGCTTCCGGGAGATGGCTAGTTGACCTGTCTAGGAGAACGACACTGATTTTCTTGCCTGTCAGGCACACATCAAGAACGAGCTCCCGTCGGACGATTGCCGTGTTGCATCCCGTATCGCGTAAGACTCGAACCTCTCTTCCTAGCAGCAGACCTTCGACCACTGGCATCCCGTCGGCCAGGAAACGTATTGTACCCTGCACGTTCTTGTCGTCGTGGTGACTTGAGCAAGGAATCTTCCCTCCTGGACGCTTGACTGTTTTTCTAGCACCAGCCCGGGCAGAGTCAGGTTCGCTAAATGCGCACGAAGAACTCGGTTTGTTGTTCCCATGCAGGTTTCGGCAAGTTTCTGTGACATGTCCCGTTTTACCGCACAACTTGCATTTCAGCATCTGCTTAGGTGGATTGCGGCAGTCAGGAGCCAAATGTCCGAAACGATGACACAGGATACACTTGAGTTGCGGTTTCCGCGACGCTTCGGTAGGCTTTCCACTGGATTCTTTCGCGGGGTCAGGACCTTTTCCTATATTAGTCAAATTCTGCGCCTCAAGGAAGCAATCCGTCAAATTAGCGAGTTCATCTAGTGACTTGCACTCTCGCTCTTTTAAGAAAACAACCAGCTTTGGATGGCAACAACGCAAGAATTGCTCAGAGATTACGTGATCCCTTAGACCTTCATAGGTTTGGGATACGTTTGCCATGTCTATCCAATGGTCGAAATAACTGGTAATTCTTGCTGCTAACTGTCGTCCAGTTTCACCATCTGCTGCTCGTGCTTTCCGAAACTTATCTTGGTAGCCTTGAACCGTAAACTGAAATCTCTGCAGGAGCGCTTTCTTTACTTTTTGGTAGTCCAGCGAATCAGCGGCAGTCATTCGGCCTATCACGGTTAACGTGTCACCCGTTAGGCACAGGCTAACAGCGAGACCCCATTTTTCTTGCGGCCAATCCTGTCCTGTGGCTACGCGCTCGAATCGCTGCAGATACGCGTGCAGATCATCGCGTTTCTCGTCAAATACAGGCAGTAACTTCTGCGGATTGAGGGGTGAGGAGGTGCTGGGCGCAGTCAAAGCGTCATTAGCTGCTACAGGCATATTCTGAGCTCTTTCCTGAAGCTTTAGCTTAAGCTGCAGAATTTCACGCTGCCTCTCTTCAGCTTCTTTGGCTGCCTCTCGCTCTGCAGCTCTCTCATCCCTTAGCTTAGCCTGTTGGGCCTCAATCCACTTGTTTAGCTCTGCACCCGAGAACCCTAGTTGGAGCCCTATAGCGGCGAGTTTTTCCAAGTCCATGGTGCAGTCTGAACGTGTGTCTGCCTCGAGCGAAACTATCTTCTTTCCCTGGTTTAACGAGCGGATCCTGGCAGGCTCGCCAGTTTGTGATGTTATAGGGGCAGGACCGCTCCAGAAAGAATCAGACAGCACGCCAGTGCACAAACACACGTCCAACTTCTATTGTACCCTTCACACATGGACAACCCACACATTACGAAGTTCCTAACACAAAAACACGCGGCTAAACTAAATGAATAAGTAGAACGTTCGGCCTACAGTTCAGGTCGTCGGGGTAGTAGACTGGGCCGTCGTTGATGCCCCGTCGGCAACATTCAGTGGCGAAGTCGACGATGGGCGGCGTCGTCACCTGCAGTGACGAAGTCGGGAGACGCAGGGTCGCCGCGTCGAACTCCAGTGGCTCAGCGCCACTGTCGACGAACTGGAGCCGACGACTCACGTGTTCCGGCGGCGGGGAGTTGTGCCCTTGAGCACCTGTAGTCCGCCTCGGAAACCCACGCCAGCCCTCCTGGAACCGCGACGCAAGGGCAAGTTCAGGCACCCGGCGCCAGCTCTCCACGACCAGCGGGACAAGGACAGGTTCAGGAACCAGGCGCCAGCTCTCCTAGACCGGTCCGTCTAGCGGAGGCTGAGCTGTCCACTCGGCTAGTACGAGTGTCGCGACGTGGCCTGGGTCGTACCTATGGGCCAGACGCCCAACGAGGTAGTCCTGCCTCGAACGACGTACCTCGCGCACTGCTGAAGGCACCGGTCACCCACGCTCGAGGCCGCGCCTCACGAGCTGTCGTCTTCCTCGTAGGCACCGCCCGGCACATACACGCACACATCACATCCTCTTCGCCACCGCACGGCACACTATTGTCGTTTTTTTTAGTTTCTGTTTCGCGCCCGCGCAGCACATATTATGACAGTCCCCTTTTCCTTTATAGATCATGCTCATCCTGCTAATTTTCCATTCATAGGGGACTTCACCATCGATTATTGTTTTGCTCGCTGCCTCTCGCAAAGTACGCTTAGACTTGGGTAACAGTGCCTTTATCAGCATAATTGGAATGCCATCTTGGCCTTTTGATGTACTACTAGAAACCCTCTTCTCAGCCCTTTCTCACTCTCGTTGTGAAAGTGAAGCCACTGCCTCACTTGATCCATCCCTGTCTATAAGGTGCATAAGGCACTTCTTTGTTGAAATTTTTCTGTCACCCTTATTGTATATTCAATAGCTTCATCGCCTTCTAGCCTAACACCTTGAGCTGTAATTATAAACCTCTGCTTTAGGCTTGTCTCATTTCTTAGGGAGTTTAGATGATTCCAAATATTTGCAGCTGCCTTTCTATCCTTTTTATGTACTTCTGCCAGCCACTGAGCCCTCTTTCTTGTAATTTTTTCATTGATCAGAATGGATGCTTCCCTTCTACAGCCTATAAAGATGTTGCATTTTTTTTTCAACATCATCTGTTGATTCACCTCGCTGCTTAGCATGTCTGTGTTCCCAAGAGGCTTCCTGACGTGTTGCTATGGCTCTCTTAACTTCCTCATCCCACCAACTTTTGGGTTTGTGTCTCCTTTTTTTTTTTTTCCGGGGTGACTTGTCACGTGCCTTAGCAAGCTCTATCTCACACAGTCTAAATAAATTAGATGTACGTCCACACTGTTTTATTATCCTCGGTGATTACTTTCTCAATTTGTTTAGTAGCTATATCTATTTGCCTTTCTGAATGAAAAATCCCCCGTAGTTGCTCATCTTGTCCCTTTCCCACTTTCATTGCTCTTCCTAAACTTAGCTTGATACGTTTGTGATCACTACCCAGACTTCTGGAGCCACATTCATCTATGTGCATTCCCCTGAGCTTATCATACATTCTATGTGACATCAGTGCATAATCTATCGTCGACTGCAGCCTTTCTACCTCCCATGTTATTTGCCCTTCACACTTCTCGTTACTGTTGCAAATGATGATGGTGCATCCCTGTTCCGTGCATCCCTGAACATAAATGTTTCATGTAGCCACGCCTCGCCCATAGGCATACCAGCCGAGGAGGCAAGGAGGGGCGTGAGCCCCCCCATTAAGAAAAGTTAGGGGGGGCTGAGCCCCCCACTTTCGACTTTGGGGATAGCAGCACTTTCGACACTGGGGAAAGCAATAATTAAGGCTAAGTTTTCCTTCACCACAGCAATCACTTAATTATGCTGTTACTAGGGAATATTATAAAGTAGTGAAATTTCTGCAACATTTTTGCTGTGACGGTTTTTCTTGTAGGCTCTAGCGGTGGGGGCTGATTATGCGGCGCTTTCGCGCCTTTTGCTATAGCATTTCGGAGCAGGCCAGCGCTGAACAGGGGCCCAATAACATTGCATAACTTCTACACGCTTTCCTTCTGCTGTGACTGGTCGATGCAGTTACGGATGCAAACGAGCAAACTTTTTATGGACATGTCAAATCATCTCCTGCTTCAGGAAGATTAGTTTTCTTTTTTGATCGAAAATGAATGTCATTACCGCTACTTTGTTGAAGCTGCTGTGAGCTGATGAACGTTATGAATATTCTTTTATGTTATAGTGTTATCAGGAAGCGCCAAGAAAGGGTTTCTGCTTTAGTCTCCGATAAACCTGATCAGCCTTGCTTATGGTACCTTGGAGCGATGGTGGCAGCTTGCAAAGTGGTGACGAATAAAGCAGTGGACTCGAGGAGAAGCTGAAAGACTATGGTTTTTAGCACTATGGAGGTTTATTTGAGAGTCGGGATAGTAGGTTTTCATTCAACTTGAATAATCTTTTGCATCTCCAAATACAACTTGGACAGCAAAGAAGCACACACATGCAGCGCTGCTTGTTTCTCTCTCTTCCTCTCTCTCTCTCTCAACAAGGATGATCTCGCAGAGATGTGCGCACGCACAAACTACTAAACGATTTCATGCTGCAGGTGAAAATATTTTATAAACTCGTAATACTTCATCTTGCCAGCTGCTTTAAGTAGCCGCTGATAGTGTGGGTGGCGGCTAGTCTACTGGAATAATATTTAGAAAAAGATGCTCTCCGACGGCCCTAAAACGTTTTAGGTATTGTACAGCGTGTGAAAGCCCTGTTTAATGTGCATACGCTGTAATAAACAGCTACATTTCACAGATTCGTGATGTCATGTAAAATACAGGGAAGTTTATGGCACAGAGAATTTTAAATGCCGAAGAACGAATGGCAAACAATATGCCATATTAAAAAAAGTTAGTACGCCCCTGGCCGCGCCGTGCCAGAACTGGTGTGTGTGGTCAGGCCTTTAGTCATGGGGGCGCTGCGCTCGCGTTGTTCGCTGGTCATGCGTCCAGTGAACAGAGGCGCGTTCGGGAGAATTGGAAGGAGATGGTGGGGGCGATCCGTGGTCGCTTCTCGGGGTAACGTACTCTATGCGGTGAAAACAACTTATCAAAGGAATGTGAGCCTCCCCACAGCTTTACTACGTTCCTTATTTTAGCCCCGCCGCGGTGGTCTAGTGGTTAAGCGACCTTGCTGCTGACCCACAGGTCGCGGGATCGAGTCCCGGCTGCGGCGACCGCATTTCCAATGAAGGCGGAAATGTTGTACTCCAGTGTGCTCAGATTTAGGTGCACGTTCAAAAAACCCCATGTGGTCGAAATTTCCGGAGCCCCTCCGCTACTGCGTCGCTCATAATCATATGGTGGTTATGGGACATTAAGCGCCACATATCAATCAATCGTTCTCGTTTTAGGTTTCCAGTCAGTTTTTGCAATATGCTGCCATCACTGCTGAAGAGCCATGCGGAAATGGTAGGGCACAAAAATCTGCTAGCCAGTCTATGCCTATTTACTTGTCAAGTCCTTGGAATACGTATACATATTGTCGCGCAGAAATGGGTAAAGTATAGGCAATTATATATACTTCGGGCGTAATGAAAGTAAACGACCTTACTATATTTTAATGTACCCGAGGGCTGTCGTGATAACATTTGAAAGCTTATTATGTAGAGCTGGCGGAAAACATGCAGTGTTAGCACACCTAACATGTCGGATGTCCTGTAATTGCGAAGAAAGGTTGTATTGTTCAAAATGAATGTAGTTAGGTGCACGGGTTCTTGGGTGGTCTGTAGCAGTTGAAAGCTGTCGCGAAGCTAAGAGAAGTGCGGGCGGCATACTGGAGGCTTTTCACCGCTGACGTATCTTCGCCACAGATAGACATGGCGTATCGCAAAAAGAAGAGTCGTTGGTGCAGTAAGGGAGACCGAGTGGTTTCCCTTTCTCTCTGTAACGACTCGAAGGATGCATTCATGGACCATTGCATGTTGACGTATCGCTGCCAGTCCGTCTTGTCAAATGGTATGGCGTTGTGCACTGTGAACTTGTCCAGGCAGTCGACGTACTTGGGGGAATGCCTTTCGGGAAATGCGGCGTCAAATAGCATCCGGGCCATGTGGCCGCCAAGAGTGCCGTAGTTGATGCTGGCCTCTGTGGAGTCGTTGTAGTAAAAATCCGGTACAAGAAGTTCCGTTGCCACTTCGGCTTCGTTCTCGGTGGGCAGCATATAGGGGCGGAGCTCCACTTGCTTCCCCGTGTGTCTAACCAGTATTATCAAGTTGGCCATAAAGTCACTGCTGTACGACACTTGCAGCAGGCCCCCATCCGGCTCCACGTCGTCCCCTGCAAGTGAAGATTGGAGACGTTGTTACCGCTACGTAGTTCGCATCATTGATGATGTAAAGCATCGGCTGTTTCACTGTGGTGGCATTTCTCCCGCATGTACAAAGCTGTATAAATGCTGTATCAACGATACTTAAATATGTTTTTTTTTCGAACTCTAGCATGAAGAACTTCAGATTTATTGAAAAAAAATGTAAGCGCTATAGTTCGAACAAGAGAAGGAAACTGAAGAGCAAGTTGCTTGAAGTTTTGTGTGTTCACAGTGTCCTTAAATGTTAAGTAACAGTTAAACAGATCTATCCTCTGCACCAGAAACTGTTACGTCTTTTTAATCCGCACTAGGTCACGCGGAACTCCCAATTTCAAGTATGACGAAGTTTCGTATCCTATGTGAAAAGCGGACTGCTCACGACAGACCGCATAATCTGCTTGGAACAGTTTTGATGATCTGGCGGTGGCCAAAACGGCAGTGAACAAAAGCATGATGACCGGTGTAATGATGCACACATGCCCGCACATACGCAACGCTGGTCAACTGGAACTGCGGTTGCAACATGGTTTCACCGACTTCTCCTCTAAAGTTACGGCAGCTGCATGATGCGGCGAGCGGTGTGACCAATGTAGCTCTGGCTAGGAAACTTATTTGATTATGTATACAGATGCGTACGTATGTGTGTTAACGAATTGGTGAGTGATGGCGAAAACCCGCCCAGAGTGTCGTATAATTATTTTTTTTTGTTGAAAATAAGTCTGTCCGAATGTGGGCGGCTCTCAAGGCCAGACTAACAGCGGAGCTCGTGGCCGATAAATTATTAGCGTGACTTCAATTTGAAAGACCCTAATCAGTGATTCCTAATTAGAATGTATCAATTACCATGCTCCTTATTACCAAGATTATTTCTCCGATGCTGTTTAGGGCATTGTATTTCTAGTGCGCCTATTTTGTTTTCAGAAGGCACAGGCATTGAGGAAGTGCTTACATCATAGAGTTTCTCAATGGCTTACATTGCACACTCATCGTGTCAACTTCAATAGGTGTGCTGGCCACGGTTATTATTATCCACGAAAATACTAGGTGATACGTACAAAAGCGTACAATACCTATTTTCATTTCTGGGATGTACGTCGCCAAGTCAATCTGTCTTTATTGTCAATTCTATGATGAAGAAGACGAAGATAGAGTGCACCAGCCGAGTTAATGTGTTGCACGCGCTGTATATTGCTGGTCTAGTTGTTACGCTACGCGAGGTGCCATATATGATTGTTTTCCGGTCATGCGAGCCGACTGAACGAAAGCTGTTTGTCGTTACCACGCAGTTTAGAATTTTTTGCATGTAGAAAATACTAGTATCGTCATACTCACTGTGAGACTTGAGCGTTGCGTTCAGCAGGGCGTCTCTGCTTAGCTTGAAGCCAGTGCCAACGTAGCGCAGAGCTTGGGATTGCTGTCTTATATTGTTCCACATGTAGCTACTTGCAGCCTTGTCAGTGCCCATGACTTGCATTAGGGTAGCGTGTGCGCTAGGTCCAAACATCGCGTAAAGGTAGCGAATGCATAAGCGGGCCATCATTGAATCTGGCAGGAAGCTTCGTCGAGATGCGGCCCTGAGCTCGAAGCTGACGTATCTTGCGAAAGGAACAATCAACAAGTACACCTTGGCGGCGTGTAATGGTGCCGAAGCCAGTATCTGGAATATGTCGCGAATGGCGCCTTCACTGTTAGTACGTGGAGGGCGCTTGAATCCAGCTGGTGGAGCGTATTTCATCAAGACGTCCTCCCAATAAATGCCATGTGCTGGAAGATCTGCTCTGGTCGTCAAGGCTTCATGGAGTGTGGTGTCTTCTAAACGAGGATCTGTGATGTTCATGATGAGTTTGTCCAGCGTTTCCATAATACCGATTATCTTGAAGACACCCGTGTCCCCTAATGACGAGGCTAGTTGCTCGAGCAAGGCTTCTTCAATTTCTGGTATGAAAGATGCCGAGTGCATCGAGGTTCCTGTCAGGACGCCTACAGTAGCGTGTGTCATGGCGTAGACAACCTTCACGACTGAGGTCAGCCTGGTCTCAACGTTGGTTTGGATCGTTAGTTGAAAGAGCTGTGAAATGTTTTTAACATTGATGAAAGCTCGAGGATTTACACTGGCCGCCTTGAGCATATTTTCTAGGTTTGTTGACGAGTTGGCCCAGAAGCCGACACAGGAGCTGTAGGCCTGTGCCATGTTGTAAGCGTCGGTGCCTTTAGCCTGCGGTGAAAATAGCGTGCGGGCGAGGGCTTCATACACCATGGAGCTGTAGTTGAAACGAAGCGCCTTGGCATAGGACATCTTACGACCGACCGGTGTTTTGGCATCCCAGAGGCCGCACACGAAACCGTAGAGGTCCGAGCAGATGTCCACAGACGTATCGCACGATGCGTTCAAAAGCCACAACGCTTGTCGGCATCCGCGAGACTCGCAGATGTTTGCCAGATCGTGGACGAGCTGCAGCCTCATCGTCAGAGCGCTGTAAGATCGTATGACCTTCCTTGCGGCTATGAACGTGGCGACTACGAAGGATGCCATGATAAAGACAACGGTGCTGCAGATCATGGCGCTGACCACTGAGGTATATCTCAGCGTACGTCCTCGTTCACTGGCTGGTGAAGCGTGCGGGCTGTCCTCTGGACTCAACGGACACTCTGGCAGGAGAACCAACGGATCTGCAAAAGTGATTGCGCTCACTTGAACACATCTCTGAAAACATATCGATGAACGATTCTGGCGGGAACCCTGACTGTGAATGTTATTACGATTACCATCGAAGCTATGCGGTGCCACCTAATACTGACTACCATAGCTCGCCAAGCGTGAAGTGAAAATGGCTTTGGCGTTGCTCTCACCTTATAGCGGCGAAAGCTTGAAATTGACGGTCGTCGGCGGTATCAAGAAAAAAAATGCATGCAGTTCACTTGTAAGAGCTGTAAAATGTGTGGGGCAGTTATTCGCCTGCCCTTTGGCGACGCCGCTGTTCACGGGCAGACAATGATAAACGTGAAAAGTTACAGAAATCTAGCTCAGTCTTCCTGCGACCGTATGATCCCGTGCAGAAAATGTTAGTGTTACAGCAAAAAATTTAAAAGTAAATGAAATAGAGAGAGAAACTGAAAACGTTTAGTGAAAGTCTGTGGCATATATATATTGTGAGCGCGACAAGCGAATGACTCTTTATTCTTTTTGATATCATCATCACCTGTACATCTTCTTCATCTGAAAAGATCATCACCAGCGTGATTTAGCTCGAGCCTGGCTGCATAAACCGGTTCCTAACAAGTGGAGCGGTAAGAGCGCGTCGTTGGTTACGCAAGTCGTGCTTTTACCGCTCCAGAAAAGAACTACACTATCACCGAGCAGGAGTGCCTTGCTGTTGTTTGGGCAGTGCAAAGATTCCGACCATATCTTCACGGCCGTCATTTTACTGTCGTGACCGACCATAATGCCCGATGCTGGCTTTCATCGCTGAAAAACTTATCGGGTCGCCTCGGTCGCTGGGCGCTTCGCTTGCAGGAGTATGATTTCGATGTCGCCTACAGATCTGGGAAGAAGCATCAAGATGCTAATGCTCTATCACGCTGTCCTTTGCCCAGCGGAAGCCACTCACCATCGATACTCCAAAACGACAGCACCTCTCCAATCGCAGCGCTAAGTTCATCACCTGCCACCCTATCCGTCCTTGTTTCACAACAACGTGTTGACCCACACTGCCGCACCATTGTTGACCGCTTGACCGGCTCTACTACTCCTCCAAACGCCAGACTCCGTCGACAACTTAAACAATTTAAGCTTGTCGGTGATGCTTCATGTCGCTACATATACCACATCGATGGCAACAAGTGGGTACCCGTCATCCCACGTTCTCTGCAACGTGAAGTTCTGGAAGCCTTTCATGATGATCCAACCGCCGCTCATCTAGGCTATCACAAGACTTACGACAAAATACGAAGTCGTTGTTTTTTGCCTGGCCTCTCTTCAGCCATCGCTAAGTACGTCGCCTCCTGTGTCCATTGCCAACGGCGAAAACGACCGACAACTGCTCCGGCTGGCTTAATGCAACCTCTTCCTTGTCCCGCCTCGCCTTTTGAAGTCGTTGGAATTGACTTGTATGGCCCTCTTCCTATATCATCCAATGGGAATCGCTAGATTGTCACGGCCGTCGACCACCTTACGAGCTACGCAGAAACAGCTTCTATATCATCTGGGACTGCCACTGAAGTCGCCTATTTCTTTCTTCGCCACATCTTTTTGCGTCATGGAGCTCCACGCATTCTCCTCAGTGATCGTGGCAAAGTCTTCCTATCTTCCATTGTCGAGCAAGTTTTGCGTGCCTCGAACACTGTTCACAAGACCACTTCTAGCTACCACCCGCAGACCAACGGATTGACTGAACGGTTTCATCGGACCCTATCGGACATGATCGCCATGTACATTCACCCCAACCACACGAACTGGGATGCAATTCTACCCTTCGTGACATTCGCCTATAAGACGGCTGCTCAACGCACTACCGGCTTTTCTCCATTTTTTCTCGTCCATGGTCGCTCGCCAAGTTTCGCTCTGGATGTCTCTTTCCTTTCGGCCCCTGCACCCTCGACGGCTCCTTTCTCTGAAGAATTCCTATCTCGTCTCGCACACTGTCGTCACCAGGCCCGTGTTAACACCAGCCTCTCTCAAGACACTCGAAAATCTCGCTACGACTCGTCTCGCCGTGTTGTCAGTTTTTCCCCTAGTGACGAAGTTCTTCTATGGACTCCACTACGCGTCCCCGGCCTATGCGACAATTTCATCAGTCGCTTCATTGGGCCGTACACGGTGGTCGAACAGACATCTCCTGTCAATCACCGCGTTTCTCCTTTTAGCGCTAGTCCTGATCATCGTTGCCGAGGAACAGAGATAGTGCACGTATCTCGTTCAAAGCCTTATGCGCGACGCATTTCATAATACTGTCAAGCGACCAGGCGGCCGCTTTCACCGCGCGGGGGAATTAGTGTGAGCGCGACAAGCGAATGACTCTTTATTCTCTTTGATATCATCACCAGATATCAGATGTTATCACCAGAGATATCAGATGTCATCACCAGATATCAGATGTGAGAGAGCGCACTGTAGCAGGCCAGAAGGTACTGGGTGAGGCTTATGTATGTCAGTTGGAATGTTATTGTTTGTTCTTCATGAATGTATACTACCTGCAATGTGCCCTCTGTAATGACTCCAACATTGGAGTCGACAGTATTGCAAATAAATAATAAATAAATAAATAAGCACCTGTACATCTTCTTCATCTGAAAAGATCATCACCAGCGTGATTTAGCTCGGGCCTGGCTGCATAAACCGGTTCCTCACAATATCTATATATACTCGTTTCTGGCTCGAGCTACATGTTGTGAAAAGGGGAAAGAAAAACAGCTGAGTGTCTTTCTTTTGTCCCCTTTTCACAATATGTATGTCACGTCTGATAGTTGGGTGCTATAAATCAGAACTTTGTGGCATTTCCTCCTTAAAGGCAGATGCACGCAAGCCTGCACCAATGGCCACGCGCATGAGACTGGCGCCATGAACCGGACGGCCGGGAAGCCCGGTTCTGGAGAAAATTGCCCTGTGCATGCACGGAACTATTTGCTTAGTTCGCGAAGGTGATCGGTTGCCGCACTTCTGTGTAATACGGATGGGACACCTTCTAAGCTTCTGGTTGACGGCCTCACCACTTTTGCTGAGCTCCTTGCAGTAGGGGTCTTCCGTTTGGCCAACGGGTGGTGCTGCAGTGATCAGCCTTCCGGCTTGGTTGCGCTCTTCGACTGCACAAAGTTAGCCCTTCACAATTAAAAAAAAAGCAGTGCTGCGAATTTTAAGGTAGTAAACGGTTGTCACATCATAGTCTACTGTGTAGTAAACTAATCTATTACTAATAAAGTATATTGCTAATTCTACTGCTACAAATGTTAGTACTAGTAAATGACGTGCTACTTGCAGTTACTACCCGCAAAGAATCAGTTACAGAGAATTATTCACTTCTCTGACAGCCTCAAATAAAGAACTGAGACTGTATAGTATTGTCTTTTTCATATGATTATCTTGGTCGATATGATTATCCTTGCCTCCGCCTCACTGGGCACAGTGCCCCACAGACAAGCAGCCTGCGAGCCTTTGTGGCTCGATATCAGCGCGGATACGCCTACCCAATGCGGTTTCAATTGACATCGATGCGCTGGCCTGTCAAGCGGCGCCCCCACACGAGGAACTATGGATACGGCAGCCACTAGTTGCCCTATCGCCATCAGCATCCCCAACAGCTATAACAGCTATAAAACTGGAGCATCCCCGCGCGGCATGCTGTGGGCTCGGTGGCTACGCCACGGAACAGTCATCTAACCCGCTCCTGTTTGCCATGCAGGTTTGTAGAAAAAGCTCTTTGTTTTCAAAAAATCAAGTAATTACTGTCTCGTCCAGCTTCCGAGCCCGCAGTACTGTGTATGCCTTGCTTTTGAATGTATCTATGCCATTCACTGTTTATTACTGCTACTGTCAGGGGACATAGAAACCAATCCAGGGCCTACTGACCCTGTAATTCTGGCTGAGCTGAAAAAAATATCTACCGGGCAGTCTGCACTCCTTTCCGAAGTGCAAGACTTAAAAGTACAGCTGCATACTACGGGAAAAAACTATTCGTGGCCTAAGTGATAGAATAGCACAGTTGGAGGAGCACTACAAAACCCTTTCATCTGTGCGATCAGAACTAGTGACATTGCAGGCCAGTACGGCTGCCACCAGCCGTCACATTGAAACCTTAGAGGCTCGGCTTGAGGACGCTGAAAATCGCTTGCAACGCAACAACCTGCTATTCCACGGACTTCCAGATACTAATCACCCTGAAACTTTCTTGGAATCGGAAGGATTAATTATGAACCTCTGCAGTGAGCACATAAACATAGAAATTGATCCGAAGGAAATTGAAAGGGCACATCGGCTCGGCTGCTACAAGGCTGGCCTGCAGCGTCCTATCATAGTAAGATTTACATCTTTTAAAACTAAAGAAGCGATCTTGTCTAACGGCAAAAAACTGAAAGGTACAACTTACGCAATCAGGCAGGACTTCTCACGCTCGGTTCAAAATGCACGAAAACACCTAATAGCCTTCGCTAGAAACAAGTCAACCGCTTTTTCATGCCCTTACAAAACGTTGTTTCTTGGTTCAAAGAAGTATGCCTTCGATGAAGTATCGCGAAAAGTCAAAGAAATCCCATAGCAAACCAGGCAGCATCGCCAACTGCCACACCGCCCCTGTAATGACGCCCGAGCAAATGTCACTACTTCTGTGGTCTACACTAACGTGCGCAGCTTCCTTTCAAAACGCGAGGCAATATGTAGTCTTGTCTCGTCATCTAGCAGCAGTATAGTCGTGCTCTCCGAAACGTGGCTTTCTGGTGACGTCACAGACGACGAAATTCTGACCGATCTTCCGAACTTCAACGTTTTTCGTAACGATCGTAAGGGCGCCCGTGGGGGAGGTGTTCTGATCGCCACTAGTAAGCTATTTTCGTGCTAAGTCATCGACATTGCGACTGACTTAGAAATCCTATGGCTTCTCATTCGTTCTACACCACTAACATTGCTACTTGGAGTGTACTATCGGCCCCCGCAAAGCAACCCAGACTTTCCACAGAAATTTAACCACATATTGAATCATCTCATGTTGAAACAACCCAACGCGCGCGTCCAAAATTTCGGCGACTTTAACTATCCCGACATCGATTGGCAAAATCTGGCAGCTTTGTCAGGAACAAGCGCGGAAGCAAAAGAATTCGTCAATGTCTGCCTAAACTTCAACCTCACACAGCTGGTGTTGGAGCCAACCCGCGTGACAAATAGCTCAGCGAACATTTTGGACTTGATATTAAGAACACATCCCGAAACGCTATCTTCGCTTACATATTTGCGCGAAATCAGCGACCATAAGGTTATACACTCAGTCTTCAATTTCAGTCACTCGCCCAGCCTGATTCAATCCAAGACTATCAATCTATATGATAAAGGGAATAACGAGGCAATCAACAACGAACTTCAAGGCTTTTTACCAGACTTTGAAGCTCGCCTTTCAAGCAGAACAGTCGAAGACAACTAGACAATCTTCAAAAACAAAATAGGGGAGCTAGCAAGAAAGTTCATACCTACAACTACATTTCGTACGTCTTCCCAGAAACCATGGTTCTCAAAAACCTTGAAAAGACTAGAAAATAAGAAAAAACGGTTATTTCGCGCTGCCAAGTTAAAACAGAGTGCTCACAACTGGGAAAAATACTATGCGGCTGAAAAAACATACTTGCTCGCCTTACGCAGCGCCAGACACTCGTTTTTTCACACAGATTTGCCCAAGATACTTACTAATAACCCCAGAAAGTTTTGGAAAATAATTAATCCACAAGAAACGCGCAGCATTACACTGAAAAGTGAAGTGGGCGACGTTATTGGTAATTTTGAGAGCGCTGAGCTATTCAATACTGCTTTTTCTTCTGTGTTTACCCACGAAACCCCATATATACCATTCCCTGTGTTACCAATTTGTGTACCGTCTTCTATGTCGCGTATAACATTTATGCCAGACGGTATAATGTCTGTCATTGAAAAATTGAAACTGTCTTCTTCAGCAGGTGTGGACGGAATCAATTCGAAAATTCTTAAAAACACTAAATGTATTTCTTCAGTGATTATGTCGCTGATATTCTCACAGTCACTCCACACCGGCCACTTACCAGCCGACTGGAGGACGGGGAAGGTCACTCCGGTCTTCAAATCAGGTAACAAAGACAGCCCTCTAAACTATCGCCCCATTTCTTTAACAAGCGTACCCTGTAAAATCATGGAGCACGTCATCTTTTCCCAAATCATTCATTTTCTTGACGGCAATAACTTCTTCCACCCTGCACAGCATGGTTTTCGCAAAGGTTAGTCTTGCGAAACCCAATTAGCCCTCTTTGTTCAGGATTTTGCATGCCAATCTTGACATTAATCTGCGGACGGACGCCATATTTTTAGATTTCTCGAAAGCGTTCGATACGGTACCCCATAAGCGGCTTTTAATGAAACTTAGATCTTTAAATATACATCATGGCATAGTAAATTGGATTGAGGAATTTTTAACTAACCGCTCGCAGTTTGTCTCCATCGATGAAGTACACTCTAGTCCCGTTCCAGTAGCGTCAGGTGTCCCCCGAGGCTCCGTACTCGGGCCCCTTCTCTTCCTGATTTACATAAACGACCTAGCTTCATGTGTCTCCTCTTGTATCCGTTTGTTCGCCGACGACTGCGTAATATATCAACCAATTACCAACCCCACTGATCAAGCCGCTGTCCAAGATGACCTAAACCACGTGCAAGAATGGTGTGACCTGTGGCTCATGAAACTTAATCCCAACAAATGAGAGATCGTTTCATTTCACCGCCGCCACAACCCCTTTCTGTTCCCTTATGTAATTGCTAGCGTTACCCTCGAACACGTGCAGTCATACAAGTATCTCGGTGTCACCATATGTAATGATCTAAACTGGTGCACGCATATTACTAACATTATATCATCAGCGAACAAATCTCTGGGTTTCCTGAAACGTCACCTCCGGCACGCACCTAAAACTGTCAAGCTACAGGCCTACAAGTCCCTCATCCGATCCAAATTAGAATACGCATCCGCAGTCTGGAGCCCACACCAAGCCTATCTGATCGACTCACTCGAGGCAGTTCAAAACCGTGCCATCAGGTTCATTCATTCTTCGTATTCCTACAATGCAAGTGTAACATCACTCAAAAAGGAATCGGCTATTTTAAACCTTGACATTCGCCGCCGCATCTCTAGTCTCAGCCTTTTTCATAAGTTTTTTTTACAGCACCCTTCGTCATCCCTACATCGCCCCACCGGCCCGCATATCTCACCGCACGTGTCATTCGCTTCAAGTTGCCCGGCCGAGGATTAAGACGACCACATTTTCTATGTCCTTCTTTGTTCGGACAGCAAAAGACTGGAATGACCTTCCCCATGATGCCGTCACCACTGAATGCTCATCATCATTTTTTGATTGATTATGTGTCCACTTTTCGTGATAAAAATTTGTGGCAACAAAAAAAAATTATATGTTAACCCACCCCTTATGTAATACCCCCTCGAGGGGTCCTTAAGGACAATAAAGTTATGTTATGTTATGGTAAATACACACCACAGTGACAACCTCAGATACGCATACATACATGCACAGATTCCCAAGGCTTCTACGCGATGCTAACCGTAACCAAAGGCATCGGTGCGTGCGTGCACATGACAGAAATCTTTACTTTGGTTGCTCACATTGTACAGGTTAACTGACCATCAGCTTAATGTTCTGGCAGTATTTTGCATAAGATTCACAATTATAGCATAACGCACCGAAGTCGATAGGGTTAGTGACGTTTATTAAGTGGACACACACGCAAGTAGTGATCACCTTTACTAACCCCTGCACACTAAATGTGAGAACAAAATTACAGGTGCTGACGTTGGACGGTAGTAAACGTGTCAACGGGGTACTATATGCCCCAGTTACTGCCTTTAGTGCTGCCCTCATAGTCGTGTCATAGATGTCGTGTCTCTTTCGTAACACTTTTATTTAATAATTCATTTTTTAATTAATTCATTTATTCCTTGCAGTACGGCCATTTCGCTTTAACCGTGTGTGCATTCTTGTTTGCAAATGGTGAACACATGTACTTACTAGCCAGCAGCTAGTAAAGATAGTAAGTCTTGTAGGACGACTGAAAGCTGGGCCAGTTGGTGACAGTACTTTAACATATTTTAACACAGTGTACGAATACGCGGACACAAGAGAAGAAGGCAGCGCTGGGGTTTGTCCCTACTCTTGTGTCAGCGGAGGCATATGCGCTGTGTTAACATATGTTAAAAAATGTTCTTGTAAATTTTACCGTTTCGAGTCTGGGAAGCTTTCTGGTGTTTTTAGCTAGGTAATTACTGAGCCATGAATATTGCCTGGTGCCTTATATTTTGCTGTAATCGTGAACTATATAACAGTTTCGTGCTATGTAATGGCAGAAACATATTCAGAATGGTACAAAATGTTGCGTATATAAAAAACGTCGATTATTGCTGTAAATTCTGTGGTTTCCAACCAGGTCACGATGCGCATTCTTAAGTAGGTGCACAAATAGCCTTCAAGCTACTGTTACAGTAGATACTGAGTACGTGGATATCTTGATATTCCGCCTGTGCCTTCGTATGTGTGTTCTCGTTTGTGGTCCGTTCAAGCTCCTCCTATATGTATGTCGTTGCGATGTGTACTTAATATGGTAATTACTTGAATTAATTAGTGGTCAATAATTAGTGTATAAGTAAGATGCCGCTTTGTTGTTTATTTCATCTTATATGTGACTTTGAAATATACAAACAATAAACCTGATACGGCAATCCACACGCACATGCGAACGAAATTCGCGTATACACCTCTATTTGGCTAATGGTTGTTCACCAGAGTTGTTACGATTAATAAGTCCTACTGCACTTACTAATTATTCAGCAACGGGCTATACAACCATTTTAGTGAGTACGGTTCACTTACTAATCAGGTAGTAAGTTCACCAAGCCTGCGTTTTAATAGCTTTGCTTACTAAAACGCATGATGTTTTTCGTTTGCTGTATTTTTGTTATGATGGAGCTTGCTCATGTTTGTGGCTGTTCCGCGTTGAAGTGGAACATTCGTGCTTGTTTGATGTTTTTACTTTCAAAAACAAAGGAACGGTATCCTCAATGAAAAACTCTCACAGTTCAGTGATTTGTCTGAAATGGTCGAAGAGTGGTAGAGCGTGAACGTGCATGGTGTCCGGCAGCATTTCATGTCTTGTTACTTTCTGACTGCATGAACTGCATGAAGCTTGTTTCGAATGCAGGCTTAGTGACGTGTCGCTTAAAAGCACCAGCATCAGTGGCGCACACTGGCATGTGTAACAGCGAAAGCACACTGGTTCATCCGAGCACACAATGCATCGTGCATTGTGCGTAGTGGCCTTGACTATGAGCTCTTGTGTCTGTATACACTCCTTTCTCTACTCTTTATTATAGTTTTGCTTACCAAAACGCCATAGTGTTTCTCGTAAAAAGTAAACGGTCAGTATTTAGTTAGTGAATATGTCGACCTTTTTTTCTAAGAGTGATAAACACGCATTCTCTCGTGACTTTGAAGGCATAACAAAACTCGTGGCTTGAGCCGCGGTTCTTTGAGTCGGGATGAATTTCTAAACCAGAAAGCGCTTCCGCAATAGCCCACTTCAGGTGTATATGAATGTTACTTGCATACGAAACACTGCAGCCGATGTATACATGCTGCCAATAGAAACAATCATACAGTGATCTTTTACGAACGATGATAAAAAAGTTTATCTATGCACTCCGCGTAAACCAGTGGAATTTCGGCCGCGCATGAAAATGTACACAACGTACTACGTATACAGAGCCGGCGCCATCTTACATTATTTGATTGGCTTCTCGAAATGTGTCTCTTAATGTTATTAAAGGAGGCTATTAGGAAAATTATGTACAGCTGTTGAAAGCTCTATACGACAATTGTAGTAATTATAACAATAGGGGTCTTACTTCCCAAAACCACGACGCCGAAGTGGAGGGCTCCGAAAATTTGGACCAGCTCTCTTTACAATGCATCGACATAGTATATGTACAGTACACGAACCTCTAGCATTTTGAATCCATTGAAATGCGACCGTCGCAGCGGGAATCGAACCCACAACCTTTCGGTCAGCTGCCGAGCAACGTAACCGCGCATCACCGAGGCGGACCTCAGTTGGAAACTCAATAGGATGGCTTGAGTGTAATACATCTTAACGTTACAGACACCGAGACGGGGACAGGCACATCAGCGCTGCGTCGCCTGCCTTTGTCCCCGCCTGTGTGCGCTGTGTCCTCCGCGGTGGTGAAGCGGTTAGGGCACTCGACTGGTAACGCGAACTTCGTGGGTTCGATCTATCCCAGCCGTGATGGTCGAATTTCGATCGAGGAGAAATCCTATAGAGTGCGAACTCCAGATGGTTGGACTTTCTGGAACCCTCCGCTACGGCGTCTCTCATAATCTTATAGTGGTTTTGGGGCATTAAGCATCCATTATTATCATTAATGTTATTATTATTAATAATACCTCCTGCATGGTGTCTCTCACAATCTTATCGTGGTTCTGGGGCATTACTCATCGATTATTATTATTATTATTATTATTATTATTATTATTATTATTATTATTATTATTATTATTATTATTATTGTTATTATTATCCTGTGGGCACTTTAACGTCTTTGTTGATTGATTGATTAATTGCTTGTTGTGTGGGGTTTAACGTCCGAAAACCACCATATGATTATGAGAGACGCCGTAGTGGAGGACTCCGGAAATTTTGACCACCTGAGGTTCTTTAACGTGCACCCAATTCTGAGCACACGGGCCAACAACATTTCCGCCTCCATTGGAAATGCAGCCGCCGCAGCCGGGATTTGAACCCGCGACCTGCGGGTCAGCAGCCGAGTACCTTAGCCACTATACCACAACGGCGGGGCTTAACGTCTTTGTGTGAGCATTCTCTTATTCTCTTTTGGGTGTGCTTCCGATCCGCGAAAATGCGAATGTGGAACATTACATTACCGATGCATTGTTCACGTATAGCGAAATGATATTCCCCAACATAATAAAGCCTCGGCTTGAGGGCCACATACCTGGGAGTTCGCTTCCCGCCGGTTGTTCCCTGCATGGGCTCGGCGCCTCTTTTGCGTTCGTTTCGTTGCTGCCAATCTGTCAACGCGGGAAGAAACGTAACTCGGGCGCGTATCAGAAATAGCTCGCCACGTTGTTCTTGTTCCAAAGCTCGTGAAAAAGGCCAAAGTTAAATGAAGTTAATTAAGACCTTACGAAAAGTACTGGCCTCAGTTGCTGCAACGCGGAACACGAGCATTGCACAATTTGTCTTGGCAATGAAGGGGTAACCACGGGGGTGGAGCTTCTGTACTCGTGCAGAAGCTCCACTTTGTGTAGCCTACTTCGTGCGGCCCAGTTCGTGTTTTACACGAAGTAGGCCAGCTTGGCGCGGGTTTCGCACCACAGTGAATGGCTGCACGAGAAAACCGCTCCGTACTATTTGCATTGCCTACTTCTATTTGAGGGTGAAATAAGTTAGACAAAATTGTCCGAGTTGTGCAGACGGAAGCTCTGCTGAAGGCAGGGGTGACGGGAAGGAATTGCGAAGGGGAGTTTTTTGAACTCCTCTGCCCTTTTGCCCCCATCTCTTGTAACTACCCTTTGCCCACCTGCAAAAGATCGGGGCATTTCCCTACCATTTTGCGCTTCCCACCAAGTAACAACACTCGCATAGATCGTAGACCAGTGACGGCAGAAACCGTTCTGGACTGTCGTGCTGAGATGTCATTGCGGGTGAAGGAGGCGAAAGCAGTGCTCAAGATCTTCAAGGCAACAGACTTGCACAGGTGGTTATAGACTATTGATGACTGTAAAGTGTGACGTTGTGGGTGCTAGCTGTCTCTTCTTTTTTTTTTCTCGTCTTTATAACTCGCCATCCCTTTCCTCAGTGTAGGATAGCATACCGGTACTTCTAGACTGGCTAATAATATGCTAGTTTTTCCTCCCCCCCCCCCCTGTCGTTTGCTTTCTTCCATCAAGCAACACTGGCACTTGACCGCGCGCAAGTTGCACCAGTGCTCTCCCCTTCCCCGCGCCATGATGCAACACAGCGCCCCCCCCCCCCCCCATCAAGAGAAAATACCCCTGTCAATTATGCCCGAAAGCGCACTTGCTATTTTGTCTCTCAGGTACACACCTCAAGTGTGCGACATTCCCACACCTGCGAAAATTCTCAAATCATTTCGCCATGGCGTCTTTTTTTCAAGCGGGACGCCCACGCAAGATTAAACCTTCTCACGTGGAAAACGCGAGCGCGATTGGGCGCGATTCATGAACAAGACACACAGTGACTCCTCGCCCTCTCTTGTGGGCTTTCTGCAGATAACATCCTTAGTATACGAGTTGATATACAGTAAGAGCGGTATGGTTCAGACGAAAGTTCCTCGATTGCTCCCTAAAGAGAAAAATCTAGAGACTTTAGTTTACACGCAATCGACGTTCTTTCATTAATGTTCCTAAACTAACAATGTTTCTCCATTTCCCGGTGCATGCTTCCTTTCATCAATTTTGATAGTACTTGGATAGGAAATTGGCTCAATTTTACGAGCAAGCGCAAAATCACAGGTTCCACTGACCTTGGACGAGGCTTGTCTCCTCCCCCTCCTTTTTATCATGTTATTGGTGGGATGGCATACAGTGTTTGTTTGTTTTTTCTTCCTATGTACACAATTCGCCTGTTATGTAGTTCACTTATATGGGCTAATTGTTTTAATTTCACTTTACACCACAACCATCTCGGCCCCCAATTGCGGGATAATACAGGCCCTGTGGGCTAATATGAATATGTTCAGTGACAGTAGCCGAGCTTGAGCAAAGGACAGACCGTTCCCGTCTGACTTGCGCAAATATTATGAAAATTCAGGACGCAGACTTTCGTTTGCTCCAACTTAAGCAGTTACCTGCAGCGCAGGAATAAGCAACGCGCTTATAAAATCAAACTGTTTTGCGCCTGTTTACAATCTGTCATTATAAACTTCCTATGCGAATCTGCCCGATATTTACAGGGAATCACAACGAGAGTCTTGTTCTAAGACGGGGTATCTATAAAGAACCTAATCGTGTGCTCCGCTTGTTACCTTAAACCCCATGCATGGGCACAAAATGTCAGAGATGTTCACATGTCTTTCAACAAAGTTTTTCGGCGACCCTTGAACGACCTGAGAGCTAGGTGTAGAGCACAGCGGCTCAAAACATTGCACCATCCGTAGAGCGCGCAAAATCAGTAACATATGAAGCCTGCCTATAGGCTCAGGTGGATAATTATGAAAATGATGCAAAGTTTCGGTGCAGCCACAGCCTATAGGCCAAGCGAGCGAAGCCTCTTAGGCCTCTTAATTGGTTCTTTTGCATCCACCCATTTCATTTACTTTTTGGCGTTACAGAAGGTTCTGTATGGTTTATTTGCCTTGTTCATTTGCCCCTACTTAACGTGTCCACTTATAAGGCCAGGGTAACTGATTGGCCGTGCTGATTGGTAAATCTGGGCCCTCAGTGAACGCCACTTCGTCGGCACTGTCACGCTTAAAGGCCAACTCCGGCGATTTTTCTACAGTGGCAAGTTAATGGTGTTTCTATATTCCTGAGACACTCTTGTCACGAGCCCAATAGCTAAAATGCTCAGGAAATTCGAAAATAATTTTTCTAAAGCAAAAAGATGCGAACCCGAAACCGAAAGCCGACCGGGCGCCATGTCTGCGTATGACTTACTATTTTGTAAGAACCGAAGGTCATATACTGGCCCTGCCGGCGCGTAGTATAAAACTTGTGAAGGCCAGACCAGCGAAGCACCGGCCAAACACCGCAGAGGAAGGAAGGAAGCTTTCCTGTGCTATACCCGTGCCAAACACCGCTGCCGTCGTCTTGTGGCCAGCACAATAAACGCTGTAGCGGCCAAAGTAGCGATGCCCTCGGCTGTGTCACTTCCGTTGACATGCCAAACATGACGTCACACAGGCAGTGTTGCCAATAATTCTGACAATCGACGTGAGCTTTTCGAGGCGATTTTAAAAATTCATTAGCAAACAATCAGCGCATCTCTCAAGCCTGTAATTTGGCATAAATGACGGACATGTGCAAATGAACATAGCCAAGAAATTTTATTGAGATCTATTGGTTGGTTGGTTGCGAAACTTTATTGAGGTCCTGCAAGGCGCGCGTCAGCGCGCAGCGGGCGACTCCCACGTCGGGACCGTTAGGCCAAGCCTATCGGCCGCTCCGCGGGCCTGCTGGACGGCCCAAAGTTGGTCGGCCAGGAGGGAGCTGCGTAGGGCCGCCTCCCACCTGACCGATGTAGTGTTGGGGTTAGTGTACATTGCCTTGCACTCCCAGTGCATGTGCGCCAGCGTGGATACATCCCCACATGCGGGGCAAGCGTCATTGGGAAACACGTCAGGATAAATAGCGTGAAGGGATCTCAGCTAGGTTAGGGTACGTGTCGGTCTGCAGTAGTCTGAGCGAAAGGGCCTGTGGCCTATTAAGATTTAAATGAGGGAGTGGATATAGTCTCCGCGCGAGGTAAAAATATTTTGTTATTTCGTTGTACGTGGCAGGCGCGTCCCTGTTTTCCGCAACCCCGTTGGCCCCGAATCGTTGCCCGGAACCCGCGTGGTCGGTTAGTGCGCGTGCGGCCTCGTGGGCAGACTCGTTGAGGTTGGGGGGAGCGCCTTGGACCTGTCCAACATGTGCAGGAAACCAAATCAGTACGTGGTGCTTGATGCCGTCGCGGTCACCACTTTGGAGCACGCGCAGGGCTTTCTTGGAGATTACACCACGCTCGAAAGTGCGAATAGCTGACCTAGAGTCACTATAGATGACCTCCCTTTCACCTTCCAGGATGGCCAGGGCGATGGCCACTTGCTCGGCAACCGTCGGATCGTCAGTGTGAACCGATGCGCAGTTGGTGATTTGTTGTTTGGAGTCGACGACGACTGCGGAGAAGGCGCGGCTCCCACGGTACGCGGCCGCGTTGACAAAGCTGACGCCGTGCTCCTCACTGTGAATCTGCTTGAGAAGAGTGGCAGCTCTAGCCCGTCGCCTACCACGATTGTGCTCGGGATGGACATTCCTCGGTATCGGTGCCACGGTGATGAGGTCACGAATCTCACGGGGCACCTGTCTCATCTTCTCGTCCACTTCAGCCGGAGAGTGCCCGAGCTCTCGGAGTATATGTCTGCCGGTCTGGGAGCTCGAAAGGCGCGCGAGCTGGGCCCGCTCCTGCGCTTCGGCAATCTCCTCCAACGTATTGTGTACTTCGAGCTGGAGCAGGCGCTCGGTGCGCGTCCTGATCGGGATACCGAGGGCCCGCTTGGTAATCTTTCTGAGCAAGACGTTGATCTTGTCACGCTCGGCACGCTGCCAATTGTGCATGGCCGCGACATATGAAAAGTGGCAGAGCACAAAGGCATTGACCAGGCGGATTAGGTTGTCTTTCTTGAGGCCTTGGTAGCGGTTGGCCACCCGCCGAACCAGCCGAACCGCGTTATCCGTCTTGGCAGCGAGCTTGAGTATAGTCTTGCCGTTGGAACCATTGGACTCGATGGTCATGCCGAGGACCCGAATGGAGTCAACTCTGGGTATTGCACTGCCATCTCCGGTGTAGAGCTTGATATCACTCTTCGAGATCGGCTGCCAGTTTTTGGGCTTGGGCCCTCGCCTAGTGGGTTGGTAAAGGAGGAGCTCGGACTTGCTTGGCGAACACTTCAGGCTTGTGGGACGGAGGTAATCTTCCGTGGTGTCTATGGCCTCCTGCAGGGAGCGCTCGACTTGCCCGTCGCTGCCGCCTGTGCACCAAATGGTAATATCGTCCGCGTAAATTGTGTGGTTAATGCCTTCGATACATGAGAGCCTCTTGGACAACCCGACCATGACAAGATTGAACAGGGTGGGCGATATCACTGACCCTTGTGGCGTGCAGCGCGATCCCAGCTCGATCTCCTCGGAGACAAGGTCTCCCACACTGAGGGTGGCTCTCCTACAGGTCAAGAACGATTTGACATATTTGTAGAATCTGACTCCAAGGCCGAGCTCAGCAATCGACCGCAACACGAAAGAGTGAGCAACATTGTCGAAGGCTTTCTCTAAGTCGAGGCCGAGAATGGCCCGCATGTCTCGAGTGTTGCAGTCGATGACTTGGTTCTTGAGCAGCTTCATAGCGTCTTGCGTCGAAAGCTTGGCCCGAAAACCAATCATGGTGTACGGGTAGAGCCCATAGTCTTCCAGGTACCGAGTCAACCTATTGAGGACCACATGCTCGGCTACCTTTCCCACGCAGGATGTGAGCGAAATGGGGCGCATGTTGTCCAAGTTGGGGGACCTCCCCGGCTTAGGAATGAGCACGGTGCGCGCGACCTTCCACGGGTCGGGGACCTCGCCGCTCTTCCATGCCTCGTTGATGACCTCGGTGAGGTAGTCGATTGACCGGTCGTCCAGGTTGCGCAGGGTCTTATTAGTTATGCCGTCGGGGCCCGCGGCAGACCTCCCATTGAGCCCGTAAATCGCCTGCCGAACCTCTTCGTGGCATATCTCGGCGTCCAGTTCAGTGTTGGCCGGTCCTGAGTACTCGGGGTACGTTGTTGCGGGGTTCGAGTCAACAGGGAGGTACTTTTGCACCAGCTGCTTCAAAACCTCCTCTTCTGAAGAGGACTGCTTGGCTTCGTGCATGGCTCGCGCTAGTACGTTCCGCTGGTTAGTTTTGGTGTTAGTCTCGCTGAGCAGGTGCTTGAGCAGGTTCTATGTCTTGCCATTACGCATCTGGTCATCTACCGAGTTGCACACCTCGTCCCACTGCTGCTTTGAGAGGACGCGACAGTGCTCCTCGATAGTCTTTTTTAGGTCGGAGATTTTTTTGCGCAACCTGCGATTGAGGCGCTGGCCTTTCCAGCGGGCGAGAAGTGACTGCTTGGCCTCGAGCAGGTGGGCAAGGCGGCTATCCATTTTTTCAACCGGAAGGTCAGTACTAATATTCTTGGTGGTACTTATGACGTCCTCTCTGAGCTAGCTAATCCACTCCTGTAGGCTTGGCTTGGTTGCAGGTAGGGGTCGGTCGTTGCGGACTTTGCGAAACTGGTCCCAGTTTGTCCAAGAAAACTCCCGTGCCCTCTTTCGGACCATTAAGAACTGCGTCACCAGGACGTAATGGTCGCTACCTAAGTCAATGTTTGAGTTGGCCCACTGTACATCGGGGAGATTCTTCACGAAGGTCAAGTCGGGAGTGGAGTCTCTGCAGGATGAGGTGCCCAACCGAGTTGGAAAGGCCTTGTCGGTGATTAGAGTCAGGTCCATGTCCGTCGCGTTCTGCCACAGTTCCGCGCCCTTGCTGGTATTGTACGGGTAGCCCCAAGTGTGGTGCGGAGCATTAAAGTCGCCCGCCACAACCAGGGGGTTGGGACCTGCCAAGTTGACGGCCTTCTTTATGAGGGCCCTGAAGTGGTGCCGTCGGTCCTTAGGGCTACTGTACACGTTGAGAAAAAAGATGCTGCTTGGGTCCGAGCTGCGCGGCAGAATCTCGGTCATGACATATTCGGCGCTGCTGGTGGCCATTTTGAGGTCGTGAGAGATGTGTGTGAGCTTGTTACTGACCAAGGTGCCGACGCCCCGGCCATCGGAATAACGCGAGACGGGCTTGTAACCAGTCAGTGTGACGTTTGGAGTTAATGTTTCCTGAAGCAGAATGACGAGGGGTTTTTCGCTAGAGCATCGAATGTACTGCTGCAAGGACGCCTTTTTACTAGGGAAGCCCCTGCAGTTCCATTGCCAAATAAGAAACGTCTCACTTGGCTTGGCCATCTTGGTGCTTTTGTGGGCTGGTGCTGCCCTCAGATTGGCTAAGAATAGCGTGGACGAAGGGGCCCGTAGCGCCGGGCTGGGGTTGTACGACGGCGGTTGAGGTCAGAGCTGGTTTCACTACGCTTTCGAGAAACGACTCTACCTTGGATACTCGGTCGTTTTGCGCGGCCAGGGTGATCTGCAGTTGGGCGAAATTCTCCCCGAGCTTATTGATGCTTTCACTGAGCGCGGATAGCGTGTCTCGAAGCTCAGACCTGACTCGAATCGCTACACCTTCCTGTTCGTAGGCGACGGCCCTCTTCTTGGGAGCACTTTGACCCTCACTGCTGCTGTCGCCGGCTTTAGTGCTGTGCACCTCCATGGGTAAGGGCATTGTATCGGCGACGCATGCGACGGCGGGTTGCGGTGGTGGGTTTCTCGCGTTCTTAATCTCCGCAATTTCGGACAAAAGCCTGTTTATGGTTTCCTTTATCGCTGCGTTCTCGCGTTTCAGATGGGAAATCTCGCGCGCGCTCTCCGCATGCTCTGGGAGTGACCCCGACAGTACCTCAGCTGGCCCTCCTCGGACCGTGTTGTCCAAGGTTATAGAGCCCGACTTCTTGCTTCTCGCTGACACCCCGCTAGGCTGCTGTTGACGCCCGGTAGACCTGGATCGAGACCTGGAACGGCTCCCAGACTTGTAGCGCCGGGCTCCTCCTCGGGACCGGGAGCGGCTCCTGGACCGGGAACGGCCCCTGGAATGGGACCAAGAACGTCGCCTGGAACGGCCCCCAGAACCACGTGACTGCTGGAAGTCCTGCCCATCCGTGGGGTGTGATGGTGGTGCCGTGGCTTGGCCTTGATCGGTGGCGCGAGACTTTTCCCAGCGCCTTCGTCGCACGACATACGGGATCTGGAATCTTTGCCTACAGTCCTTGTCAGCCGTGAGGTGTTGCCCACCACACAGCCTGCACTTGGCGGTACACTTGTGTTGTGCATCAGGATTTGAAGCCCCACAGCCCCGACATACGACGTCGCCTGGGCTGGGACACACATCAGCACGGTGACCGAGCCGACCACAAGCGTAGCAAATGTCTATTTTCTTGCGATAAAGCGAACATTGCACAAGGGTGGGGCCGTAGCGTACAAAGTTTGGGACTCTATGACCGTCGAAGGCGACGATTACCGTACTGGTGCTGCCTATGCGCTTGGCTGCCAGGGCGAGCGGATTTCTTTCATTTACGATCTTGTTGTCAATATCATTCGGGCCGTCTACGAGTGGAATACCTCTGATCCCGCCCTTGCACGTGGAATGAGGGGCGGCCTCGTAGGCACTGACCTTGTATGTTCGGCCCTAGACGACGATCTGCCGAACTTTGACGTAGTGGTTGGCATTTTCCCTTCTAGGTGTGCTGACAACCATAATATTCTGCTGCACGTTGGGGCATAGCGTGTCGCCCCGCAAATCTTCGACGCAGATGCTTGTGGCTGCCAGGATTGCATCAGCCACCACAGTGCAGCCGGTCTTGACAATATTGAGGCCTCCGCGGGGCCGAATCACGATCTTCGTATCCTCCCTGGGGAGTTGGGGCATCCGGCCAGCGCGGATGATTCTAGCCTTGATGTTATTGCCACTGTTGCGGCCTCGCGGGGCCTCGGCCGTTGTCGACTTCGTCTCGTTGAGAGTAGCACCATTAGGATTAGCGCCTGCCGAGCGCGCGCCAGCTCTTCTGGCGCCTGCAGACTGCCAACCTCGGTCTTCTGTCACCTCTTCGGGGGTTATGTCCTCCCCCACCACCTGATATTCCATTTTTTTCTGAAAATAAGCCCTGAGAAGAGCGAAAAGGGCACCCGGGAACGGCGACACGGCTGGCGTCGCGCCGGCGTGGGCTTACCTCGTTAGGCTTAGCCCAGGCGGTGGCCGGCTCCGGAGAAAAAAATTACGGCATATTCACGGGGTGAATGATGATGAATGGGCGAAGCTCCGGAGGGATTCATCGGTAAACTGTGAATCTTCCGTGTAATTCGCCCAGTCGATCATCATGTAAAGACGTGAGAAACGCTGTGTGTGTATATACACAAATCAATTTTTATTTGTTCTTAGACGATGGATGGCTTGCGATGTCCCTTCATTATGACGGCTTTATGGTCTGTGAAATGAAGGGAGAGCGGTTCCTGTATGGGTTTCAGTGGGCAATTTGCAAATACTAGGTCTATGCATGTTCCTCGGATCGTGCTAGGTTTCATATGGTCAAACGATATACGTCTGAGTGCATATCTAGAAGCCATATGTTGGATAAGCCAATTATTGTCTATGATAGCCACGTTAAAGTCTCCAAGTAGTACAAATGGTCCATTCTTGTATTTGTTCTCATAATTTCGTAACGCAGTGTCTATGAATGTCTTGATGTTCCCGGTCGACAAGAAGCCTCCCGAACTCTCGCTTCGGGGTTCGCCTGTCGATACGCACGCTTTCTCGCCGCTTCCCGTTGTGTGGCGTTCGGCAGGTCCTGTTCACGCCGCAGCCGTGCCGCTGCGGCCTCTTTTTCACGTACGGTAGGATCTTGGCGGCGGCGTCGCGCCGCTGCAGCCTCTCTTTCACGTACGGCAGGATCTTGGTGGCGGCGTCGCGCCGCTGCAGCCTCTTTTTCACGTACGGCAGGATCTTGGCGGCGGCGTCACGCAGCTTCACGGAGCGCTTCTGCCTCGCGCGCTCGCACATCGGGATTCTGTCTGCGAGCGAGCGCTGCTGCCGCCTTGCGCTCTCTCCGCTGTGTAGCCTTATCCATCCGGCGACTCCGAGCGCGCGCCAACAGCGAACGGATTTTATTACAACGCTCCCCCTAGCGTACGTCGCCGCACTAAATCAAACGATTGCCTTCAACCAATGACACGCGCCATATGTGACATAATTCCTATTTTATAAGATCTCGCGTCTTTCATCAACTACAAGTACCGCTTTCTAGTTTATAACATCTTGCATCTTTTCATCATCAGCTACAAGTACCACCATCTAGTAAACACTACAAGAACTAAACGAGAGGTGGCTACATACAGGAGACGGTACCGCTATCTAGTGAACACTGCGAGAACTAAACTAGAGGTGGCTACATACAGGCTACAGGGGACGCACAGCCCACGCCCTAAGGAGCTTCGCCCCTAAAAAACGTTCCAAAACGTGAAAATAGTCCACTCACGCAGCAGGTTTTGGCATCAAAATAGTCCTGGCACTTTCACTGATGTGACACAAACAAAGCTGAACGCGCACTCGAAAAATTCACTTGAATATCATTGTAGGAAGCAGGAGCCACTCGAAGGTCGTATGAACAACACAGACGCCGCGCCGCGTCCCATTGAGATTCATTGACCTCGAAAAATTACCGGAGTTGGCCTTTAAGGCCTGACCGCAAGCACCCGTTGCAGCGCGTCTAAAAGCCACGCTCTGACGCGGCGTCGTGCCCCTCCCTAAGGAGAGAGTGGGCGCGCAGCTTCGCGTATACCTACGCGCCCAATCTCTCCACAAGGAGAGGGCACGACGCCGCGTCAGAAAGATCCGCGCTATAGAGTGTCCCGCGCTGACGCGCTGCAGCGCGTGCGTGGAGTATCCCTGGCTTGTACGCCGGGAGGCAACCCGCGTCTGCTTGGCGCCTAGCGCCGATCGGCGGTCCCCTTGCCAGGGTATGGCCATCTACCCGAAACGAAAAAATTGCCCGCAGCTTCCCTCGGGAGAACACTGAGGAGGATGCGGAGCATATAATTGGTTAACGGGGTGTTAAAGTGCGACTTACTTTGGTCGATGGCTAAATTGGTTAACGTGGTTGTGAAATGGGGTGTTAAATTGCGACTTACTTGGGTCGATGGCTAAATTGGTTAACGTGGTTGAAGGAGGGGGTGTTAAATGAGTGAACACGTACACACGTATGCGAAAGGGCGGCGCTGGTCGAAGGGACGTCGATCATTGTGTTTGTGGATTCGTTGGAATTCATTTCACCGCGACCTTGGACGCCGACGCGCCGTACAAACCAACCGACGAGCGGCAACTGAGCGAGCGAGCGCCGACCTTGAATATATATACAGCGCAACGGCGCATGCACTGTCAGCTGTCGAATGTTCGAGAAGGGGGAGAAGCGCAACGGCGCATGCGCGCGCGTCAGCTGCCGATGTTCTCGAAGCGCGACGGCGCATGCGCGCGCGTCAGCTGCCGATGTTCTCGAAGCGTGACGGCGCATGCGCGCTACATTATACAGCTAGCGAGTGTTCGTGAAGACGAGAAGCGCACGCGGTGTGTAGAGGAGGAAGGGTGCACAGATGGTGGAGGAGTGAAGCGCGCGCGGTGTGTAGAGGAGGAAGGGATGCACAGATGGTGGAAGAAGGAGGAGGAAGCTTGCGGACGGCGCCGCACTACAAGCCTCGAGTATTAGATGCTCCGCATCTAAAACTTCCCCCTAACACGAACCTTGGGGGAGGGGGGAAGACATGCCAGGACAAACGTATGGATGATGATGGGTTGATGAGACATGTGTGACTCTGAGACAAAGCGACTTCGGCGCCGCGTTTCCTTCCTATCTGACAACGGCAAGTGAGGGTTAAGAACATTGCGTACGTGCCTTCAAGGAGGGGTCCTCCTGATCCTTGAACAATACGCCACTTTTCTTAGGAGCTTGACACGAACCGTGCACTGTGCCGTGCTTGCTGCGGCGCTTGGTCGCCGACGGCGAGGTTGGCTTGCTTTCGACGGGCATTCTCAGTGCCTGCTTGTTTGCTTGTTTCTACCCCACGGCAACAAAAAAAAAGGAAAGGAAAGAAAAAAAAGAAAGGTTAGCAAGATTGAGAACGCAATTTTGATTGACCTCACAAAAAAATGAATGTTTTTAAATGACAGCGCTGTGCAGATAAAATTTGGCAGCAATAAAGTGATTTTGGATGCGTCGTTGGGATGTACCAAAATGTTTAACAAAAAAGGAACTAAACTGACCTCCTTGGGTAGCGCAAGAATTCTTTCTCTATCTTATATTTACTTATTTATTATAATTTCTTCACAAATTCTATCGCCGTACGTTTTGTGGCTGATCCCCCGTAATGGGTTGGGCCATTCCTCCGGGAACCATCATCATTAACATCGTAAATCGTCGTGCACATGTTTATGCTACTAATTACTACAAGAACTTAATTTTCGGAACAAAATGTCAAAATATTATTTGTTAGTTTATTAAACAGTAGGCATTCTTTTGATTTCATTCATCCATTAACAGAGGAAAAACAAGAATGAAGCCACATCCACGCCGTGGTGCATATCATCTGCTCCGTATTATAATGACATTTCACTCCATTAAGCATCTGTAAGAAAGAGGTATGGCGCATAGTAGATGACACCAGACCCGACAAATGTGTGCACGAAAATTTAATGGAGGTCGCCGGGATATCATGAGAAATATTTCCGATTTACTTCTGAAACACCGTTGATCGTCCTACGCGCGTTCCATCGTCGGCTGCGATTGCACATTCTACGCTCTCCACTATTATAACATTGTAACAAATGTCACTTGTCTAGCATTTGGCTTTTTTGTCGACGCGGCGGTGCGGCGACGAACGCCGCTACAGTAAGTCAATGGACTTATAAGGAGGAGGGCTCTACGTCGAACCTCTCTCTCCCTCCCTTGAGAGAAAACCTCAAGAGGCTTGGCAGGAAGCCCTCAAGAGCAATCAATACAAGCTGCAACTACAGGCGGTCCAGAGGGCCCAGGACATCGCTACAAGCCTTCGCCTGCCAGCGCCATCCTGGGCGGAGCCTCCAGGTTGAATTAAGGGTCGGAATGGCCCTTTCTCAACCTCCTCAGGATATGTAAATAAAGTCAATCTCTCTCTCTCTCTCTCTAAGAGAAAACCTCGCGCCCACCTATGCTGGTAAGACCAAGTACAGCTACTCGCTTCCCGCAGGAAGCCTTTCCAAACCCTCGGCTTGAAGGCGAGGAACATCGAGATGACGCAAGATGATGATGATAAACAAAGCTGAAGGTTCATCATCATCATCTTGCGTCACAGGTCGTCCCGCTTCCTCCTCCGGCGGCCCATGGCTTCTTCTTTGTCATCTCGAGGCACTTATCGAGTGCGTGCACTCGTGAATTCCCGATGATGATTTTCTCGACTGCATGTGCAATTACTGAAACCAACCTCTGGATGGTCCCATGCGCACTGCGGGCATCGACATCTTGAAGGCGAGGAATATCGAGATGACGCAAGATGATGATGATGATGATGATGATGATGGTGATGATGAACCTTCAGCTTTGTTCATCATCATCATCTTGCGTCATCTCGATATTCCTCGCCTTCAAGATGTCGATGCCCGCAGTGCGCGTGGGACCTTCCGGGGGTTGTTTTCAGCAATCGCCCTTGTGGTCGAGAAAATCATCATCGGAAATTCGCGTGTGCACGCACTCGATACGTGCCTCGAGATGAGAAAGAAGAAGCCATGGGCCGCCGGAGGAGGAAGCGGGACGACCTGTCGCCGCAGCCCGTGTACTGGGACCCCCGGTACAAACGCTACTTCTACGCGGGCGTGCTGCCACCCCTGGATGCAGCGGTGTTCCCGCGAGTGGAGCTCGAACCGATCAAGCCCACGCGCCGGCCCTCGATCCTCGTCACCAACCAGGCGTCCGAGTCAGTGGTTCGGTTTGTTGTTAAAAGCAGTACATGACACACGTGTTAAGAAAAGTGCGTAGACACGTGCAGCTCTGGTATCGCCCCCGTATGCTGGTTTAGTCAAGAAAACGAAATACTTGCTCCGAGCAACCATGTAACCATGCTTGACCGCACTGGCCTTGCTTTTGCGTGACCAGTAATTAAGTCTCGCTTATTGAAGGCTAACTTCAACAAGATTTGGCGTGGATGAAATTTGGCATGAGTGAGCATATATGTACCATTGAAACAATCTGGGCAAAGACGCGCTGATGTATAGTTGCAGCCTTCAACCATACGATGAGTGCGCCTGCTGGCTGCCATAGCGGCGTATATAGGCACGCCCTTTCCACGATTCTCATGACCAACCGCTGTCGCTGAATTCTTTAGGAAGGCATGCCGAGTAGTGTCGTGCGTTCTTAGTCGGGCATCACTTCCGGATAGCGGTAATTAGGGTATTTTCGTTAGTCGGTTGACTGCAAACGGCAGTCCTCTTGCTAGTTTATAGTAATGATTCTACACATTTCAAATGTCATACTACGAGCGTACTATACGTTATTGATTGCTATTGACCACCTGGGGTTTTTGACGTGCACCCAAATCTGAGCACACGGGCCTACGGCATTTTTACCTCCATAGACACGGATGGGAAGCGGTCCTAGAAGTATTGCAGATTAAATTATTTTTGCGTAACCTCTTAGTCAGGCGCTTACAATCGCGGCTAGGCACTGCATTCGTAATTTCTCGGGCACATGTAATGAACGTTATTTGTCTGGGCATCTAGCCAAGTTTACTTTTCTATCCGGCTAGCGCGGTACGTTTCGTAGCATAGAGAGCGAAGCATTACTACTATATACCGATCACCGTCACATGTGGCAGAGAGACGTGATTTGAGCAGCAACGTCTGCTGTGATGTCACTGGTATAGCGCGGTACGTCGCTCTACACACTCTGCTTTTGGTGATACTGGCAGAACAAGTGACAATAGCGAGGTGGCACGGAGTGTGTTTCCGTAGCCCCACGGTGACACGGGCGAAACATGCACCTACACTGGCGAATACCTTTGAAACGTCAGCCAGAATCTTTCGTTCAAATTTCGGTGGTGGTTTGACGTTACATGCAACATTTCTTCTCAAACCATGCGACTCTTCAGCATGCGTGCCAGATAGCGGAAGCTCCGCTGCCGCATTCTTAGACACAGAAACACGCATTTATGCGATGGTCGCGGTTATGTAGTTTTTCTACAGTCTAAAGTAAACGCCTACGACGATTCGCGAGTCTCATCAAAACTGTCGACTGCCTTTTCCGTCAATCGTAGGCGCGAAGAGCGGCGAGAACGCCACATCTCGTGGGGCCCGCCGGACGACGACGACGACGACGAAGGAGGCGCCGCCGAAGACGACCAGCGAGTCGCAGCTCCAGCGTGGCGTCCCGCCGCAAGCGCCACGAGCCTGGTGGTGGCGCTCGCGCTGCTTTCGCTGCTGGCAGTCGCTTTCGCACTATGGGCCACGGACACACTCGAGTACGCGGGACACCGTGCCCTGACCGCCAGGCAGGACGTATCCGCGACGGAGGCAACAGTTGGAACGACGGTTCAGTACCGCGAGGTGTTCGAGACAGGTGCAACCGCTGGAAAACTGGCCAGTGTCGGTCGTCGGCGTCCTCCCGTCACGACGCTGACCGACGAAGCGGAGACGAAAATAAACACGAAAGCCGGTGCGACGCCAAGTCACGGACAACGACGATCGAGCAGGCCTCGTCGACGAACCCTCACGGTGACTCGGGTGGCAACAAAAAGCACCAGGCGCGATGACAAAAGAACTATGCCTCTATCCTTGCTTTCTACAGAGTATCGCAATTTACGACGGCGGCGAAGACCAGACGGTATTACGTCGGACACGCGCCCTCGCAATAAAAAGGGCTGAGCAGGTTTGTGGTTCAGCCTCGTCTACAGATATTCGCCGCTGCTGCTTAGTCTGGTAGGAAGCCTCGGCACCATAGCATTACCTGTGGTGTTGTGTCTTCACTATTTTTCTTTACAGAGTAAGTTTTCTTGCGATAGCGATATGGACAGCCTCGGCTGGTTTTTCACCGTCACCGTCGCCGTCATTCACGTATGTGTATATATGTATACGGGGAAGGCTGCGCTAGCCTCTTTCTGCGGAGCGAAACATCGCCTTTTCCGGCCGGCGTCGTCTGCGCGCGCGCTTATCTCGTGAGTGAACAGGGGGTCGGGTGCGCTTATGAATTGCGGCAACGATCAGCGCGCGCCTTGTGCCCCCACAGCAGGCGGGAGCTTCTACGGGCTGCGCTCTGAACATGAAAAAAAAAAAACGGCTTCAAAAGTGTACTTGGAGTGGTCGTGTTCTCTTAAGGCACGTTTACACTAGACACGACACCGAATTCGGTCTGCCGACTGTCTTTGGAAGTGTTTTTTTGTTTATTTTGTCGTATTTACACTACAACGACACACAGTCCACCGACGGTCTCTTAAAGACTCCGTCCGTGCCAACGTTTCTAGAACTCCGTGCCTTGTCGTGCTCACAGTCGATCGTCGTCACACTGGAGGCACACGCAGCGACACCGACTAAACTTGCGCACCTGCACCTCATTTTCAGCTATGCCCCCTGCATTTCAGCAGCCCCCGGCATAATCCACGGTGTCGAGGGACGGCTGTGGGGATATACAAAAGGGAAGTGAAGAAAAGACTTCCGTGGGGTGTGCAAGATGCCTATTAAAACGCCGTGGAAGCCTCGGAGGGGGTATTGTTATTGACACTGTACAATCACCCGTTTGCCTTCGTTTTGTGTAGAGGCCGACCGCCGCTGTAGTTACAGCTTGACTGGTAGGCGCTGACATTCCAGAAGGTTTGTTCGGCCTCGTTTGTTTGTCCCTTTGCCCATTTTATTTCTTTGAATTCGTATCGTAATTATTGTTGCAGTACAGTTAAGATACTATAATACAATGTTTCCTATACTCTTTCTTTGGCTTCACTGGCTTTTATTTTTCATTAAGGTTCTGTCTAACTAAGAAAAAAAGAAAACAATCTATTAAATTTCCCTTTTGCTTAAACATGGGTGTATTAGCCAGCGGCAGTGGGTGTGGAACTCTCTACTTTGCAAGAAGGCGTAACGCAGAGCGTGATGTTTTTTTTTTTTTTACGAGCTGGCAGCTGACCAATAAACCATCGCATACATCTACCTGAAGGCATGAAGTCTGGCGCGAGTTGGGACGAGACGTCGAACGGCGTTTCAAGGCCTCGTCCCCGCAAAAAAAAAAAAAAAACAAACGACATGGCTAGCCAGGGAAAGTATAGGGGACGTTTGTGGCCTCTTATCTATACTGCAATAGTTATGATCTAAATCCTAAAAAAAAATAGTGTTCGAGGAGGCAACTTGCCGCCGTCAGAAGCGAACGTCCAACCTTCGAATAACACGGCCTATTGCACTATACAGGCAGTCGTCCTCCAGTCCATTTCATCGGGTATTTATTTGTGCGCATGTGAACTTGGGAGGGTTGATTAACGCCGATTCAGGGCATATCCCAAATCTACCTCGACCAGGTCCATGCCACTACAACATTTATCTCTCACTCATCCGTCTTACCATAATGCGCCGTGACAGTGTGAGTCATGCTCACGCTTCAAGTTTGCAAAAGAGAGGAAGCTTAACACTACAACAGGAAATGAGTCCAACGGAAATGAGTCCAGATGTTCTAAATCAATCTGAACAAGAACATGCACGAGAGCCGATTCGATGTCAAGCTTGCATTTCTCTCGTGAATGTTCAGCATACAACTTTGGTTGAGTTGGTTTAAACAACATGTGTTCTTATTTTACTGCATGAAGTTCCAATTCCAAATTATTTTGACACGTTGGTTTACTTTATAACTCCTTCAGTTTAAAAAAAAATCTGGCTCTCAGAGAGGCAGTTGAAATATTTGATATCCTAAAAACTGTATGTCTAGTACTAAACGATATAATCTACACATCTGTAGACAAATATAGTTAAAATCAGCAAGATCAATAGTGAATTTACCCAATTGCAATGTGCCCATTTTGGAGGGAAAATAGACCTTAAAACCGCATGTGCATTAGATTCGAGTACAGATTTAGCTGTATTTTTGTTTTTGGGTCACTCAAGTCAGGCGCACATTGGAGTTGGGTAAATACGGCGTAGAGTTTCAAAAAGTTCTTAAGGAGCAGCGTTTCTATTAATAAACAAGGCTCTTGAGTACCTTTTGTTTTTGAGGTGCTGTCACATGGTGCACAAATTTCAATGTGAATTACGCATGATAAAATAGACTTCTACGAACTGATCAAACTTGAGCTATGCAAAACATTACGAAGGCATCAAGCAGGTATTTCTCGGCTTATTTGTGTCACTGATTACGAAGGCATCAATCAGGTATTTCTCGACTTATTTGTGTCACTGATCTACAGCAATCTTCATGGCACTCCACATGCAGAACAGGGGCACGCTGTACAATGGCCTTTTCAAGGTAACACTTGTCACACCAAAAGTAGTGTATCTGTTGCCAAGACTGAACTGCTTAATTTGGCATATTTAGATTCACGATATCGTCTTGCTTTAAGCTTGGTGGTGGGCACAGCATATAAGAAAACATAATTAATTTTACAAATTCTCGGTCACTTTCTAAAGCAGGCACGGCAAACAAAAAGTTTAAGTTGGTGCTTTTGTACCAAGCCATGCAGTTCTGTGAAAAGTGGTTATTGGTTTTCATTAGGCATATTAGGGGCAGAGGTCACCTTTAGGCAGTCAGATTAACTAACGATAGTTTTGCTTTACACTGATTTAGCAGTTGATTTGTTTGTGGCTGCAATCGCTGGAGCTTCATGAAAAATTTAAAGCTTACTTATTGTTGCTTATGCCCGCAAGGAAGCAATGGAGCTTCATTTTTTCAAAGACTTGTAGGTGATCATCACTTGTCTTGCTGCAAGGGAACGTTCATCAGTAGGCCAGTTTTACAAGTGCCATTTCTTCATGGTACAAGCTTTGTTTCCTCCTAATTAAGACTGGATATGATTGAAGTGCTAGGCAGTGGATAGATGCAAAGATAATTTTATGAGGGGCATCTTTGCTGGGTCAGACAAAGTGCAGTGCCTGTTGATTTATATTTCGGTATGCGATCTCTCCGAAAGTGCCATATTCTAATTAAAATATGCTTAGTGCCTTTATTTTTGAAGTGATGTATAACAAGGAGTTTTCTCAAAAAGGTAGAGAAAGTATTCTCTACTTTTCTTTAAGTAGGTTTCTCACAAATTTGAGTCTCATTTATGCTCATAAATGCTGGGCACTTTTTTTGCTTCAATCTTTCAAACTTCGGTCGGCAAGGAAGGCCATGAATGCAGTATTTGGATTTGGCACCATTCAGCATGCATGGCCAATTGGATTCCTTGTAAGCAACAGGCTCAAAGATAAACGAAGGAATGGTGGCTATAAGGGCTAGTTTTTTTCGTTAGATCTATCGTCAATTAAAATTAACAAACTAGAAAGCCAAGGTAGGTATAGGGGATGTCATTTTAGAGTAAATATGATGTTAATGTCAGTAAAGCAAAGTGGATGAAAAGATAACTTTCCAGTGGCAGGCACTGATTCTGTGACCTTCAAATGACTCGTAGAATTTCGCCAGCAGGCAAAAGAATATTCCACACTTGCAGTCATGGTTGTTAGCAGCACTGACAAACACTTATAGGTATAAATGGCCATCTATACCCAATTAAGTGGACAGGGATGACCACTAGTGTAGCTCAGTCGGACGAGTTGTTCGAAGGATGCAGGTTTGGACCCAGTCATTGGCTAGTTATCTTATTATCCGCCTTACTTTTATTACTACAAAGTGTTTCTGTTCACCTTCTCTTGTGGCTCCTACCCACCGTGGAGGATTGACGTTCGAGAGACTTTCCTCGGCTTTCCATCTCTTCTAATCGACGCTCAAAGATAGCGAGACGTGTTATACGACCAGCCAAATTTGGCCACAGATTATGTCGCTATTTAAACAGGCACGGCTCTTTTGCGCTTCTTTTGTATGCTCCGAAAACTTTTGAAACCATCTCCATAGCGCTCATTTTCTTTGAAAAAATGCATAGTGGCTGGCCATACTTCTGCATGCAAAGGTCCTGAAGCTCTGCAAGGAAGCTGAAATAAATATTTGCTGTCAACTGTTGATGACTGGATGTCAGGTTCGTTCTTTAACGGAGTACAGATGTGAATCATAAACACTGAAGGCAAGAAAAAAAAGTGTCATGTAGTTCCAAAATGCATAAAATATATTTCCAGTGCCGCTACTTTCAAAAATGCTTTTGGTATTGATGTTAAGGGGTGCCTTTACAGTGCATCACTAAGTCCGGCCATGTGGGAACAGCAACTTGGTGATGTATTATGAGCAACAGCAGCTCTGTAATATGTTGTCACTTGAATATGTTAACAAGGATGTGAGATTAGCCGCCCAGCCGTAAGCGTGTGCAGAGTTCCCTGTCAGGGTAGGGAAAGGCTCCTCGCAGCCCCCCCCCCCCCCCCATCATATCAATATATATGGGGCTGGCTTTGCACCCGTAATTTCCGCGACGCCGGAATTTCAGTGAAACGAGCTCTTTAACGCCATCAATCCGCTTATGTATTCAGCTTTGCACCACTTCTTGCAACACGCAGTCATTTGTGTTCGCTGTACCATCTTCGATTGAAAGTGTGGTGAAAGTGGATTTTTGCCGCTTTACTATTTCTGTGAGGTTGAACAAACCGAACAAAAATGCTGTTTATGCGTTGGGTGGAAACCTCAGCCCCACTAGCCATATTGTACAAATATCATTCCAGTGTGACGCGACCAATGCAGCGCGGTGGGGAGTACACAGCGTAAAGGCAGCTCGTGAATACAAGCCGGTCCACGGTGTTGGGACTCCGGGTCCTGCCGGTCTCGTTTTCGGTAGCTGGCCCCGTCGCAGGATCCATCGTCCAACAATTCAGCGACAAGAAGCGCCCGAACGAACAACAGAGATTTATTTACATGTGGAGAAGTGGTCAACTGACCCAAAGAGAGAAGAGTGCGTGTGATACAAAACGTCTTCGGCATTTTATAGCGCCGCGCCGTTGACACTGGGCGCCCCGTCCGCATCGTCAGCCAATACGGTGTCTCCGGCACCTCGGCCACGAGAGAGGGGAAAACACACCTCACAACACATGGAGTGGCACAGCCTAACACGAGGTCCATATATGGTCACGGCGCCCTAAAATGTTACCAAATATGGTCACGAACGCACAGCAGACCCCGGAGCTCTCCCGGTGAGGAGGAACCCGAATGGGGAGGTGGGGGTGGACGACACCGTCGGTCAAGAACCGGTTCTCCCCCAAACTCTTCCTGCTTGGCTCCCCAGGGCCGGTCGTAACAGTCTCTCGCGCGGGGGGGTGAAGATCTCGATGGGCTGAGGTTTGCAGCCACTGTCCGGAGAGATCAGCGCCGGCAGTCGGTTTGGTGACGACCGTCTTTCATGAAGTAGAGGGCAACACCTGCTTCATTGAGGGCTCAACATACATCACATACGCACATGAAAACACAACTACTCAGCCGGTGAGCGCCGGACAATTCCGCCAAACTCCACCAGGCAATTTTCCCCTTTAACTGATATTAAAGGAAATACACAATTTATTCAAAATGTTACTCACACTTTAAGGTGACACAAAACAACAACACTGGAAGTACACCGAACCCGAAACCCTGGATAGCCGTGTCTTCAACGTTTTCAAACAAGTACACCTAAAAGAGTAAAAAAAAAATCACTATCTCTTGTCTAGGTCAGGAAAAAAAATGCCAGAGTTCTCGAGACATCCTCTCGCGTCAGGGGCATCGACTTAAGCCATCAGCGTTGCCATGGAGTACACCCCTTTTGTAGCGTATTTCAAACGTATATTGTTGCAAAACGAGGCTCCAACGCAGCAGGCGGCCGTTCTTAGAGGACATGGTCTGTAGCCAGGTGAGAGGACAGTGGTCCACTTCCACAATGAACTTGCTTCCGGCAATATAACAAGCCAGTTTCTGGACTGCCCAAACCAAGCACGCACATTCCTTTTCGCTAGCGCTGTAAACCTGCTCGCGAAGGGTGAGTTTTCGGCTAACATATAGGACGGGATGCTCTTGATCCCCCTCATCCCTTTGACTAAGAACTGCCCCCATGCCTCTATCACTAGCGTCGCATTGGACTATGAAAGGCCTCGAGTAGTCCGGTGAACTAAGCAAAGGTTGGCTCGACAAGGCCGCTTTCAAAACGCGGAAAGCCTTTTCTTTCTCCTCATCCCAGTCGACCATTTGGGGCTTGGTCTTGCGCAACGCGTCAGTAAGAGTGCTGGCAATGTCGGAATATCTAGGGATGTACTTACGATAGTAACCAGCTATTCCAAGAAAAGCCCGAATATCGGTTTTCGTTCGGGGCTGGGGAAAGTCTCGGATAGCTGCCACTTTCATTTCAGAGGGACGGCGATGCCCTCGACCGATAACATGCCCGAGATAGAGTACCTCTACTTGTGCTAGCTGACACTTGGGCGCCTTTACTGTTAAACCTGCTTCGCGTAGGCGTGTCAGTACTGCTCTCAAATGCGTCAAGTGTTCTGGCCAGGACGAGGAAAACACGGCGACGTCGTCCAAGTAAGGCAATGCGAAGTCCTCTTGACCACGCAAAACCTTATCCATTAAGTTGGAAAAACAGTAAGGCGCGTTCTTTAGGCCGAAACTCAACACTTTAGGGCGGAATGTCCCCAATGGTGAAATAAATGCAGCATACCGGCTCGCCCTCTCGGTGAGCGGCACCTGCCAGTAACCTCTCACTAGGTCTAGCGTTGAGATAAATTGCGCGCTGTTTACCCTCTCGACGCGTTCCTCAATGTGGGGAATTGGGTATGTCTGATCCTTGGTGATGAGGTTTAACTTACGATAGTCTACGCAAGGACGCGGATCTTTGCCGGGTACCTCCACGAGAATTAACGGGGAAGTGTAATCACTTTCACACGGCTCAATCACACCCAATTCCAGCATCCTGTTAACCTCTGCTTTTATTAGCTCAAGCCGGCGAGGTGACACCCGATACGTCTTAGATCTTACCGGTTCCGACGAGGTAAGCTCTATGTCATGAGTGAGGACGGATGTCCGGCCTGGCTCGCTTACAAATCTGTCCTGAAACTCGGTCGAAAGACCACGCAATTCCTGCTTCTGCTTCGTTGTTAGTTGTGACTTTGATACTAAATCCTCAACTCTTTTCTCGATCGGGACTTCGTCCGATTCGGGAGCTAATTCAGGGATTTCTGCCGGAACCTCTTCCGGAACATTTAAAGTCATGTTCACGATGGCTTCCCTCTCTTTGTAGGGTTTGAGTAAGTTGCTATGATACACCTGGTGTGCCTTACGACTTCCTGGTAATTTTACCACATAGTTGGTGTCAGACAATCTTCGAGTAATCTCGGCCGGGCCGACCCATTGCACTTCAAGCTTATTCTTTTGGGAGGGCCTCAACAACATGACCCTGTCTCCTACAGCAAAGTGTCGTGCTTTAGCGGTCCGATCGTAGTAAAGCTTAGCCTTCTGCTGTGCTTTGGTCATCGCACTCTCGGTCAGTTCTTGGGCTTTTGTTAGACGATCCAATAAGGTGAGGACATATTTCACTACTACAGGATCATCACCCTGATCTTCCCACGACTCTCTCAGCATACGAAGAGGAGACCGCAGTCTGCGGCCGTAAACAAGTTCCGCTGGCGTAAACCCTGTTGTCTCATGTGGTGCAGTTCTTAGTGCAAACATCGTTGCAGGTAAGCAAATTTCCCAGTCAGTTTTCCGTTCAAAACATAAGGCTCTTAACACTCGCTTCATCACGGAGTGAAGCTTTTCTATCGAGTTCGACTGTGGATGGTAGACTGAACTATGCAATAATTTCACGCCACACCGCTCTAGAAAGGTTGTCGTTAAGGCACTCGTGAAAATGGTGCCCTGGTCTGATTGTATCTCGGCAGGAAAGCCTACCCGGGCAAACACGGACAGAAGTGCGTTCACTACTTCGACGGAACTTAGCTCTTTTAGCGGGACCGCCTCTGGAAATTTAGTAGCTGGGCAGATTAAGGTCAGGATGTGACGGTAGCCTGCAGTTGTCTTGGGCAAAGGACCTACTGTGTCAATTACCAACCGACGAAAGGGCTCCGTGATTACGGGTACCAGCTTCATTGGAAATTTCGCCTTATCTCCCGGCTTACCCACTCGCTGACACACATCGCAAGATTTTACAAACCTCTCTACATCTTTAAAGCATCCAGGCCAGTAGTATTCCTGTAAAAGACGATTTTTCGTCTTCTTTATGCCTAAGTGGCCTGACCATGATTCTCCATGCACCAAACTAAGCAAATCCTGATGATACGCCTGAGGTACGACTACCTGGTCAAATTCTACTCCTCGCCTATCTAGATATTTTCGATAGAGTATGCCGCTCCTCTCTTGGAATCTCACATTTCGTTTGGCGATTCCCTCTTTCGAACTGTCCTGGAATTGCTTAAGCGTCGGGTCCCCCTTTTGTTCGGTTATTAATGAAGCGGGACTCACCTGCAGCAGCCGACTGAAATTATCCGAAGTTGGCATGACACACAACTCTTTTGTATTTCCTAGTACCTGGAATGTGTCACCCTCTGTGCTATCCTCTGTACTACCAGGAATCGGCTTGGGAGCAACGGCATTTTCTATTTGCTCGGTCAACGAGGCGTAATTGACCCCTTCCAATTCGGGAGGAGGTTCATCGTCGCCTTTAGGAATGGTTGCTTCCGCGACTACGGCTTCTGCAGCCTGTTCTCGCACAAGTCGATTTGTTACTGTGGTGTCCAACTCGCAACCAGGCCCGTTGTCGATTTGAGGCTTGTTTGCCTCAGTGAATGTTGCTCTTGCAGCCAGCGCACGTGCCTTCGATCTAGTCAGTGCCTGCACTATGCCTTCTTCCAACGTTAGACCTTTCTCCTCAGCATTTGATCTGACTTATTTGAAAATAAGTAAGGATACTGAGGGGGTAGATATGGCGATACCGCGGCTTCCGTTTCCAACGTACCAAATGCGCCTTTAAGGACAACTTTAGCTACGGGGAGGCACTGACTGTTTGCTTCTACGGCTTGTCTAATCCAGGCACAGTCTCCTGAATACTGTCCGGACTGAACAAAAGACGGATGAACTACGTCCATAGTGGCTGCGGAGTCTCTAAGAACCCGACACTGCTTGCCGTTCACGGTAAGGTCGTACATATAGGGCTCTAACAACTTCATGTTCTCGTCGGCTTCATTTATAGATAAAAAAGCCACCTTTTCTTTCGGGCAGTGTTTCGCGAAGTGCCCTGTTTCGTGACAATTGAAACAAGCAACCGGTTTTCTCGCCTCAAATTTTCTTTTGTTTGCCTCTGCCGACGCCCCATGGTTAGATGAATTGTTTTCCTCACCCTTTTGTGCGAGACTTGTCGGTTGTTTTCTAAACGGCGCCTTATTCGGTAGTAGGAATTTTTCCCTTTTAGGCTCGCTGTTTGCCCCGAGGGCGCGGCACGTAACGAATTCTTCAGCGAGCTCTGCGGCTTTCGTTACTGTGTTCACGTCCGGTCTATCCTGCACCCAGAACCTCACCTTTTCTGGTAACCTTTGATAGAATTGTTCCAGACCGATACACTCGAGCACCTTGTCATGATTCCCATACGCCTTTGCCTCTTTAAGCCACTCCCCCATGTTGGCCATTAACTTGTAAGCAAACTCCGGGTATGAATCATTGTTCTCTTTTACGGCGTTGCGAAATTTTTGTCTGAAACCTTCCGCTGACAACCTGTATTTCTTGAGAAGGCTCGACTTTACCTCACTGTACTCGTCAGCCTCCTCTTTCGTGAGGCGCGCGATTACTTCTGAGACCTCCCCCGGAAGTAGGGACAACAAGCGTTGAGGCCACGTATCCTGGCTGAAACCTTGCCTTTCACAAGTTCTCTCAAAGTTGACGAGAAACAGCCCAATGTCCTCCCCTAGCTTGTACGATCTCATTAGGTCCGTCATTTTGAACCTGACCCGCTCTGCGGTACTGGATGCCTCGCTGCCTCCTGTTCTACTATTATGGCTAATCTCTAGCTCGAGGCGCTTCATTTCAAGCTCGTGCTTTCGCATCTTATCTGCCTCGGCTTCTGCCGCTTTCCTTTCGGCCTCTGCCGCTTGCCTCTCCTGAATCTCCTCGACACATTCTGACAGCTCGTCATCCTCCGCCCCCAATGCGAGAATCGCCTCTATCAGCTCTGGCTTTCTTTGAGAGTCCGACACCTCCAGATTCAACTTCCTTGCAAGAAGCAACAACATGGACTTTCGCAGGGATTTCAGATTCATGGCTGCCTCCAGTACCGCTGTCTCTGTTCCACAAAGATTCCTGTCCTGCAACTAATTAACCTTGACGGCAACGACAGCTCTAGATACGTGCCTTGCCTCAAGTTTTCCGTTAACTTAGTCTACAAATAAAGCTTCAAAAGCTCTTACACGGAATCCTGCCCTGTCACTGTTAACCTTGACGCCACTGACAGAAAGAGCTTAACCAAGCTATCACACAGTTTCTGCCTGACGCAAGTTACCTGTTAACCCAATGACCAAGACAGCCCCTCTCTACCAGCTTTTACTTAACACATAGAGTAAATGCCTGGTAAAATTTAACAGAGAAAGCCGGCACTCACCCAGTTCGCAGTCATGTCTCCGGCGTCGTGCCTCTCAGAAGTGCCGTTCGATTCCCTCTGGAAGTCGATGAGCTCGTGTCCTCCTTCTCCTGTCGTCCCGTTGATGAACTTCGGGCTCACTCCGTCCAGTGGTCGCTTTCGGGGTTATCGGCATCCCACCGCTGCCACCAGTTGTTGGGACTCCGGGTCCTGCCGGTCTCGTTTTCGGTAGCTGGCCCCATCGCAGGATCCATCGTCCAACAATTCAGCGAGAAGAAGCGCCCGAACGAACAACAGAGATTTATTTACATGTGGAGAAGTGGTCAATTGACCCAAAGAGAGAAGAGTGCGTGTGATACAAAACGTCTTCGGCATTTTATAGCGCCGCGCCGTTGACACTGGGCGCCCCGTCCGCATCGTCAGCCAATACGGTGTCTCCGGCACCTCGGCCACGAGAGAGGGGAAAACACACCTCACAACACATGGAGTGGCACAGCCTAACACGAGGTCCATATATGGTCACGGCGCCCTAAAATGTTACCAAATATGGTCACGAACGCACAGCAGACCCCGGAGCTCTCCCGGCGAGGAGGAACCCGAATGGGGAGGTGGGGGTGGACGACACCGTCGGTCAAGAACCGGTTCTCCCCCAAACTCTTCCTGCTTGGCTCCCCAGGGCCGGTCGTAACAACGGGTATTCGGCCGACACCGTCATCGGTATCCAGCAATCGAGAGTCCGACGTTGACACTCTGTGGCAGTGCCGGCCGCCCTAAAAGTGCATATTGGGTGTTCTCGCCCATGCGGTGACCACGTGTGCCTTCTTGGAGACCTGACTATTTCAACGCCATGTAAAGAGGTTCTGGGAATACTAATGGCCAGGCTGCACGTGGAGCGGAATTCCATTGCCACGCCAGATGGTTTTAGCAGTTGAGCTCAGTTAAAGGTAGCATATACAGCAACTCCAATGGCACCTATCGCTGCATCTTCCCAGGCGTCTTGCAAACAAAGTAGCGCAGCACATCCTGCTCCGGCTGGTCAATCCACGTGGCTCCACTCTCAAGGCCTCACCATACGCACCCTTTGCAGCACGTAAAAGTTATTTTGACTCAGCACCGCGCCATCTCCAAATGGAGAGAATGAGATGGAATGGATGGATGGATTGATATGGCTGTACCTTTTAGCCATAATACTTACTCGACCAACAATAGGTTTATCTCTGTTTTTTTGCCTTTAAATAGTGAAGTTTAGGAGTGGTACTTTCCAATGAAAGATTGAATTTTCACTCGTGTCTTGCTTTTAGCCACCAATCAGATGACGAGTTATTTCCAGTTATTTTTACCCGCTTAAGGTCTATTTTGCTCTCGCTTTCCCTAAACCCCAGTGCTTTGAAAAACTCTGCGCCACCATTTTGAACTATAGGGTGAAGCCCTTTACAGAACTTTATTAGGTGTTCGGCTGTTCCCTCCTCCTCTCCACATGCACTGCGTGTCTACTCCTTTGTATTTGCCCGATAAGTCTTGGTTCACAATACTCCCGTCCTGGCTTCAACAGTAGACAACTACCCCGAGTATTATCATAGATCCTTTCCCTGGCAATTTCCTGCTTAAAAGTTCGATAGATCACTAGTGTGGACTTTTTAATCATGCCAATTCTACACATGTCGCTCTCCGTTTGCTTCATCTTTTTCTTAATCGATAGTTATTTTCGGTTTCGCCCCTGCTCTTTTCTAAGTATTTACCTTTTCTAAGGTTCGCTTCCTCCATTTTGTATCGACATTCTTCATGTACAAGTAGCTGAATACCTTCCTAGCCCAACGCTCCTCCCCCATTTCTCTCAATCGCTTCTCAAGTTTTATCTTGCTGCTAGCTTCCCTGCCCTCAAATGATGTCCATCCCATATCATCTTGTACTCCCTGATTTGGTGTATTCCCGTGAGCTCCTAAGGCGAGCCTACCTATTCTACGTTGCTTAATTTCTAATCTTGCTTGAACTTCTGATCTCATGCACAAGACCGCATTGCCGAACGTCAGACCAGGAACCATGACCCCTTTCCATATTCCCCTCGCAACATCATACCTATTGTAATTCCACAGTGCCCTATTTTTCATCATGGCTGCATTCCTGTTACCTTTAGTCGTTACGTATATTTCATGTTCCCTTAGGCACTCTTTCCTATTGCTTATCCATACATCCAGATATTTGTATTTATCTGTTACCTCTAGCATGAGCTCCTGTATCCTAAGATCACTACCTTTGTTATCATTAAAAATCACGACTGCTGATTTTTTTCTTACTGAATATCAAATCTAACCTATCTCCCTCATTACCGCAGATGTCCATCATTCTCCGCAAATCTTCCTTGTTGTCTACCATTAGCACTATATCATCTGCGTACATCAATGCTGGTAGTGCCTGTTCAATGAGTTTTTCTTGTTTGATGAAAGACAGGTTGAAACCAAGTCCACTCCCCTCTAGTTGGGCCTCTAATTCTGGTAGGTACATCATGAATAACAATAGTGGCAGAGGACACCCCTGCCTAAGCCCCCATTTTATCTCTGTGGGCTTGGATACCTGTTTCTGCCATTTTATAACTACCTTGTTACTTTCATAGATATCCTTTGAAAGATTAGTGACTCCATCTTCTACACCTAGTGTGTCCAGCATTCCCTACAAGTCCTTTTGAACCACACTATCGTACGCTCCCTTGATATCCTAAAATGCTAGCCACAGGGGCCAGTGTTCCTCTTCTGCTATTTGGATGCACTGCGTCAGTGAGAACAGATTGCCTTCAAAACTCCGGTGTTTCCGAAACCCATTCTGGAGTTCTCCCAGCACCCCCTCGTCCTCTATCTATTCCTGCAGTCTTTCCTTTATAATCTCCATCGCCAACCTGTAGACCACTGATGTCACTGTTATAGGACGGTAGTTATTTATGACAGCTTTGTCCCCCTTTCCTTTATAGATCATGCTCATCCTGCTAATTTTCCATCAATCGGGGACTTCACCATCGATTATTGTTTTGCTCCCTGCCTCTCATAAAGTACTCTTAGACTTGGGTAACAGTGCCTTTATCAGCATAATTGGAATGCCATCTGGGCCTTTTGATGTATTACTAGTAACCCTCTTCTCAGCCCTTTCCCACTCTCGTTGTGAAAGTGAAGCCGCTGCCTCACTTGATCCATCCTTGTCTATAAGGTGCATAAGGCACGTTTTTGTGGAAATTTTTCTGTCACCCTTATTCTTATATATTCAATAGCTTCCTCGCCTTCTAGCCTAACACCTTGAGCTGTAATTATATACCTCTGCTTTAGGCTTGTCTCATTTCTTAGGGAGTTTAGATGATTCCAAATATTTGCAGCTGCCTTATTATCCTTTTTATGTACTTCTGCCTGCCACTGAGCCCTTTTTCTTGTAATTTTTTCATTGATCAGATGGGATGCTTCCCTTCTACAGCCTATAAAGATGTTGCATTTTTTTTTCCAACATGATCTGTTGGTTCACCTTGCTGCTTAGAATGTCTGTGTTCCCAAGAGGCTTCCTGACGTGTTGCTATGGCTCTCTCAACTTCCTCATCCCACCAACTTTTGGGTTTGTGTCTCCTTTTTTTTTCCGGGGTGACTTGTCACGTGCTTTAGCAAGCTCAATCTCACACAGTCTAAATAGATTAGATGTACGTCCACACTGCTTTATTATCCTCAGCAATTACTTTTTCAATTTGTTTAGTAGCTATATCTATTTGCCTTTCTGAATGAAAATTCCCCTGTAGTTGCTCATCTTGTCCCTTTCCCACTTTCATTGCTCTTCCTAAACTTAGCTTGATACGTTTGTGAGCACTACCCAGACTTCTGGAGCCACATTCATCTATGTGCATTCCCCTGAGCCTATCATACATTCTATGTGACATCAGTGCATAATCTATCGTCGACTGCAGTCTTTCTACCTCCCATGTTATTTGCCCTTCACACTTCTCGTTACTGTTGCAAATGATGATGGTGCATGCCTGTTCTGTGCATCCCTGAACATAAATGTTCCATGTAGCCACGACTCGCCCATAGGCATGCCAGTAGGGGAGGCAAGGAGGGGCGTGAGCCTCCCCACTGAGAAAAGTTAGGGGGGCTGAGCCCCCCACTTTCTACATTGGGGATAGCAGCACTTTCGGCGCTGGGGAAAGCAATAATTAAGGCAAAGTTTTCCTTCACCACAGTAATGACTTGATTATGTTGTTACTAGGGAATATTACAAAATAGTGAAATTTCTGCAACATTTTTGCTATGACGGTTTTTCTTGTAGGCTCTAGCGGTGGGGACTGATTATGCGGCGCTTTCGCACCTTTTGCTATAGCATTTCACAGCAGGCCAGCGCTGAACAGGGGCCCAATAACATTGCATAACTTCTACACGATTTCCTTCTGCTGTGACTGGCCGATGCAGTTATGGATGCAAACGAGCAAAGTTTTTATGGACATGTCAAATCATCTGCTGCTTCAGGAAGATTAGTTTTTTTTTGATCGAAAATCAATTCCATCACCTCTACTTTGTCAAAACTGCTGTGAGCTGATGAACGTTACGAATATTCTTTTATGTTATAGCGTTATCAGGAAGCGCCAAGAAAGGGTATCCGCTTTAGTCTCCGATAAACCTGATCAGCCTTGCTTATGGTACCTTGGAGCGATGGTGACAGCTTGCAAAGTGGTGACGAATAAAGCAGTGGACTCAAGGAGAAGCTGAAAGACTATGGTTTTTAGCACCATGGAGGTTTATTTGAGAGTCGGGATAGTAGGTTTTCATTCAACTTGAATAATCTTTTGCAGCTCGAAATACAACTTGGACAGCAAAGAAGCACACACATGCAGCGCTGCTTCTTTCTCTCTCTTCCTCTCTCTCTCTTTCTCAACAAAGATAATATCACAGAGATGTGTGCACGCACAAACTACTAAACAATTTCATGCTGCAGGTGAAAATATTTTATAAACTCGTAATATTTCATCTCGCCAGCTGCTTTAAGTAGCCGCTGATAGTGTTAGTGGCGGCTAGTCTACTGGAATATTATTTAGAAAAAGATGCTCTCCGACTGCCCGAAAAAGTTTGAGGTATTGTACAGCGTCGTTATGCCTGCGAGTCCACAGCGGACGTCCGTGCCTCTGAAAAATGCAATCTGTGTCAAGGCCAGCCCGCCTGACGCGAACAACTCAACGGCGTAAACACGCGCGGCGCCTTTCTGTCGCCCACGTGCAGTGAGTTAGCGCAGCCAGCGAGCCCGTCGAGTAAACAACCGGCGACTTCCTGTCTGGGGGGGGGGGGGGTGACGCAATGCGCGGTGACGTCACTCGTCCTTGGGTGCAGCCACCTGCAGCGCAGCCTCTCCAGATTCGATGAGAAAGAAGGACGCGGCCCAGCGGCGCCCTCATTGGAGGATTCTGACCTCGCGACCAGCGGCGCTTCGGGTTGGACGTTTGGGTTGGACCCGGGGCATATAAAAGAAGCCCTGCGGCGCGTCGAGGAGACCCATTTTAGAGCAGACCTATGTGTTAGAGAGGAGAGCTCGGCTATTCGAGTCTCTGTCGGCCCCAGTGCCGAATTTGTAACGCCTCTGTATATATGCTGTACATAAACCTTGTTTAAACTCACCGTCGTCTCGTCCGCTCGTCTATCAGCTCTGCGCAGAAGCAGTTGCGAGCTGAGAAACCTACGCTACCAAACGGCTGGTGACCTTCCCTGCGGAGTTCGAAGCAGTGGCGCCTTCGGGACCGTGTTGGCGTCGCCGTCTTTCGAAACAGTGGTTGCAGCGGTGAGATTTCGAGGCGCCCTTCGTAACGTCGTCGGAGGTGCGCTGCGCAACAGTGGTTGGCAGCTGCGGGATCGGCCGGCGTCAGCGACATCGATGCGGTGAGTGCCTGATGTTTTCCCCTCAGTTTACCAGACTACTCTAGCTCAGGTTGTAGTAGTTTAGAGAAGGGCTGTGTGAAGCATTGAAGTAAGCTTTGATCGTTTCAAGCAAAGTCGAAGTGCTTTGAAACCAAAGTTAATGCGGAGGGGGTAAACACGGGAGTGAAAAATTGCTTGCGCGTCTTGCTAGTTGACTTATAGTGGTACGGCAAGTGAATTGTTAATAGGGGCAAACAGCAAGAGGCTAGTGTGAACGATGGAGAACCTTAAAGTGAAGGAACTCATCGAAATTTGTGAGGAACTCGGCATTACTTTAAGCCGTGCGAAACGAAAGCAAGCGATCCTTGAGATTATGAAGGATGAGGGAGTGTCGGCTGAGGAAGTCGATGAGGCCTGGGTGGATATCAAAGCACGCCGCGAGGAGGCTGAAAGGCGAGAAGTTCGTGAGGAAGCTGAAAGGCGAGAAGCTCGCGAACGTGAAGAAGCTGAAAGGCGCGAACGTCGCGAGGAGGCCGAGAGACAGGAGCGTCTCGAGTTGAAACGACTAGAATTGGCAATCCTACAGTGTTCGCAGGCGCCTAGCGTAGCTTCTCCAACAGTTCAGGTCAGCGGTTATAGAATTCGGGACCAACTGCCACCGTTCGTAGTAGGCGAGGACATGGCGAAGTATCTCGTCAAGTTTGAACACGTCTGTGAGCGAAACGCTTTGGAGCGGTCTCTTTGGGCGCAGAACCTGTTAGCTCTTCTTCCCGGCGAAGTGTCCGACGCGATAACTTGCTTGTCGAGGGAAGCGTTTGAGAGCTATGACGAGGTTAAGGAAGTGCTCTTGAGACGTTATAAGTTGTCGCCCGAGGCTTTCAGGCAAAGGTTTCGGTATGCTAAAAAGGGGAATGAGTCACACGTTGACTTCGCGTTTCGTCTTAAAGCCGATTTAATTGAATGGCTCAAGGGTGAAGGTGTTTATGACGACCGTGATTAAGTGGTGGAATGCGTTGCATTGGAGCAATTCTACCGCTGCATCGAGGAGGATGTCAAACTTTGGCTGCAGGACAGACTTGGTGAAGTACAGCTAAACAAGGCAGCAGAGTTAGCTGAGGAGTATTATACTCGCCGAAAATTGCATAGCAGGGCAGTGCGCATTGAAAAGGATGAAAGGAAAGAGGGCTTTTCAAAGAAACCTGATCAACGGAAACCCGCTCCGCACTGTAATTTAAAGAAGGACCCGTCTCTTACGAAGGACAGTGTAGGCGAAGGGCAAACAGAAGCGGAGAAATCGAGTGAGGTTCCTAAACAACGCACTGATACCACACGGGCGTTTGAATCACGGAAGCCGCTAATCTGCTACAACTGCAAAAAGGAAGGACACATCGCGATAAACTGTCAGGAAAAGTTTGCTTTCGCAACAATCCGAGAATCAGAAAAAAAACATGCGGTTGTTGGAGCCGTATCTCCAAGAAATAAGGGTGAATGGGAAAACGTGCCGAGCACTTAGAGACTCAGCGGCAACCATGGATGTTGTCCATTCTTCATTGGTGTCTCCGGATGACTTTACAGGAGAATGCGCGTGGATCAGGCAAGTCGCCGAGGAGCGGAGTGTTTGCTTACCAATCGCCACGGTTGTCATTGAAGGCCCGTTCGGTCAGCTTCGCACCGAAGTGGCTGTGTCTGCCGCGTAAACGATCTTTTTCCTTATCTTTTCTCCAACAACTCAGAGCAGCTTCTCAAAGAGCAGGGTAAATCGTTCTTCCCCAACTTAACGTACATGGCCCTCACGCGATCACAAGCGCGGAAGCTTTCGCAGAAGCTTGATCTTGTTCAATGCGGTGAACTCTCAAGTGATCTTGTCGGCGGGTCGACGGAACCCCAGAAAGGAAATTTTCCGCGTGAGTCATGTGAGCAGTCACGCGAGCGGCCCGTCGCTAAAGCGACCGGCGCGGTATGCGTAGGGGGAGACGACATGGCGCCATTGAGTCAGAGCGAGAGGGTTGCAACGCTCTCGCCTGTAGCGCAAAGTTGGAGCGAGAATTCGAGGGATGATCGAGAGACGCCCATTCAAGAGCAGCGCGAGGACCTCTCGATTAAAGCGCCAGTGGAAAGCCACATGAAAGCTTCACAAATGTTGTCGAAGGAGTACTACGACAAATCGGCGAAGAAGCGTGCTTTTGAAGTTCATAAACAGGTAATGCTGCTGCAGCCGTCCAAAAGGAACAAGCTTGAGATTCATTGGGAAGGGCCCGCCAAAGTAATATCGAAGCTTTCCGATACGAATTATGAAGTGAAATTAGGAAGGCGGCCAAACAAAATTTACCACAGTGATTTGTTGAAACCATACGTTCAACGTCAAGTTGTTGTAAATCTGCTGTTGAATGCTCCAGAGGAAGAGGGAGCAGAAATTTTGAGTTCGAGTGACGTAATCGAAAGGAAATCGGAGGTAACCTTGGAGCAGTTGAACCTAGAGACTAGGTCAAGTGAGGTCCAAAAGGAGGACCTGAGCACGATTGTTTCCGAGTTTGGAGACGTGTTTACAGACCGCACCGGAAACACGAGGGTGATGGAACACGATATCGAGCTAACCGGTGAGGAGTCAATCCGTAGCAAGCCGTATCGTTGTTCCCTTGTGCAACGTCGCAAGTACGAGCAGCCCTTAGTACCGCATAGGTATCGTCGCCTAAAAGTGGCCGGTTACTGAAATGGAGGGTGATACTCCAACAGCGCAACTTTGACGTTCGCTAAAGAAAAAAAGGAAAGCCTAACGCTAATACAGGTGCATTGAGCAGTGCGTTCTAGCTAGTACCCTCTCAGCCTTTCGTATTCTCGCTGGCGATTCGGGGCAAAATTTTGACCTCATCACGACCTGGGCTGAGCGCTCTCGTCCAGAGTGATCTCAAGGAGCCAACTTTATGTTCTATTCTGATTCCTTACGTTGTTGTACGTGAAAAAAATTTGAGTTGTCATTTTAAGAGTCTTGTGTCCCACATGTGCCTCTTGATGTAGAGGGAACGAAATTCCGAAAGACACGTAGCTAGGTAATTGTTCTACTATATTTTGTCTGGTGTTCTGTCGGGTGACCGAGGGCACTTGCTTGTGTCGTGTGTTGTCTGTTGTCGATCCGTTCTTGACAAGTTGCAGAACCATCGACAAGTGCTGAAACCAAAGATTGTCAGAAGAGACGAGCGAAGCTGGTCGACAAGTTGTGGCGACCAGCCAGTGGAGCTGGGATCCGTCCTCAAGAATGGGATGTGTTCCCGGAACGGAGTCTGGAGCTGCATTCTCCCCATGACCCTGGAGGCGAACCTGGAGGGACTTGGCGAACGAGCGCGCCTGTCATCCGAGCCACGTGGAAGCAGCTCGTCTTTTCGGCGCATTGTCTGGCGGCGGGGGTGCTGTTATGCCTGCGAGTCCACAGCCGACGTTCCTGCTTCTGAAAAAGGCAATCTGTGTCAAGGCCAGCCCGCCTGACGCGAACAACTCAACGGCGTAAACTGTTGCGTACGGCGGACCGATCCCACCGCTGCCACCACTGTTGCGAACGACGGACCGATCCCGCCGAAGCCACCACTGTTGCGAAAGACGGTGACGCCAACACGGTCCCGAAGGCGCCACTGCTTCCAACTCCGCCGGGAAGGTCACCAGCCGTTTGGTAGCGTAGGTTTATCAGCTCGCGACTGCTTCTGCGCAGAGCTGATAAGACGAGCGGACGAGACGACGGTGAGTTAAACAAGGTTTATGTACAGCATATATACAGAGGCGTTACAATTTCGGCACAGGGGCCGACAGAGACTCGGAGAGCCGAGCTCTCCTCTCTAACACATAGGTCAACTTTTCGCCCAAGACCGCCGACTCACACACATGTCGGCTCTCCGACATGGGGACTCCTCTCTCATAGGACCTCCGATCGCGACGCGCCGCAGGGCTTCTTTTATTTGCACCGGGTCCAATCAAAATGTCCAATCAGAAGCGCCGCTGGTCGTCAGGGCAGACTCCTCCAATGGGGTTGCCGCGCCATGCGTCAGACCACCAGACACGAGGACGCCGGCTCGCTGTCACGTGCGCAGCTGACTCAATGCACGTGGGCCAGAGATGCGCCGCGCGTGTTCACGCCGTCGAGTTGTTCGCGCCAGGCGGACTGCGGGCTGGCCTTGACCCAGATTGCCTTTTTCAGAGGCACGGACGTTTGACGAGGACTCGCTGGCATAACAGCACCCCCGCCGCCAGACAATGCACCGGAAAGACGAGCTGCTTCCACGGGGCTCGGATGTCAGGTGCGCTCGTTCACCAGGTCCCTCCAGGTTCGCCTCCAGGGCCATGGGGAGAATACAGCTCCAGACTGTTCCGGGAACACGTCCCATTTTTGACGACGGATCCCAGCTCCACTGGCTTGTCGCCACAACTTGTCGACCAGCTTCACTCGTCTCTTCTGACCCTCTTCGGTTTCAGCACTTGTCGATGGTTCTGCAACTTGCTAAGAACGGTTCGACAACAGACAACACACGACACACGCAAGTGCCTTCGGTCACCCGACAGAACACCAGACAAAGTATAGTACAACATATACCTATCTACGTGTCTATCGGAATTTTGTTCCCTCTACATCAAGAGGCACATGTGGGACACAAGACTCTTAAAATGACAACTCAATTTTTTTTTCCACGTACAACAACGTAACGAATTAGAATACCACAAAGTTGGCCCCTTGAGATTACTCTGAACGAGAGCGCTCAGCCCAGGTCGTGATGAGGTCAAAATTTTGCCCCGAATCGCCAGCCAGAAACCGAAAAGTTGAGAAGGTACTAGCTAGAACGCACTGCTCAATGCACCTGCATTAGCGTTTAGCTTTCCCCCCTTTTTTTTGATAGCGAACGTCAAAGTTGCGCTGTGGAGCAACATGCTCCACCTCAGTAACCGGCCACATTTAGGCGACGATACCTATGCGGCACCAAGAGCGGCTCACGCTTGCGACGTTGCACAGGGGAACAACGATACGGCTTGCTACTGATTGACTCCTCACCGCTTAGCTCGATATCGTGTTCGATCACCGTCGTGTCTCCGGGACGGTCCGACAACACATACCCAAACTCGGAAACAATCTTTCTCAGGTCCTCTTTCTCAGGTCCTCCTTCACTTAAGCTAGGCTCTAGGTTTATCTGCTCCCGGATTACTTTCGATCCCCCTTCGATCACCTCACTAGAACTCAAATTTTCTGCTTCCTCTTCCTCTGAAGCCTTCAACAGCTGATTTACGACCGCTTGATGTTGAACATTGCGTTTCATCAAGTTGTAAATTTTGTTCTGCCGCCTTCCTACTTGCACCTCATAATTTGTATCGCAAGGCTTCGATAATACTTTGGCGGGCCCTTCCCAATCAACCTCAAGCTTGTTCCTTTTGGATGGCTGCAGCCGCATTACCTGATTATCAACTTCAAAAGCGCGCTTCTTCCCCGATTTCTCGTAGTGCTCCTTCGACAGCACTTTTGCCGCGTTTTTCTGGCTTTCCACTAGCGCTTCAATTTGGCTTTCCACTAGCGCTTCAATCGAGAGATCCTCACTCTGCTCTCGAATGAGCGTCTCTCGATCAACTCTCGGCAGCTCGCTCCAACTTTCCGCTACAGGCGAGAGCGTTGCAGCCCTCTCGCTCTAACTCAATGGCGCCATGTCGTCTCCCCTTTCTCCGGAAACCGCGCCGGTCGGGTCGGCGATGGGCCGCTCGCGTGACTGCTCACATGACTCATGCGGAAACTTTCCTTTCTGGGGTTCCGTCGACCCGCCGACAAGGTCACTTGAGGGTTCACCGCATGGAACCAGGTCCAGCTTCCGCGAAAGCTTTCGCGCTTGCGATCGCGTGAGGGCCATGCACGCAAAGTTGGGGAAAAACGATTTGCCCTGCTCTTTGAGGAGCTGCTCCGAGTTGTTGGAGAAAAGATAAGGAAAACGATCATTTAGCGCGGCAGACACAGCCGCTTCGGTGCGAAGCTCACCGAACGGGCCTTTAATGACAACCGTGGCGATTGGTAAGCGAACACTCTGCTCCTCGGCGACCTGCCTGATCCACGCGCATTCTCCTGTGAAGTCATCCGGAGACACCAATGAAGGATTGACAACGTCCATGGTTGCCGCTGAGTCTCTAAGTGCTCGGCACGTTTTCTCATTGACCCTAATTTCTTGGAGATACGGCTCCAACAACCGAATGTTTTTTTCTGATTCTCGGATCGTTGCGAAGGCAAACTTTTCCTGACAGTTTCTCGCGATGTGCCCTTCCTTTTTACAGTTGTAGCAGATTAGCGGCTTCCGTTTGTTTTCCGATTCAAATGCCTGTGTGGTAGAAACCTCACTCGATTTCTCCGCTTCTGTTTGCCCTTCCCCCACACTGTCCTTCTTAAGAGACGGTTCCTTCTTGAAATTACGGTGCGGAGCGGGTTTCCGTTGATCAGGTTTCTTTGAAAAGCCCTCTTTTCTCCCATCCTTTTCAACGCGCACTGCCCTGCTGTGCAACTTTCGGCGAGTATAATACTCCTCAGCTAACTCTGCTGCCTTGTTTAGCTGTACTTCCCCAAGTCTGTCCTGCAGCCAAAGTCTGACATTATCCTCGATGCAGCGGTAGAATTGCTCCAATGCAACGCATTCCACCACTTTATCGCGATCGTCATAAACACCTTCGCCCTTGAGCCATTCAATTAAATCGGCTTTAAGACGAAACGCGAAGTCAACGTGTGACTCATTCCCCTTTTCAGCATACCGGAACCTTTGCCTGAAAGCCTCGGGTGACAACTTATAACGTCTCAAGAGCACTTCCTTAACCTCGTCATAGCTCTCAAACGCTTCCCTCGACAAGCAAGTTATCGCGTCGGACATTTCGCCGGGAAGAAGAGCTAGCAGGTTCCGCGCCCAAAGAGACTGCTCCAAAGCATTTCGCTCACAGACGTGTTCAAACTTGACGAGATACTTCGCCATGTCCTCGCCTACTACGAACGGTGGCAGTTGATCCCGAATTCTAATACCGCTGACCTGAATCGTCGGAGAAGCTGCGCTAGGCGCCTGCGAACACTGTAGGATTGCCAATTCTATTCGTTTCATCTCGAGGCGCTCCTGTCTCTCGGCCTCCTCGCGATGTTCGCGCCTTTCAGCTTCTTCACGTTCGCGAGCTTCGCGCCTTTCAGCTTCTTCGCGAGCTTCGCGCCTTTCAGCTTGTTCACGTTCGCGAGCTTCTCGCCTTTCAGCCTCTTCACGTTCGCGAGCTTCTCGCCTTTCAGCCTCTTCACGTTCGCGAGCTTCTCGCCTTTCTTCACGTTCGGGAGCTTCTCGCCTTTCAGCTTCTTCACGTTCGCGAGCTTCTCGCTTTTCAGCCTCCTCGCGGCGTGCTTTGATATCCACTTAGGCCTCATCGACTTCCTCAGCCGACACTCCCTCATCCTTCATGATCTCAAGGATCGCTTGCTTTCGTTTCGCACGGCCCAAAGTAATGCCGAGTTCCTCACAAATTTCGATGAGTTCCTTCACTTTAAGGTTCTCCATCGTTCACACTAGCCTCTTGCTGTTTGCCCCTGTTAAGAATCTACTTGCCGTACCCACTATAAGCCTACTAGCAAGACGCGCAAGCAATTTTGCACACTCCCGTGTTTACCCCCTCCGCATTAACTTTGGTTTCAAAGCGCTTCGACTTGGCTTGAAACGATCAAAGCTCCCTTCAATGCTTCACACAGCCCTTCTCTAAACTACTACAACCTGAGCTAAAGTAGTCTGGTGAACTGAGGGGAAAACATCAGGCACTCACCGCATCGATGTCGCTGACGCCGGTCGATCCCGCAGCTGCCAACCACTGTTGCGTACGGCGGACCGATCCCACCGCTGCCACCACTGTTGCGTACGGCGGACCGATCCCACCGCTGCCACCACTGTTGCGAACGACGGACCGATCCCGCCAAAGCCACCACTGTTGCGAAAGACGGTGACGCCAACACGGTCCCGAAGGCGCCACTGCTTCCAACTCCGCCGGGAAGGTCACCAGCCGTTTGGTAGCGTAGGTTTATCAGCTCGCGACTGCTTCTGCGCAGAGCTGATAAGACGAGCGGACGAGACGACGGTGAGTTAAACAAGGATTATGTACAGCATATATACAGAGGCGTTACAATTTCGGCACTGGGGCCGACAGAGACTCGGAGAGCCGAGCTCTCCTCTCTAATACATAGGTCAACTTTTCGCCCAAGACCGCCGACTCACACACATGTGGGCTCTCCGACATGGGGACTCCTCTCTCATAGGACCTCCGATCGCGACGCGCCGCAGGGCTTCTTTTATTTGCACCGGGTCCAATCAAAATGTCCCATCAGAAGCGCCGCTGGTCGTCAGGGCAGACTCCTCCAATGAGGTTGCCGTGCCATGCGTCAGACCACCAGACACGAGGACGCCGGTTCGCTGTCACGTGCGCAGCTGACTCAATGCACGTGGGCCAGAGATGCGCCGCGCGTGTTCACGCCGTCGAGTTGTTTGCGCCAGGCGGACTGCGGGCTGGCCTTGACCCAGATTGCCTTTTTCAGAGGCACGGACGTTTGACGAGGACTCGCTGGCATAACAAAACGCGCGGCGCCTTTCTGTCACCCACGTGCAGTGAGTCAGCGCAGCCAGCGAGCCCGTCGAGTAAACAACCGGCGACTTCCTGTCTGGGGGGGGGGTGACACAATGTGCGGCGACGTCACTCGTCCTTGGGTGCAGCCACCTGCAGCGCAGCCTCTCCAGATTCGATGAGAAAGAAGGACGCGGCCCAGCGGCGCCCTCATTGGAGGATTCTGACCTCGCGACCAGCGGCGCTTCGGGTTGGACGTTTGGGTTGGACCCGGGGCATATAAAAAAAGCCCTGCGGCGCGTCGAGGAGACCCATTTTAGAGCAGACCTATGTGTTAGAGAGGAGAGCTCGGCTATTCGAGTCTCTGTCGGCCCCAGTGCCGAATTTGTAACGCCTCTGTATATATGCTGTACATAAACCTTGTTTAAACTCACCGTCGTCTCGTCCGCTCGTCTATCAGCTCTGCGCAGAAGCAGTCGCGAGCTGAGAAACCTACGCTACCAAACGGCTGGTGACCTTCCCTGCGGAGTTCGAAGCAGTGGCGCCTTCGGGACCATGTTGGCGTCGCAGTCTTTCGAAACAGTGGTTGCAGCGGTGAGATTTCGAGGCGCCCTTCGTAACGTCGTCGGAGGTGCGCTTCGCAACAGCGTGTGAAAGCCCTGTTTAATGTGCTTGCGCTGTAATGAACACAGCGACATTTCACAGATTCGTGATGTCATGTAAGAAGCAGGCAATTTTATGGCACAGAAAATTTGAAATGCTGAAGAACGAATGGCAAACAATATGCCATAATGAAAATAGTTGATTATCTTATTTTTTTGTTTTTTATAAGTGGTCCTTACGTGATGGATATATATATATATATATATATATATATATATATATATATATATATATATATATATATATATTCCAGCTGACGAGCGAGTTATGTTTGCTCTTCACTTGCAAAAAAGTTGGTACGCCCCTGGCCGCGCCGCGCCAGAACTGTTGCGTGTGGTCAGGCCTTTAGTCATGGGGGCGCTGAGCTCGCGTTGTTCGCTGGTCATGCGTCCAGTGAACGGAGGCGCGTTCGGGAGAATCGGAAGGAGATGGTGGGGGCGATCCGTGGTCGCTTCTCGCGGTAAGGTACGCTATGCGGTGAAAACAACTTATCAAGGAATGTGAGCCTCCCCACAACTTTACTACGTTTCTTATTTTAGCCCCGCCGTGGTGGTCTAGTGGCTAAGCTACCTTGCTGCTGACCCACAGGTCGCGGGATCGAGTCCCGCCTGCGGCGACCGCATTTCCGATGAAGGCGGAAATGTTGTACGCCAGTGTGCTCAGATTTAGGTGCACATTAAAAAAAACCATGTGGTCGAAATTTCCGGAGCCCTCCACTACGGCGTCTCTCATAATCATATGGTGGTTATGGGACATTAAGCCCCACATATCAATCAATCGTTCTCGTTTTAGGTTTCCAGTCAGTTTTTGTAATATGCTGCCATCACTGCTGAAGAGCCATGCGCAAATGGTAGGTCACGAAAATGCGTTAGCCAGTCTATGCCTACTTACTTGTCGAATCCTTGGAATACGTATACATATTGTCGCGCAGAAATGGGTGAAGTAAAGGCAATTATATATACTTCGGGCGTAAAACGACCTTACTATATTTTAATGTACCCGAAGGCTGTCGTGATAACATTTGTAAGCTTATAATATAGAGTTGGCGGAAAACATGCAGTGTTAATTAGCACACCTAGCATGTCGGATGTCCCGTAATTGCGAAGAAAGGTTGTATTGTTCAAAATGAATGTAGTTAGGTGCACGGGTTCTTGGGTGGTCTGTAGCAGTTGAAAGCTGTCGCGAAGCTAAGAGAAGTGCGAGCGGCATACTGGAGGCTTTTCACCGCTGACGTATCTTCGCCACAGATAGACATGGCGTATCTCAAAAAGAAGAGTCGTTGGTGCAGTAAGGGAGACCGAGCGGTTGACCTTTCTCTCTGTAACGACTCGAAGGATGCATTCATGGACCATTGCATGTTGACGTATCGCTGCCAGTCCGTCTTGTCAAACAGTATGGCGTTGTGCACTGTGAACTTGTCCAGGCAGTCGACGTACTTTTAGGAATGCCTTTCGGGAAATGCGGCATCAAATAGCATCCGGGCCATGTGGCCGCCAAGAGTGCCGTAGTTGATGCTGGCTTCTGTGGAGTCGTTGTAGTAGAAATCCGGTACAACAAGTTCCGTTGCCACTTCAGCTTCGTTCTCGGTGGGCAGCATATAGGGGCGGAGCTCCACTTGCTTCCCCGTGTGTCTAACCAGTATTATCAAGTTGGCCATAAAGTCACTGCTGTACGACATTTGCAGCAGGCCCCCGTCCGGCTCCACGTCGTCTCCTGCAAGTGAAGATTGGAGACGTTATCGCTACGTAGTTCGCATCATTGATGATGTAAAGCATCGGCTGTTTCACTGTGGTGGCATTTCTCCCGCATGTACAAACGTGTACAAATGCTGTATCAACGATACTTAAATATGTTTTTTTTTCGAACTCTAGCATGAAGAACTCCAGATTTATTGAAAAAAATTGTAAGCGCTATAGTTTGAACAAGAGAAGGAAACTGAAGAGCAAGTTGCTTGAAGTTTTGTGTGTTCACAGTGTCCTTAAATGTTAAGGCAAATAAGTAACAGTTAAACAGATCTATCCTCTGCACCGGAAACTGTTACGTCTTTTTAATCCGCACTAGGTCACGCGGAACTCCCAATTTCAAGTTTGACGAAGTTTCGTATCCCATGTGAAAAGTGGACTGCTCACGACAGACCGCATAATCTGCGTGGAACAGTTTTGATGATCTGGCGGTGGCCAAAACGGCAGTGAACAAAAGCATGATGACCGGTGTAATGATGCACACATGCACGCACATACGCAACGCTGGTCAACTGGAACTGCGGTTGCAACGCGGTTTCACCGACTCCTCCTCTGAAGTTACGCCAGCTGCATGATGCGGCGAGCGGTGCGACCAATGTAGCTCTGGCTATGAAACTTTCTTATTTGATTATGCATACAGATGCGTACGTATGTGTGTTAACGAATTGGTGAGAGCGATGGCGAAAACCCGCCCAGAGTGTCGTGTATTTTTTTTTTCGAAAGTCTGTCGGAATGTGGGTGGCCCTTGCAAGGCCGGACTAACAGCGGAGCTCGTGGCTGATAAATTATTAGCGTGACTTCAATTTGAAAGACCCTAATCAGTGATTCCTAATTAGAATGTATCAATTACCATGCTGCCTATTACCAAGATTCTTTCTCCGATGCTCTTTAGGTCACTTTATTTCTAGTGTGCCTATTTTGTTTTTAGAAGGCACAGGCATTGAAGTGGTTACATCATAGAGTTTCTCAATGGCTTACATTGCACATTCATCGTGTCAACTTCAGTAGGTGTACTGGCCACAGTTCTTATTATCCACTAAAATACTAGCTGATACATACAAAAGCGTACGATACCTATTTTCATTTCTGGGATGTACGTCGCCAAGGGATGTATGTCTGTCTTTATTGTCAATCCTATGATGCAGAAGACGAAGACAGAGTGCACCAGCCGAGTTGATGTGTTGCACGCGCTGTGTAGTTGCTAGGCTACGCGAGGTGCCATATATGATTGTTTTCCGGTCATGCGAGCCGACTGAACGAAAGCTGTTTGTCGTTACCACGCAGTTTACAATTTTTTTGCACGTAGAGAATACTAGTATCGTCATACTCACTGTGTGACTTGAGCGTTGCGTTCAGCAGGGCGTCTCTACTTAGCTTGAAGCCAGTGCCAACGTAGCGTAGAGCTTGGGATTGCTGTCTTATATTGTTCCACATGTAGCTACTTGCAGCCTTGTCAGTGCCCATGACTTGCATTAGGGTAGCGTGTGCGCTAGGTCCAAACATCGCCTAAAGGTAGCGAATGCATAAGCGGGCCATCATTGAATCTGGCAGGAAGCTTCGTCGAGATGCTGCCCTGAGCTCGAAGCTGACGTATCTTGCGAAAGGAACAATCAACAAGTACATCTTGGCGGCGTGTAACGGTGCTGAAGCCAGTATCTGGAATATGTCGCGAATGGCGCCTTCACTGTTAGTACGTGGAGGGCGCTTGAATCCAGCTGGTGGAGCGTATTTCATCAAGACGTCGCCCCAATAAATGCCATGCGCTGGAAGATCTGCTCTGGTCGTCAAGGCTTCATGGAGTGCGGTGTCTTCTAAACGAGGATCTGTGATGTTCATGATGAGTTTGTCCAGCGTTTTCATAATACCGATTATCTTGAAGACACCCGTGTCCCCTAATGACGAGGCTAGTTGCTCGAGCAAGGCTTCTTCAATTTCTGGTATGAAAGATGCCGAGTGCATCGAGGTTCCTGTCAGGACGCCTACAGTAGCGTGTGTCATGGCGTAGACAACCTTCACGACTGACGTCAGCCTGGTCTCAACGTTGGTTTGGATCGTTAGTTGAAAGAGCTGTGAAATGTTTTTAACATTGATGAAAGCTCGAGGATTTACACTGGCCGCCTTGAGCATATTTTCTAGGTTTGTTGACGAGTTGGCCCAGAAGCCGACACAGGAGCTGTAGGCCTGTGCCATGTTGTAAGCGTCGGTGCCTTTAGCCTGCGGTGAAAATAGTGTGCGGGCGAGAGCTTCGTACACCATGGAGCTGTAGTTGAAACGAAGCGCCTTGGCATAGGACATCTTAAGACCAACCGGTGTTTTGGCATCCCAGAGGCCGCACACGAAACCGTAAAAGTCCGAGCAGATGTCCACAGACGTATCGCACGATGCGTTCAAAAGCCACAACGCTTGTCGGCATCCGTTAGACTTGCAGATGTTTGCCAGATCGTGGACGAGCTGCAGCCTCATCGTCAGAGCGCTGTAAGATCGTATGACCTTCCTTGCGGCTATGAACGCGGCGACTACGAAGGATGCGATGATAAACACAACGGTGCTGCAGATCACGGCGCTGACCACTGAGGTATATCTCAGCGTACGTCCTCGTTCACTGGCTGGTGAAGCGTGCGGGCTGTCCTCTGGACTCAACGGACACTCTGGCAGGAGAACCAACGGGTCTGCAAAAGTGATTGCGCTCACTCGAACACATCTCTGAAAACATGTCGATGAACGAATCTGGCGGGAACCCTGACTGTGAACGTTATTACGATTACCATGGAAGCTATGCGGTGCCACCCAATACTGACTACCATAGCTCGCCAAGCGTCGAAGTGAAAACGGCTTTCGCCTTACTCTCACCTTATAGCGGCGAAAGCTTGAAATTGACGGTTGTCGGCGGTATCAAGAAAAAAATGCGTGCCGTTTCACTTGTAAGAGTTGTAGGAAGTGTGGGGCAGTTATTCGCCTGCCCTTTGGCGACGCCGCTGTTCACGGGCGGACAATGGTAAACGTGGAAAGTTACAGGAATCTAGCTCAGTCTGCCTGCGACCGTATGATGCTGTGCAGAAAATGTTAGTGTGCATATATACATATATATATATTTGTTTTCTGGCCCGAGCAACATGTGAAAAGTGGAAATAAAAACAGCTGAGTGTCTTTCTTTTGTCCCCTTCACAATATGTATTTCACGTCAGAAACAGGCGTGCATAGAATAGGTCAAGGGCAATATTAATTATACAGTTTTCCCACGAGATTTCACACATTTTTCACATGTCCTTTTTTGTCTCATGAAAGGACCTGCTTGTATATGGGACAAAAGGCACGCAGAAATGGTTTGTGATTTTCTATGTACGACTATAGGCTTTAAGATCAACTGTCACGTTTGATAGTTGGGTGCTATAAATCAGAACTTTGTGGCATTTCCTCCCTAAAAGCAGATGCACGCAAGCCTGCACCAATGGCCACGCGCATGAGACAGGCGTCATGAACCGGACGGCCGGTGAGCCCGGTTCTGGAGAAAATTGCCCTGCAGTGCATGCGGGAACTATTTGCTTAGTTCGCGAAGGTGATCGGTTGCCGCACTTCTGTGTAATTCGGATGGGACACCTTCTAAGCTTCTGGTTGACGGCCTCACCACTTCTGCTGAGCTCCTTGCAGTAGGGGTCTTCCGTTGGGCCAACGGGTGGTGCTGTAGTGATCAGCCTTCCGGCTTGGTTGCGCTCTTCGACTGCACAAAGTTAGCCCTTCACAATTAAAAAAAAAGCAGTGCTACGAATTTTAAGGTAGTAAACGGTTGTCACATTATAGTCTACTGTGTAGTAACCGAATCTATTACTAATAAAGTATATTGCTAATTCTACTGCTACAACTGTTAGTACTAGTAAATGACGTGCTACTTGTATTTACTGCCCGCAAAGAATCAGTTACAGAGAATTATTCACTTCTCTGACAGCCTCAAATAAAGAACTGAGACTGTATAGTATTGTCTTTTTCATATGATTATCCTGGTAAATACAGACCACAGTGACAACCTCAGATACGCATACATACATGCCCAGATTCCCAAGGCTTCTACGCGATGCTAACAGTAACCAAAGGCATGCGTGCGTGCGTGCACATGACAGAAAGCTTTACTTTGGTTGCTCACATTGTACAGGTTAACTGACCATCAGCTTAATGTTCTGGCAGTATTTGCATAAGACTCACAGTTATAGCATAACGCACCGCAGTCAATAGGGTTAGTGACGTTTATTAGGTGGTCACACACGCAAGTAGTGATCACCTTTACGAACCCCTGCACACTAAATATGAGAACAAAATTTACTATGACTTTCCAGGTGCTAACGTTGGACGGTAGTAAACGTGTCAACGGGGTACTATATGCCCCAGTTACTGCCTTTAGTGCTGCCCTCATGGTCGTGTCATAGATGTCGTCTCTCTTTCGTAACACATTTATTTAATAATTTATTTATTTAATTTATTTATTTATTCCTTGCAGCACGGCCATTTCGCTTTAACCGTGTGTGCAATATTGTTTGCAAATGATTAAAAACACAGCGCAAACAACGGCAGGAAGAAAGGAAGAGACAGGACAGAGCGCTGTGTCCTGTCTCTTCCTTTCTTCCTGCCGTTGTTTGCGCTGTGTTTTTAATCATGTATTTGAACCAACTCGCCCAAGCTTTAACCTTAGTATTGTTTGCAAATGGTGAACACATGTACTTACTAGCCAGCAGCTAGTAAAGATAGTAAGTTTTGTAGGATGATTGAAAGCTGGGCCAGTTGGTGACAGTACTTTAGCGTATTTTAACACAGTGTATGAATACGCGGACTCAAGAGAAGAAGGGAGCGGGACTCGCTTGCTGGATTTCGAGCTGACCGGTCGTGCGCTCGCGCGCTCCGCGCGCTTGCGATCTCCCGCGTCAGCGTGGCTCTGGCCGACTGGACTCGCCCTACGTCATCTCCTGCCGCCGACGACCTTCCACCTTCGACGACAGTGCAGCTCTGATTTACTGGACTTGTTCTACGCCATCCACCGACGCCGAAAGGAGCTCTCGCAGGTGCGCCCCGTCCTCGGACTCCAGTGACCGTGCTCAATCTTTCCTATCTCTTCTATCCCCTCGGTTTGTCCTCGCTCGCTGTGGCTTACCACCACACGTCTCTTCTTCTCTTCTCCTTCTTCGGCTTTCCCACATCTTTACTCCTATCCTTTTTATCCCTCCTCACCCCCATCCCTCGTGAGCTACTGTGGCGGTGTCGCTCATTGAAGCAGACAATAACGGGGCTCGCTTTTCTCTTCTTTTCTCTCTTTTAATAGCCACTCCGAAGAAGGGAGCGCTGAGGTTTGTCCCTTCTCTTGTGTCCGCGGAGGCGTGCGCTGCGTTAACATATGTTCAAAAATGTTCTTGTAAATTTTACCGTTTCAAGTCTGGGAAGCTTTCTTGGTGTTTTTAGCTAGGTAATTACTGAGCCATGAATATCGCCTGGTGCCTTATATTTCGCCGTAATGCTGAACTATATAAACAGTTTCGTGCTATGTAATGGCAGAAACATATTCAGAATGGTACAAAATGTTGCGTATATATATAAAAAACGTCGATTTTTGCTGTAAATTCTGTGGTTTCCAACCAGGTCACGATGTGCATTCTTAAGTAGGTGCACAAATAGCCTTCGAGCTACTGTTACAGTTGATACTGAGTACGTATATATCTTGATATTCCGCATGTGCCTTGGTATGTGTGTTCTCGTTTGGGGTCCGTTCAAGCTCCTATGTATGTCGTTGCGATGTGTACTTACTAAGGTAATTACTTGAATTAATTAGTGGTCAATAATTAGTGTATAAGAAAGGTGCCGCTTTGTTGCTTATTTCATCTTATATATGACTTTGAAATATACAAACAATAAACCTGATACGGCAATCCACATGCACATACGAACAAAATTCGCGTACACCTCTGTTTGGCTAATGGTAGTTCACCAGAGTTGTTACGGTTAATAAGTCCTACTGCACTTACTAACTATTCAGCATCGGGCTATACAACCATTCCAGTGAGTACGGTTCACTTACTAATCAGGTAGTGAGTTCACCAAGCCTGCATTTTACTAGCTTTGCTTACTAAAACGCATGATGTTTTTCGTTTGCTCTATTTTTGTGATGATGGAGCTTGCTCATGTTTGTGGCTGTTCCGCGTTGAAGTGGAACATTCGTGCTTGTTTGATGTTTGTACTTTCAAAAACAAAGGAATAGTATCCTCAATTAAAAACTCTCGCAGTTCAGTGATTTGTCTGAAATGGTCGAAGAGTGGTAGAGCGTGAACGTGCATGGTGTCCGGCAGCATTTCATGTCTTGTTACTTTCTGACTGCATGAAGTGCATGAAGCTTATTTCGAATGCAGGCTTAGTGACGTGTCGCTTAAAAGCACCAGCATCAGTCGCGCACACTGGCAAGTGTAACAGCGAAAGCACACTGGTTCATCGGAGCACACAATGCATCGTGCATTGTGCGTATAGTGGCCTTGACTATGAGCTCTTGTGTCTGTATACACTCCTTTCTCTACTCTTTACTACAGCTTTGCTTACCAAAACGCCATAGCGTTTCTTGTAAAAAGTAAACGGTCAGTATTTAGTTAGTGAATATGTCGACCTTTGTTTCTAAGAGTGAGAAACACGCATCCTCTCGTGACTTTGAAGGCATAAGAAAACTCGTGGCTTCAGCCGCGGTTCTTTGAGTCGGGATGAATTTTTAAACCAGAAATCGCTTCCGCGATAGCCCACTTCAGGTGTATACGAATGTTACTTGCATACGAAACACTTCGGCCGATGTAAACATGCTGCCAATAGAAACAATCATACAGTGATCCTTTACAAATGATGATAAAAAAGTTTATCTATGCACTCCGCGTAAACCAGTGGAATTTCGGCCGCACATGAAAATGTACACAACGTACTACGTATACAGAGGCGGCGCCATCTTACATTATTTGATTGGCTTCGCGAAATGTGTGTCTTAATGTTATTAAAGGAGGCTATTAGGAAAATTATGTACAGCTGTTGAAAGCTCTACGACATTGTGCTGTAGAAGTAGGCAGTGGGCCCAAAATGTCCATGCCGATCTGGCAGAATGGAGCTGTTGGGACCTGTACGGGTTGCAGGAGGCCAGCTGGTTTAGTCGGTGGTGACTTGCGTCGCTGGCAGTCGAGACAGGCACGGACGTGGTGCTTCACGGCTGTGGTTAGTCTCGGCCAGTAATACTTTTGCTGTATTCTGGCCAACGTTCTCGTGTAACCCAAATGGCCAGAGCTCACCTCGTTGTGGCATGCTTGGAGTACTTCGGTACGAAGGGCTGCTGGGATGACGAGCAGATAGGCAGATCCCGTCGGGGAAAAGTTTCTTTTGTAGAGTACTCCGTCCCGTAAACAAAATGATGACAACACTCTTGCGAAAACTCTTGGCGCCTTCTGAGATCTGCCATCCAAGTAGTTAATTAGGCCAAGCAACTCAGTGTCGTCACGTTGTTGCTGCGCAATGGCGGTCGTGTCGAGGACACCGAGAAATGCCATTTCCTCCTCTTCAGGTAGGGTTGCCGACTCAATGGGCGAACGGGACAGACAGTCGGCGTCCATATGTCGCTTGCCTGACTTGTGTACGACTACAATATCGAATTCTTGCAACCTGATACTCCAACGTGCTAATCGCCCGGTAGGGTCTTTTAGACTTGTTAACCAGCACAATGAGTGGTGGTCGCTAATTACTTTGAAGGGGCGGCCATATAAATACGGGCGAAATTTTAAAACCGCCCATACCACGGCGAGACATTCCTTCTCAGTTGTAGAGTAATTGGCCTCAGCACGTGTTAATGTTCTGCTTGCGTAAGCGATTACCCTCTCTGTGCCCTCTTGCTGCTGCACAAGCACAGCTCCCAGACCAACATTGCTCGCGTCTGTGTGAAGCATCGTCGGGGCTTCTTCATCGAAGTGGGCAAGCACTGGGGGCGTTTGAAGACGTTGACGCAGGTCATTAAAGGCAGCCTCCTGTTCTTCGTTCCACTCAAAAGCAACGTCGTCTCTTGTGAGACGAGTTAGTGGCGACGCGATGCGGGCAGTACTACGTATACAGAGCCGGCGCCATCTTACATTATTTGATTGGCTTCGCGAAATGTGTCTCTTGATGTTATTAAAGGAGGCTATTAGGAAAATTATGTACAGCTGTTGAAAGCTGCACGACAATTGTAGTAATAATAACAATAGTGGTCTTACTTCCCAAAACCACGACGCCGAAGTGGAGGGCTCCGAAAATTTGGACCATCTCTCTTTACAATGCATCAACATAGTATATGTACAGTAGACGAACCTCTAGCATTTTGCATCCGTTGAAATGCGACCGTCGCAGCGGGAATCCAACCCACAACCTTTCGGTCAGCAGCCGAGCGTAACCACGCATCACCGAGGTGGACCGGTGTTGGAAACTCAATAGGATGGCTTGGGTGTAATGCATCTTAACGTTACACCGAGACGGGGACAGGCATGTCAGCGCTGCGTCGCCTTCCTTTGTCCCCGCCTGTGTGCGCTGTGTCCTCCGCGGTGGTGAAGTGGTTACAGCACTGGACTGGTAACGCTAACTTCGTGGGTTCGATTTATCCCAGCCGTGATGGTCGAATTTCGATGGAGGAGAAATCCTATAGAGTGCGAACACCAGATGGTTGGACTTTCTGGAACCCTCCACTACGGCGTCTCTCATAATCTTATAGTGGATTTGGAACATTAAGCATCCATTATTATTATTATTATTATTATTATTATTATTATTATTATTATTATTATTATTATTATTATTATTATTATTATTATTATTATTATTATTATCCTGTGGGCACTTTAACGTGTCTGTGCGAGCATCTCTTTTGGGTGTGCTTCCGATCCGCGAAAATGCGAATGTGGAACGTTACATTACCGAACCAGTGCAGCGATGCATTGTTGACGTATAGCGGAATGATAATCCCCAACATAATAAAGCCTCGGCTTGAGGGTCACATACCTGGAAGTTCGTTTCCCGCCGGTTGTTCCCTGCATGGTCTCGGCGCCTCTTTTGCGTTCCTTTCGTTGCTGCCGATCTGTCAATGCGGGAAGAAACGTAACTCGGGCGCGTATCACCAATAGCTCGCCACGTTGTTCTTGTTCCAAAGCTCGTAAAAAAGGCCAAATTTAAATGAAGTTATTTAAGACCTTACGAAAAGTACTGGCCTCAGTTGCCGCAACGCGGAACACGAGCATTGCACAATTTGTCTTGGCAATGAAGGGATAACCACGGGGGTGGAGCTTCTGTACTCGTGCAGAAGCTCCACTTTGTGTAGCCTACTTCGTGCGGCCTACTTCGTGTAGAACACGAAGTAGGCCAGTTTGGCGCGGGTTTTGCACCACAGTGGATGGCTGCACGAGAAAGCAGCTCCGTTCTATTTGCATTGCCTGCTTCTATTGGGGGTGAAATAAGTTAGACAAAATTGTCTGAGTTGTGCAGACGGAAGCTCTGCTGAAGGCAGGGGTGACGGGAATGAATTGCGAAGGGGAGTCTTTTGAACTCATCTGCCCTTTTGCCCCCCTCTCTTCTAACTATCCCTTTGCCCACCTGCAAAACGTCGGGGCATTTCCCTACCCTTTTGCGCTTCCCACCAAGCAACACTCGCGGTGATCCTAGACCGGTGACGTCAGAAACCGTTCTGGAATGTCTTGCTGAGATGTCATCGCGGGTGAAGGCGGCGAAAGCAGTGCTCAATATCTTCAAGGCAACAGACTTGCACAGGCGGTTATAGACTTATGATGACTGTAAAGTGTGACGTTCTGTCTGCGTGCTGTCTCTTCTTTCTTTTTTCTCGTCTTTATAACTCGCCATCCCTTCCCCCGATTTAGGATAGCATAACCGGTCCTTCTAGACTGGCTAACATTCTAGATTTTTCTTCCCCTCCTGTCGTTTGCTTCCTTCCATCAAGCAACACCGGCACTTGCCCGCACGCAAGTTGCACCAGTGCTCTCCCCTTCCCCGCGCCATGATGCAACACAAATTCGCCCCCCCCCCCTCAAGAGAAAATATTCCTATTCGTTATGCCCGAAAGCGCACTTACTGTTTTGTCTCTCAGGTACACACGTCAAGTGTGCGACATTCCCACACCTGCAAAAATTGCTTAAACCATTTCGCCGTGGCGTCTCTTTTTCAAGCGGGATGCCCACACAAGATTAAACCTTCTCACGTAGAAAACTCGAGCGCGATTGGGCGCGGTTCATTAACAAGACACACAGTGACTCCTTGCCCTTTCTTGTGGGCTTTCTGCAGGTAACATTCTTAGTATACAAGTTGATTGATATACAGTAAGAATGGAATGGTTCAGAATAAAGTTCCTCGATTGTTCCCTAAAGAGAAAAATCTGGAGACTTTAGTTCAGACGCAATCGACGTTCTTTCATTGATGTTCCTAAACTAACAATGTTCTTCCATTTCCCGGTGCATGCTTCCTTTCATCGATTTTGATAGTACTTGGATAGGAAATTCGGCTCAATTTCACGAGCAATCGCAAAATCACAGGTTCCACTGACCTTGGACGAGGCTTGTCTCCTCCCCCTCCCTTTTATAATGCTATTGATGGGATGGCATATAGTGTTTGTTTGTTTTTTCTTCCTATGTACACAATTCGTCTGTTATGTAGTTCACTTATATGGACTAATTGTTATAATTTCACTTTACACCACAACCACCTCGGCCTCCAATTGCGGGATAATACAGCCCCTGTGGGCTAATATGAATATGTTGAGTGACAGTGGCCGAGCTTGAGCAAAGGACAGACCGTTCCCGTCTGACTTGCGCAATTCTTATGAAAATTCAGGACGCAGACTTTCGTTTGCTCTAACTTGAGCAGTTCCCTGCAGCATAGGAATAAGCAACGCGCTTATAAAATCAAACTGTTTTGCGTCTGTTTACAATCTGTCATTAGAAACTTCCTATGCGAATCTGCCCGATATTTACAGGGAATCACAAGGAGAGTCTTGTTCTAAGACGGGGTATTTAGAAAGAACTTAATCGTGTGCTCCGCTTGTTGCTTTAAACTCCCTGCATGGGCACAAAATGTCAGAGATGTTCACATGTCTCTCAACAAACTAAGTTTTTCGGCGACCCTTGAACGACCTGAGAGCTAGGTGGAGCGCACAGCGGCTCAAAACATTGCACCATTTGTAGAGCGCGCAAAATCAGTAACATATGAAGCCTGCCTATTTGCGCAGGCGGATAATTATGAAAAAGTTGAAATCATCATTTCAGGATGCAAAGTTTTGGCGCAGCCACAACCTATAAGCCAAACGAGCGAAGCCTCTTAGGCCTCTTAATTGGTGCTCTTGCGTCCATCAATTTTATTCACTTTTTGGTGTTACAGAAGATGTAGTACTGTTTATCTGCCTTGTTCATTTGTCCCTATTTAAGGTGTCCGATTATAAGACCAGGTTAACCGATCGGCCGTGCTGTCGACTGATTGGTAAATCTGGGCCCTCAGTGAATGCCACTTCGTCGCCGTAGTCACGCTTAAAGGTCAACTCCGGCGATTTTTCTACAGTGTCAAGGTAATGGTGTTTCTATATTCCTGAGACACTCTTGTCACGAGCCCAATAGCTGAAAATGCTCAGGAAATTCGAAAATAATTTTTATAAAGCAAAAAGATGGAACCGAAACCGAAAGCCGACCGGGCGCCCTGTCTGCGTATTACGTACTATTTGGTAAGTACCGGAGGTCATATACTGGTCCCGCCGGCGCGTAGTATGAAACTTGTGAAGGCCAGACCAGCGAGGCACCGGCCAAACACCGCAGAGGAAGGAAGGAAGCTTTCCTGTGCTTTACCCGTGCCAAACACCGCTGCCGTCGCCTTGTGGCCAGCACAATAAACGCTGTAGCGGCCAAAGTAGCGATGCCCTCGGCTGCGTCACTTCCGTTGACATGCCAAACATGACGTCACACAGACAGTGTTGCCAATAATTCTGACAATCGACGTGAGCTTTTCGAGGCGATTTTAAAAATTCATTAGCAAACAATCAGCGCATCTCTCAAGCCTGCAATTTGGCATAAATGACGGAAATGTGCAAAGGAACGTACCCAATGATTACTTAGATCCATTGACCTCGAAAATCGCCGGAGTTGGCCTTTAAGGCCTGACCGCAAGCAGCCATTGCAGCGCGTCAAAAAGCCATGCTCTGACGCGGCGTCGACCGTGCCCCTCCCCATGGAGAGAGTGGGCGCACAGCTTCGCGTAGCCACGCGCCCAATCTCTCCACAAGGAGAGGGCACGACGCCGCGTCAGGAAGACCCGCGCTAGAGTGTCCCGCGCTGACGCGCTGCAACGGGTGCATGTGGGTAAGTGAGTCTCCCAGGCTTGTACGCCGGGAGGCAGGCCGCGTCTGTTAGGCGCCTAGCGCCGATCGGTGGTCCCCTTGCCATGGCATGGTCTTCTACACGAAACAAAAACTTCCCCCTTACACGAACCTTGGGGGAGGGGAGAAGACATGCCGGGATATTCGTATGGATGATGATGGGTTGATGAGTTATTTGTGACTCTGAGACAAAGCGCCTTCAGCGCCGCGTTTCCTTCCTATCTGACAACGGCAAGTGAGGGCTAAGAACATTGCGTACGTGCCTTCAAGGCGGGGTCCTCCCGATCCTTGAGCAATACGCCAGTTTTCTTAGAAGCTTGACTCGAACCGTGCACTGTGCCGCGCTTGCTGCAGCGCTTGGTCGCCGACGGCGAGGTTGGCTTGCTTTCGACGGGCATTCTCAGTGCCTGCTTGTTTGCTTGTTTCTACCCCACTACAACAAAAAAAAAAGGAAAGGAAAGAAAGAGAAAGAAAGGTTAGCAAGATTGAGGACGCAATGTCGATTGACCTCTGTTGTGTTCCAAGCACCCCTGTGTCTACGAGCGAGCCTCCGAACCCGCGAAGGGACCGGATGCTGAAACTGCTTCAAGATGTTGACTCCTCCCCTTCCCCCGCTCGGCGCAAACGAGCCACCGTTCGTTTCCCCTGGCAGTTCGGCCGCCGCCTCCATCCGAGTAAGGAATAAACCACAAAAAAATGAATGTTTTCAAATGACAGCGCGGTGCAGATAAAATTTGGCAGCAGTAAAGTGATTTTGGAGGCATTGTTTGGATTTACCGAAATGTTTAACAAAAAAAAAACAACTAACGTACCTCCTTGGGTAGCGCGAAAATTCTCTCGCTCTCTTACATTTACTTATTTATTATATATTTTCACAAATTCTATCGCCATACGTTTTGTGGCGGATCCCCCGTAATGGATTGGGCCATTCCCCCGGGCCCCATCATCATTAACATCGTAAATCGTCGTGCACACGTTTGTGCTACTAATTACTGCAAAAACTTAATTTTCCGAACAAAATGTCAAAATATTATTTGTTAGGTTATTAAACAGTAGGCACTGTTTTGATTTCATTCATCCATTAACAGAGGAAAAACAAGAACGAAGTCACATCTACGCCGTGGCGCATATCATCTGCTCCGTGTTATAATCACATTCCCTCCGTGAAGCATCTGTAACAAAGAGGTATGGCGCATATAGTAGATGACACCAGACCCGATAAATGTATGCACGAAAATTTAATGGAGGTCGCCGGGATATCACGAGAGATATTTCCGACTTACTTCTGAAACACCGTTGATTGTCCTACGCGCGTTCCATCGTCGGTTGCGATTGCACATTGTACGCTCTCCGTTATTATAACATTGTAACAAATGTCACTTGTCTAGCATTCGGCTTTTTTTGCCGACGCGGTGGTGTGGCGACGAACGCTGCTACAGTAAATCAATGGACTTATAAGGAGGAGGGCTCTACGTCGCACCTCTCCCTCCCTCCCTTGAGAGAAAACCTCGCACCCACCTATGCTGGTAAGACCAAGTACAGCTACTCGCTTCCCACAGCAAGCTTATCAAAACCCTCGGCTTGAAGGCAAGGAACATCGAGATGACGCAAGATGTCAATTCCCGCAGTGCACGTGGGACCTTCCGGAGGTTGTTTTCAGTAATTGCCCGTGCGGTCGAGAAAATCATCATCGGGAATTCGCATGTGCACGCACTTGTTACGTGCCTGACGTGCCTCGAGATGAGAAAGAAGAAGCCATGGGCCGCCGGAGGAGGAAGCGGGACGACCTGTCGCCGCAGCCCGTGTACTGGGACCCCCGGTACAAACGCTACTTCTACGCGGGCGTGCTGCCACCCCTGGATGCAGCGGTGTTCCCGCGAGTGGAGCTCGAACCGATCAAGCCCACGCGCCGACCCTCGATCCTCGTCACCAACCAGGCGTCCGAGTCAGTGGTTCGGTTTGTTGTTAAAAGCAGTACGTGACGCACGTGTTAAGAAAAGTGTGTAGACACGTGCAGCTCTGGTATGCGCCCTCGTAGGCTGGTTTAGTCAAGAAAACGAAATATACTTGCTCCGAGCAACCATGTAACCATGCTTGACCGCACTGGCCTTGCTTTTGCACGACCAGTAATTCTCGCTTATTGAAGAACATCAAGATTTGGCATGGATGAAATTAGGCATGAGTGAGCATATATGTACGATTGAAACAATCTGGGCAAAGGCGGCTGGTGTATAGTTGCAGCCTTCAAACATATAGGATGAGTGTGCCTGCTGGCTGCCATTGCGGCGTAGGCACGCCGTTTCCAAGATTCTCACGACGCCAGCCGCTGGCGCTGACTACTTGAGAAAAACATGCCGAATAGCCACGGGCGTTCTTGGGCATCACTTCCGGATAGCGGTAAATATAGTATTTTATTTAGTTGGTTGATCGCAAACGGCAGTTATTTTGCTAGTTTATCGTGATAATTCTCATATTTAAAATGTCATACTATGAGCTTATTATACGTTATTGATTGGTACATATGTGTTGTTCAACGTCCTAAAACCACTATATGATTATGAGAGACGCCGTAGTGGAGGGCTACGGAAATTTCGACAACCTGGGGTTTTAAACGTGCACCCAAATCTGAGCACATGGGTCTACAGCATTTTCGCCTGCATCGATGCAGCCGCCGAAGCTGGGATTGTTATACGTTGTCGCCACGTAAGTTCCTTGTGTGGTTTCGTTGCAGGTTATCTTTATTGAAACGCATGTAACGAGACGCCTTGCTCTCGGAATGGTCAGGCTTCACCCATACACTCTTGACATATATCATGCCAATACATTAGTGAAGTGGCGCTAGAGAAAATCGTGACCCGTGTGCTGCGGCTGTGCTAGTCCAGTCGCATCGAATTTATGTATCACTGCAGACAAAATAATAATTACTGGGCTTTTAGTCCTAAAACCACGATATGATTATGAGGCCCGCCGTATATAGTTCAGGGTATTCAAAATTTCGACAACTTAGGTTCTTCAGCGTGCTTTCAGATCTAAGTACATTGGTATCTATAAGGCCTGCATTGAGAATACGATCGCCCTGGGTGACATCGATCCCACGACTTTCGGTTCAGTAGCCGACCATCGTATACCCACTGTACCACCGGGTCGGCCAAAGTTTTGGACACGAGAGGGAAGTGGTCCTAGAAGTATTGCTGGTTAAATTATTTTTGCGTTACGCGTTAGTCAGGCGCTTACAATCGCGGCTGGGCACAGCATGCGTAATTTCTGGGAACATGTAAATGAACGTTCTTTGTCTGGGCATCTAGCTAAGTTTACTTTTCTACCTGGCTAGCGCGGTACGTTTTCGTAGCATGGAGAGCGAAGCATTGCTACTATATATACCGATCACCGTCACATGTGCGAGGGAGACGTGATTTGAGCAGCAACGTCTGCTGTGATGTCACTGGTATAGCGCGGTACGTCGCTCTATACGCTCTGCTTTTGGTGATGTTGGCAGAACAAGTGACAACCGCGAGGTGGCACGGAGTGTGTTTCCGTAGCCCCACGGTGACACGGGCAAAACATGCACCTACACTTACACTAGCGAATACCTTTGAAACGTCAGCCAGAATCTTTCGTTCAAATTTCGGTGGTGGTTTGACGTCACATGCGACATTTCTTCTCAAACCATGCGACTCTTCAGCACGCGTGCCAGATAGCGGAAGCTCTGCTGCCGCTTCCTTACACACAGAAACACGCATTTATGCGATGGTCGGTTATGTAGTTTTGCTACAGCCCAAAGTAAACGCCTACGACGATTCGCGAGTCTCAAAACTGTCGACTGCCTTTTTCCGTCCATCGTAGGCGCGAAGAGCGGCGAGAACGCCACATCTCGTGGGGCCCGCTGGACGACGACGACGACGACGACGAAGGAGGCGCCGCCGAAGACGACCAGCGAGTCGCAGCTCCAGCGTGGCGTCCCGCCGCAAGCGCCACGAGCCTGGTGGTGGCGCTCGCGCTGCTTTCGCTGCTGGCAGTCGCTTTCGCACTATGGGCCACGGACACACTCGAGTACGCGGGACACCGTGCCCTGACCGCCAGGCAGGACGTATCCGCGACGGAGGCAGTAGTTGTAACGACGGTTCAGTACCGCGAGGTGTTCGAGACAGGTGCAACCGCTGGAAAACTGGCCAGTGTCGGTCGTCGGCGTCCTCCCGTCACGACGCTGACCGACGAAACGGAGACGAAAATAAACACGAAAGCCGGTGCGACGCCAAGTGACGGACAACGACGATCGCGCAGGCCTCGTCGACGAAGCCTCACGGTGACTCGGGTGGCAACAAAAAGCACTAGGCGCGATGAAAAAAGAACTATGCCTCTAACCTTGCTTTCTTCAGAGTATCGCGATTTACGACGGCGGCGAAGACCAGACGGTATTACGTCGGACACGCACTCTCGCAATAAAAAGGGCTGAGCAGGTTTGTGGTTCAGCCATCGTCCACAGATATTCACCGCTGCTGCTTAGTCTGTGGTATGAGGCCCTGCACCATATCATTACCTGTTGTATTCTGTCTTCACTATTTTTTCTTTACAGAGTAAGTTTTATTGCGATAGCAATATGGACAGCCTCGGCTGGTTTTTTACCGTCACCGCCGCCGTCATTCACGTATGTGTATGTGTATATATGTATACGGGAAAGCTGCGCTAGCCTCTTTCTGCGGAGCGAACATCGCCTTTTCCCGGCCGGCGTCGTCTGCGCGCGCGCTTATCTCGTGAGTGAACAGGGGCCGGGTGCGCTTTATGATTGCGGCAACGATCAGCGCGCGCCTTGTGCCCCCACAGCAGGCGGGAGCTTCTACGGGCTGCACTCTGAACATGAAAAAAAAAAACGGCTCCAAAAGTGTACTTGGAGTGGTCGTGTTCTCTTAAGGCACGTTTACACTAGACACGACACCGAATTCGGTCTGCCGACTGTCTTTGGAAGTGTCTTTTGTTTTGTCATATTTACACTACAACGACACAAACAGTCCACCGACGGTCTCTTAAAGACTCCGTCCGTGCCTTGTCGTGCTCATAGTCGTTCGTTGTCACACTGGGGGCACACGCAGCGACACCGACTAAACTTGCACAACTGCACCTCATTTTCAGCTATGCCCCCTGCTCTGCCATTGTCCCTCTCCGGCTACGTGGTGCAGCCCCCGGCATAATCCATGGCGTCGAGGGACGGGGTGGGGATATACAAAAGGAAAGTGAAGAAAAGACTTCCGTGGGGTGCGCAAGATGACTATTAAAACACCGTGGAAGCCTCGGCGAGGGTATTGCTTGCCTTCGTTTTGTGTAGAGGCCGACCGCTGCTGTGGTTATAGCTTGATTGGTAGGCGCTCACTTTCCAGAAAGTTGCAAGTTCGGCCTCCTTTGTTTGTTCTTCGCCCTTTTCAAGTCTTTGAATTCGTATCGTAATTATTGTTGCAGCACAGTCAAGATACTATAATACAATGTCTCCTATACACTTTCTTTGGCTTCACTGTCTTTTTCTGTCATTAAGGTTCTGCCTTACAAAAAAAATAGAAAAGAAAACAAGCCAATAAATTTCCCCTGTGCTTAAACGTGGGTGCATTAGCCAGCGGCAGTGGGTGTGGAACCCTCTACTTTGCAAGAAGGCGTAGCGCAGCGCGGGATTTTTTTTTTTTTTTTTACGAGCTGGCAGCTGACCAATAAACCATCGCATACATCTACCTGAAGGCATGAAGTGTGGCGCGAGTCGGGACGAGACGTCGAAATACCGGAGTAGAGTGCCTAGAATATTTCTCCTAGTGTCGTGAACGGGCCGGCCGAGGGGAAATGGTATGCGATACAGCCGCCAGGTGGCAGTACCGCTCTCTGGCGCGCTGCTTTTTCGGCAAGCTGGGAAGGCAGCAAGCCGGAGCAGACGCTTTGCGTTGAAATTGCAGTGGTGGTTTCATGGCTTAGCACGTGATTGCCTTGTTATCCTGTGTTTTCCATGCAGACTGTAAATAAAGCGTGTGAATTTGAACGAAATGTATGCGAGCTCTCTGCCTTGTTGAGATTTTGTGTCCTCCTGACGTGCCGCCTCTTCATAGATTGGTCGCTCGCGCGTTACCAATGCTACTTTTTAAATTGCGGTAATTAAGGGGTGGCCAACCGGGGGCTCCCAGCGGTACGACTGTTCAACACAAAAAATCACATATTTCTCTCCTCATCCGCGACCACCATTCCCTCCCGTAGGCGCACTTAGTGCCAGCGGCAGGCTCAATTTCGCAGCCGCAACAAAGAAGCAGATCGTCGGCCCTTTTCAGCGAAGCGAGTGCGTCAGTTTCGGTGCTGACATAGTGCTCTTCCACATTTATGCCGCGGCAGTAAGTACTGCAAAGGTACCCATCTGCAGCACCTACTTCCTTGCTTGACGAAAACACTACGTGTTTCAACACGCAGACGTCACCCAGCACTGTATTGTAGTGCCATGCGAAGCACAATGCTTCTGGGTTACTGGGCAAGCAAATTTTGCTGCAAAATGCCGACGGCGGCGTTATGCTGTGAAACGGGTGTGGCGCCTGTGCTGTTTCCTCGCCAGCGGCAGCATCGTCACAGGCCTGGGAAGTCGTGGGTTCATTCGGCGCTTTACGCTTAGCAGGCGGAGCTGTGCAGTCAGCAATATTCCTCTCTTTTCTTTTTCGAAGCACTGGTTTAGTCAGGTAAGCGGGGCCATCCGGGAAAATGGTAGGAACGGCGTCCGGCGTTAGCGATGGTCGTTCACGGTCGAATTCGATGTCCTCACCGTTGATGACATGCTTGAAAGTTCTTTGGATGTAGCGATCATCAAAATGACGAGAACACACTACACAAGTTTCGTCTAGAACTTTGTCACCTCTTTTGATGTTTCGCGCCCATTCTTGAAGACGAACAGGGTCTGCCGGAGCCCTGAACAGAGACACCTTCTCTTCGAAAGACTTGTACCCGCCTTTGCACAATGCACGTTCTTCCTTTTTTTTTTTCAGGCATAGTCACACACAATCGCTGCACGAGAATTCACGGCACATATTCGAAACGTAGCGAGAACACGCTTCACCACACAGACAAGTCGCCACCCGACACAACGTTGAAAGGCCTGGCCGGCACGCAAACTGACGCGCCAGTTGCAAGTAGCGCCCCCTAACGCCGAATCCAAATCAATTTCCCAGCCGCCGATGGGGAAGGCGCCTGTTCATGACACTAGGAGAATATTCTAGTCACTCTAGCCGGAGCATGCAGACGTTTCAAGGCCTCGTTCCGGCAAAAAAACAGAAGACATGGCAAGCCAGGGAAAGTATAGGGGACGTTTGCTGTTTTTTAGCTATTCTGCAATAGTCACGATTTAAATCAGAAAGAAATATTAAAGTGTTCGAGGAGGCAACTTGCCGGCGTCAGAAGCGAACTTGCAACCTTTGAATAACGCGGCCTATTGCGCTATAGCGGCAGTCGTCCTTTAGTGCACTTGATGGGGTATTTGTGTGAATGTGAGGGTTAATCAACATATTTGCACAGCGCAAGACTACGAGTAGTTACGACGTAACTGCAGAAGAGACAAGGACAGAAAGAGCGCTGACTACTCGTAACTACTCGTAGTCTTGCGCTGTGCAAATATGTTGATTCCCAATCACCAACTAGCCCAAACATCTGTCTTATCAGGTTAATCAACACCGCTTCAGGGAATATCCCAAATCTACCTCGACCATGTGCATCCCACTACAACATGTATCTCTTACTCATCCGTCTTACCACAATGCACCGTGACTGTGTGAGTCATGCTCACGCTTCAAGTTTGCTGAAGAGAGGAAGCTTAACACTACAACAGGAAACGAGTCCAACGGAGAGAAGAACCCAGAATTCCACGGAGCGATGAGAGATATCTCGTTTATTTTGCTTTTCACCACCATTCCCGTATCTCTCACTCTCAATGCACCATGGCTGCGTGAGTCATGCTTGAGTCACAGATATCCATCACTGATAGGTAAGCGTGCACTTCAACGTCGTGTGCCTACTCACTGGGTTGATAAAAACGAGGGTTTAAAAAGCAAAAGATTTTGAGGGTCCTCTCGAGTCGCAAGCAGGTCAGTGGCAAGTGCATCAAGTGGCCGGACCAACCAAACGATCTCGAGTGATCTAGATGAACGAATTACCAGACCAGTGAAACTCAAGATAAACGCTGCTGCTTCCTCGGGGAATTTTCCAAAAAAGTGCGCACAGGTAAGCTTTTTCGTGTTCCTTCACTACGTCCAGATTTTGTTCTCATTTTTCAATGTCTTAAGTTTTAGTCAGCCACAACCCCAGAATTAGAAGTTACGAAGCGTGTCGCATCTCCCTCGTTCAAAGTGTAAATGAGAAAAAAAAAAATAAAAACTATATAGCGGCCAGCATATAGGCTTGTATAAGGGTATCTATATAATGAATGCGAGGAATTTCGAACAATCGTGTTTAGTTTTAAGCAATTATATCATAATTTCACTACTATTTACAATGAAGCTCTCTCAAGGCTCCAACAATATTTAGCGCGCGTTTCACACATTGTGCTAGCCCCGAACACGAAAATAAATAAAGTCGCAAAAGTTCGCTAAAAATGTCTCCATAAGAACACGAGAGTGTTATTTTTGGTTGGCTTGGTTGTGAGGAAAGCTGAAAGTGGTGCTGCGGAATTATGGAAGTAGTAAACAATTGCGATCATTTACAAGCTCTCATGCAATCTATGTCTGCCCAGGGGCGTCGTTCTCTTTGTTCCTCGTGTTCGGGGACTTGAGTACAGAGCATACACGTTTCCAATACCATTCATACCCTTAGTATTAACGCGAGAGCGTGAAAGAGTGCCTTTCATTGAGATTCCGGCGTCGTCGGTTGTGAGCGAAAAATGGTCATAAGCTTGAACCACGACCGAAAAAAAACCGACACAGATGCAAGAAAAATAAATAAAGCCTGCCGATTCGAAATGAGGATCGAACCCAGGCTGTCTACGTATCAAGGAGGTGTTCAACCGCAGACACCCGACGTTGCCCGAACTTTCTTTGAAAAAAACAAAAGCAAATGTACGCTTATGTGGACGAGGTCTCCTTAATGCCTGTAATATTGCGTGACAGCATTCTAGAAGTGCATGAGGCATCAAAATTGAACTGCGCAACGAGTGGGTGGTTTTAAACTGCCCACCCATTACAAAGTGCGCATGCCAGGGTGCGCGTGGCATCTTACGGGCGAGTAGTGGATACCATTCGCCAATAAGCCAAAGGAGGAATTATGACGTAGAAGGCGCATAGCAAATGCATACATCCAGTGGACGTTCCGGGATAGTCTCAAATGGCAAATGTTACGCTCACGAACGTTCCTCGCGGCATGGTTGAAGACAATACGCCCGGGGCCCGATTGCGCTATCGCGTTTTGAAGAGGATGCTAAAGCGTGCTCCAAGTTTTCCCTCATCGAGGGAACGCTTCTTTGACGAGTCTTCTACCGACGATCGTCACACTGCAATTGTGCATGATGTTACAACACCGCAGAAGCTGAATACGATAGATGGATGGATGTATCCGGCCGTGCCTTTGTGGTCGGGTGGTGGCTCACGCCACCTAGCCATAATGTTAAGTACTATCACTGTATGTTTAAGGATTGAATTTCACTCGCGCCTCGATTGTAGGCACCAATCCGTTCGCCTCCTTCTGGTTATTTCTACCTGTCTAAAGTCTATTTTGCCTTCACTGTCCCTGAACCCCAATGCTTTCAAAAATTCGGCGCCATTGTCTTCGACTATAGGGCGGAGCCCTTTACAGAACATTATCAAATGTTCAGCTGTTTCCCCCTCCTCTCCACACGCACTACATACCGTGTCTGTGCCTTCGTATTTTGCTCGGTACGTCTTGGTCCGCAATACTCCCGTTCTAGCCTCGAAGAGCAAAAAACTACCCCAAGAATTATCGTAGATCTTTTCCCTTGCAATTTCCTGCTTAAACGTTCGGTAGGTCTCCAGTGATGATTTCGTGTGCATACCCATCTTCCACATGTCCCTTTCTGCTTCCTTCGCCTTCTTTAACCGATGTTTTCTTTTGGCTTAGTATTTTGCTGTTGTCTAAGTACTTGCTTGACAATTTTCGAGTTCGCTTCCTCCAATTAGTATCAACATTCTTCATGTATAAGTAGCTGAAAACTTACCTAGCCCAACGCTTCTCTCCCATTTTTCTCAATCGCTCCTCAAATTCTATCTTGCTGCTAGCTTCCCTGCACTCAAACGATGTCCATCCCATGTCACCCTGTACCCCCTGATTTGGGGTATTCCCGTGTGCTCCCAAAGCAAGTCTACCTATGCCACGTTGTTTACTTTCCAATCTTGCTTGAACTTCTTTTTTTTTTCATTCACAAGACTGCACTGCCGAATTTCAAACCCGGGACCGTGACAGATTTCAAAATCCCTCTCACAACGTCATACCTATTGTAGTTCCACAGTGCCCTATTTTTCATTACAGCTGCATTCCTGGTGCCCTTAGTAATTATGTATCTTTCGTGCTCCCTTAGATACTCAGCCCCGTTATTTATCCATACGCCCAAGTATTTGTATTTATCCACTATTTTTAGCGTGACTTCCTGTATCTTATGCTTACTGCCTTTGTTATCATTAAAAATCATATTGCCAATTTTTTCCTGCTGAACTTCAAATGTAACCTATCTTCCTCATTACCACAGATGTCTACAAATCCCTGCAGATCTTCATTGTTGTCGGTTATTAATACTATATCATATGCATGCATCAATGCTGGTAATGATTGTTCAATGTGTTTTTTCTTGCTTCGCAAAAGAGAGGCTGAAGCCGAGTCGAGTCCCCTCTAATTTGGCTTCTAGTCCCTGTAGATACAGCATAAATAACAAAGGTGACAAGAGACATCCCTGTCGAAGCCCGCGTTGTATCTCTATAGGTTCAGATACCTGTTCTTCCCATTTCATAACTACCTTGTTACTTTTATAGATATCCTTTAGAAGATAAGCTATTCCATCTTCCACATCTAGTGTGTCCTGTATTCTCCACAGGTCTTCTTGAATCACACTATCGTAAGCTCCTTTGATATCTAGGAATGCCAGCCACATGGGCCTGTGTTCTTTTTCTGCTATTTCAATACCCTGCATCAATGAAAACAGATTGCCCTCCAACCTCCTTCGTTTACAAAACCCATTTTGTAGTTCTCCCAGCACCCCCTCACTCTCCACCCATGTCTGTAGTCTTTCCTTTACTATCTGCATCACCAGCCTGTAAACTACTGATGTCACTGTTACAAGACGGTAGTTGTTTATAATGGCTTTGTCCCCCTTTCCTTTATAGATCATGCTCATCCTGCCTAGTTTCCACCCATTGGGAGCTTCACCATCCAATATTACTTTGCTCGCTGCCTCTCTTAATGTTTGCTTAGAGTATGGTCCTAGTTTCTTTATTAGCACGATTGGGATGCCGTCAGGGCCTGTTGATGTGCTATTGGGAACCCTCTTCCACTGTCGTTGTTCCAGTGGAGCCACTGATCTAATTGGTCCATCCTCATCTGGTACGGTGCATGCAGCGCTTTCTTGGCGTTTAAATTTTTCTGTCACCATTGTTTTTATATATTACATTGCCTCATCCCCTTCTAGTCTGACCCCGTGAACCCTAGTTATAAACATGTGTTTCATGCTTGTCTTATTACTCAAAGAATTACCATATGCAAATTACTGCCATCTGTCGGCCGTCGTGTGCATGTTGGAGGTGCAGCGCGGCGCGCGTGTTTACGTATACATAATCTGTATCGAAGTGAGGCGTGTATTGGCTGATAATCGCAATGCCGGCGTATTGCAGCGTCCCTTACTGCACACAAACAGGAATTTGAAATGCCGAAGGAAAAAGGTGCGGGAGTTCCGGCGGGAAAGTTCACGCGCTTGCCGGACACGTATTTTCCGCAAGACTGGGGCAACGATCAAAGTCTGTGTACAACTACTCTTTAAACGACCCCTTAAACAAACTTCTGAAAATACGAAGTACAAACGCGCTATCCTATCTTTCTCTGCGTTTTCCATGTTTGCGGCACAATTCTTGACGCCAGAGCAGTCTGCTTATCGGAATTCAGGATGATAACAAGCTCCCGATCGGTCGATAAAAACGAAATATATCGGTTGTGCAGTACTATATTGATTCTGATTTGTCATGCAATCGCACACTCGTTCTAGCTTGTGTCGCATGACTGTCGTGCACGACAAACTGGTTTCGCTTCATTTGCTGCGTTTGCGAATGCGCCAGAGGAGACAGCAGCGCCGAAAAGATCGAAATCCTGGCTAGTCCCACCCTTAATGCCGACCTCCCACGCGTTTCATCAGCAAAGCAGTGGCGAGGGGGAGATAGCGTTTGTAGGAAGGGTATACTGAAGGCGAGAAGAAAACTACTATATCGTCTTCGAACTCGGGGGTGGACGACTGCAGTTTTGGACGGTGTTGTGCCAGAGACATGGTTCTCGTGCGGGAGCCCTTCTTCCCACTGAAACGGAGGCATGCCACTTATAGAGTTCCAGCGAAGACATCCCCCCCCCCCCCTTCGCGGTTCCCGCCAAGAACCGGGAATCGGTCTCTGAGCAGAGACTGGAAAGTTATTTAAGATCATGTTTGAAGGATTGGCCCCAGCCGACGTCGTCATGCTGGCCGGCTTTGTACTAACTATAATCTGCTGTAGTAAACGTTGCTGTTTTCAAAACGACCGCCCCTCGATTCCACCTCTGGACGCAGGCTTCAGCGACGTCTATTCGGCTGCTCGCCTCTGTCGGCGACCGCTACCATCGCGACACCGCAGAAACCATAGCAACGGATGATGCGTGACCAGATCGTGACGACATAGATGATTCAGCAACGCGAACGCACCTCCTGGAAGCCGCGTAATCCGACAGACAGCTTGCGACAACCGTTGAAGCTGAAAAAGACGATGCGCATAGATCAGCATCGACAAAAGATACAAGGGCAGCCACTATCGTAGAACGACCACTGATAAGCGATGCGGTTGAGCAGCAGTACTGGCCGTACTGCGTGCGAGCCCGAGTAGACACTCGGCGACGTGCTGGCGACGCAGTGTGCTAGCTGTTTGCGGCAAGTGCAGGCAGGAAGACAGCTGACAAAGGTCTGCGGCGACTGCGACTGTGAACCGGAGATGTCGGATGGAACCACGTGTAGTACACCAAAGGAACAAGGTCCCTCAGCAACAGCTTGAGTTCACGGACCCTCAGTACTGCATACGGACAATGCACGCGGCCCATGCAGGCAACACTTTTCCTTAGTGCACATGACTTCATTGGTGATGTAAATTGGTCGACGTCGGTGCGAGCATCTGCATCTGAGGTGAGGATATGTTAAACGTAATTTCTCTGGTATCAAAATTCGGGTGCTGTGGCATTGAGTTTACAAGCTACTCAGGGGCAGCTATTTGCATTCCAGAGAAATTCTCGGCTTCAGGCATGCTAACAGCGCGAAAAGTAACGCTGGCCACTATTTGTTGTAGAAGTACCATGTTCAAGGCTGCTGGCTTGTGACTGCATTGAGGCATTCGCTACAACCTTATTGAAACCGAAAGAGATGAAGGCTCGCTCATGTTACAAGCCTCGTCAAAGAACTTGAAGACTTTTTTTTTTCTGACACGCTGGGTACAATAAAAGTCGTAGGGGTCAAGATTTCACTGAAGATCAGGATGAAATTTTTTCAGGAGAGGCAAGTGGCATTCGCACTAAAGGATAAAGTAATAGAAGAACTGCAACGTTTGCAAAATCGCAACCTCTGTCGTCCGAACGTCGGAGTGGGCTACACATGTCCTGAGCGTAGTCAAACAAGATGGTTGTTGTGGTGTTCGTGGAACGCCGTGTAGGATAGCGCAGCAGCAAACGATAATACACAAAGAAACAACGAATGGGCGCAAGTGACTGTGTCTGTATACGTATTTCCTTTCTTTGTCATTGTTTGATGCTGAGATATATACTTCAAGTGAATGAACGAAGACAGAACAAAAAGCACACGTGAAAGTATACTCGCTGATTCTGGGTGATTTTAAACTGCCCATTTATCCAATAGTGGTGAAAGAATGATATGTAATCCCCAAAATTAATCTGTTTGCCAAACCGAGCGGTGAAGACGAGTTCACTAACTTCACATCAGTGACGTGCACCAGTAAGTCCACTTGAGATTATAGTCACATAAATTTGTTAATCATGATGCGCAGAAAAGTCTATTACTATTCGCCAGACCTTCAGTTTTCGTAGTGTGAGCATTGCTTCAGCTTGAAATGGACAGCTTGCATCAAGATGGATCACACTTCTCTCTGATTTGTCTCAGAGTCCCCATTCCAGAAGGGTGCTTGTCCTCTGCGTCGAATTTGAATTCAGTCTCGTGTTTCTCTCAGCCCCATTCGAAATCCATTTCCCTGAACATTTTACGCAATACTGATGGTAAGATGGTGAGTCGATAATACTTTGCATAAAAACTCCCTGACCAAGGGATGTCGCTAGAGCCATGTTTCGACTAGGGAACTTCTCTTCGTCAAGGCACCGAATGTTTTCATTATCGGCGCGTATGTGTACGCTTTCCTCACTGTCTCCCAAACACAAAATAGCAGGAGGAGAACAAGGCAGTTTGAGCAAAGTGCCCGGAAATGAAACTTAGAAGAGTTTCAGCGTCCGAAATATCACACTTCCTTATAGTCATCTATGAGGGTTGGAGCCTTGGCGTGAAAGCGTGTCCGAAAAAACGTGCTGCTGTGTCATCCTTATCACTGACGTGTGTTGCATATACCATCGATACTACAGTTTTGTCACCACAGCTTGTCGTCCCATTATTTTGCTTTTTTTTATGAAACATATAAACAATGCCCGGTTACACCAACAGAGTTTTCGTGGTACCAGGCTATTGTGACATTTGGGCTTGACAGTATTGTCACATTCCTTCCTCACATTATGTTATCGCCCCGTTACACTGCCAGTAATTCTAAGCGCGAACCGTACCTGCAGTGTTTGAGAATCTTCAGGACTGTAGTAGATCGTTTTGTTAAGATTACGCCTACTTCGCGAACATTACATATTATTCTGGAACCTACGGGGCCCCTAGCGTCATCGCAAGAATGTTAGATGACACGTGTATGAATGCCAACGTGCTTTATCGCTTGTCAGTTGATCGACGGCCGACGCTCTGCTCGCCGCTATCAGTGCCACTGTCTTGCTGTAATCTGACTTTCCTTTTCCGTGGCCACAAGTTCGGCCCAAATGAACAGTTTGATATTCGACCTGCAGTCTGCTCCCTTCGTCCACATCATGACCCAGTGACAGCATTTATAAACCGAACCACTTCGGATCAATGTAGAAGTGGGGCCCTGGCTAGCCATGCCTTATAGAAAGTCAGATCGTTCAACTAAACAGGCGTCATGCTGGGGGGGGGGGGGGGGGGTATTCTTAAATGAAAAGAAGATAAAAGTGAGCCCCGTAACTGTCTCTCAGGGGGGGGGAGGACACCTCAACAGTAGCTCACGAGAGATGTGGGTAAGCAGGAATCAAAAAGGATAGGAATTAAAGGTATATAGATAGAGAGGGGCAGGGACAGACAGACCCACATACGGAATTAAGGAGAGAAGATAGGAAAGGTGGACACACCCGCTGGAGTCCGAGGACGGGGAACCACTCAGCGAGAGCTCTTGTCGGCGTGTAGGGCCAACCCAGTCGGCCATAGCTGCGCTGTCGTCGGAGATCGTGGGGGCACAACCGGTCAACACGAAATCCAGCGAGCGAGTGAGGCGTCACACTGACTAACGACCTGACAATAGAACGTCACGTTGCTAAACCGTGCTTCCAAAATGTTGGAACGATCTTCCTCGCGTCCTATCGCTTGCTGAAACTAAAAGTTGCTTCTTCCTGTGTCCTTTTCTGTACTAGCCAGTGCTCAGAAGCAAGACCCTTACAAAACGTTCCAGACGTCCTATAGTGGCGAGTCGTATCTGTCACACGTGGACACCCGTGCCTACGATGACTTGGTTTATTATATACGCTCGAATAAAGAGCCGAGGGTCCAGCATCTCATTCGTGTCAGAAAAAATTTTTATTGGTCACCTTTATTTGCAACTCGGTGCAATATCCTCGTGATCCACGACGACGTTGTGCGCCACCCCAATAAGAGGCACCGAACGTTGACGAAATTTGTTTAGTGGAGCCAGACGCAGCACTTCTTGCCCTTTCCGCAGGATGCGCTTTCAGCTTGCAGTTCTTTGCATTGGCGGTCGAGCGGGTTGCACTCGCCTCCCTTGCCTTTGCAGCCGGTCAGTTTTGCTGAACAATAATAAAAAAACAATAATACAATGCGCCAAACACACACACCACGTTCAAATGCAAAGCGGCCGAGTATATATATATATATATATATATATATATATATATATGTGTGTGTGTGTGTGTGTGTGTGTGTGTGTGTGTGTGTGTGTGTGTAATGAAAAAATCTAACAGACAGTAATGCCAAGGAATGTATAGAGGAAGTTGTTAGACCCACTCGTGATGTAATTGTGAAGAAAGAAAGGTGGGTGAAAAGATAACATGCCGTGAAAAGAGTATGCCACACTCGCCGCCATGGCTGCAGGTGGCACTGACTGACATTACTACGTTTAAATTCACATATAAACCCAATAAAGTGGTTGTGGGGATAGCCGTTAAGGTAGCTCAGTGGTAGAGCATCGAACGCGTTATTCGAAGGTCGCAGGTTCGGTTCCTGCTCACGGCAAGTTATCTTTTCACCCACTTTTTTTCTTCACATTTGCATTACAATTGGGTCTAATAACTTCCCCTATACATTCCTTGGCATTATTGTCTGTTAGATTTCATTATTATTGTGTCAAAAAACACGGAAAAACGAGCCCTTAAATATACACTTCTTTCCCTTATGCGAGCCCCTTATGGAAGTGCATGACCATTGTTCGCTGTTACTTCGAGTTTCACACCCACCATGCCCATCTTTAATCAACGTAAACCTGAAACGTTATGTGGAATACCTTTAAAACGATAAAACAAGCAAAAAGAAATATTGTTACAAGTGGCGACAAACAAAAAAGAATGCTTGATCGAGGCGATGAAGACGCAGATTGCTATTGCGCTCGCATTGTTGGTGGTGTTCTGCCATCTTGGCTGTATGACTGCCCGTGTACATTCTGCATATACAGTTCATCCTTTCTTTCGGATATTCTCATTCCCGTGACAGTATGTTTCACTAAATGAGCGAATATTTTCGTATAAAAATGGGTCTTATTTTACTTAAACAAGTATATGTCTCGAAAACGGGGGCTGATTATTGAGAAAACAGACTTACACAAGTCACAACAGACGGTCGAGCATCCCCCGTAGCTCAGGCGAGCCTCCTGTGGACAGTCTGATTGCGGGAGACAGCCGAAGCCCTTGGATACGCATTCGTTGGCCCGGCTGGACGCTTCATGCGAGCAAATAGAAATCTTGTGGGTGAATAAAAAAAATACCCACGTATTGAGACGACGCTATGTCCCCTCTTCTAAGCCCCAAAAGTATTCGGCATTAAGTAATAAATATCACTTCACTCACACTGTTACTCTCATTGTAAGTTCGTAATGCGGTTTCGGTGACCGGGAACAATTATATCTCATTTGAGGGTCCAAAACCACGATTTGACCAAGAGGAAAGCTCCGGAAATTTCGACCTCTTTGTGTTCTTTAACGCGCCCTTAAATCTAAGCACATGGACCATCGAGCATTTTCTCCTCCATCGAAAAGACTCGCTCACTGGAGTCCGTGCCGACCGGCTGTGCCCTCGCGATCTCCGAAGACAGTGCAGCTCTGGCCGACTGGGTTGGTCCTACGCCCCCTCCAGACGCCGTTCTCCGACGACGTCGACAGCGTAGCTCTGGCTGACTGGATTAGCCCTACGCCATCTCCTGTAGCCGACAAGAGCTCTCGTCGCCAGTGGTGTCCCGTCCTCGGATTCCTGCAACCGTGTCCATCTTTCCTGTCTTCTCCTTACTTCCGTCGTTCGCTGTCCCTGCGCCTCGCTCTCTCCTTCTCTCTCTCTACCTTTTAATCCTATCCGTTTAATCCCTTCTCTTCTACCCCCATCCTTCGTGAGCTACTGTTGAGTGTCCTCCCCCTGAGAGAGTTATGGGGCTCACTTTTGTCTTTTTTTTTTTCATTTAAAATCACCCCCCCCCCCCATCGAAAACGTATAGCTGCCGCCGCTGGGATTCGATCCTGCGACCTGTTGGCCAGCAGTCGAGTACCATACCAAGTGGATCACCGTGGCGGGTCGATAACAGGCACTCGAGCGGCCAGCTTTGCGTTAATAGTAGATCAGCTTTACATTTGGCACAAGGAAGAGAACACGCCAAGCAACGAGAGTATCATGACCTCCTGAACTTGAAGCTTGCGCCTATAGGAGCGCTGACACAAAAAGATTGTCCCTTTTTCTTTTTTTTGTTTATTTATTTGTGTGTGGGGGGGTCATGTTATGACCCGCTGATCAAAGCGGGAAACATCATTGGCGTGAGTGCGCAAAGGTTATTTATTTAGAGACGTTTTTAGAGCGCCTTAGTCTCAGTTTCGGTTTCAAAGAGCAGCAAGCTAGAGGCAGGAGCAGTACCAGTGTTAAGGTAAACACAGCAGACCACGTGACCGTAGAAAATTGTGGCGTGGCGTCGCATGCGAGCGGACGCCGTACTGACAACGTTACTAGCTCCGGTGTAGTAACGTTGGTACTGTCCAACGTTACTAGTATTCAGTGATGTTGGTCAGTGCCAACGTTACTAGTATCTGTAGTAATGTTGGCACTGACAGCCAGCACACGCAGAGCTGCAGGTACAGAGGAAGAAGTCGCAGTTAGCGCAAGCAACCATGCCAACACAAACTCGTGACGTAGGTTTGTTTACATAGCCGCCGCATGAATGTCGGCGTCGCGATGGGCTCCGCATGTCATTCAGTTGTGCGGAATGGCTTTTAATATTGATTTTAAATATGTTATAGGCTGTATTTGTCCTTGACACTTCGTAGATGTGAATGCCTCTACAGAAATCTAGCTCACTGATAGTGTCGTCGTCAAAATTTTGTTTCAGTGCTCCTTTAATGTTGCAGAAAGGGCTGTGTGCCGGCAATTAAGGAAAAAAAGCTGCTTAATTTTCCTATCCTTTTCTTTATTTTTTTCTTTTCACACGCTTTTCGTTGTTTCCGACTTGGTGACGATTATCATAATAAAAAAAAGAAATAAACAGGTCAGGCGTTGAGAGAAACGTTGAAAGCTTGTCGAATGGGTGGCATGTAAAAACATGAGCTGATAGTTATTGTTAAAAGATTTTCATTTGTTTACTTCTGAGGTGTTTATTTACTTCTCACACTTCCACAACAAAAGCACAACTTGTTAAGCAACCATCTGATAATAGCTTGCCGTAGTTATGCTTCTGGAAGTGAGAGAGACAGCATCGAATAGGTAGAGCATCGGACACAATATCTGAAGGTTGTATAGGTTCGGTTCCAAGCGACGGCAAGTTGATTTTTTTTATCCACCTGAAGTTCTATACTTTGACGTCACAATTATTACACTACAGTTAAAAACGACAAATAATGTACCCTATGCCGACGTTGGCTTCGTTCTCCGTTTTAATTATGTTGCGGCCGACAAACAAACGAGTCTTGATTCATTTCGCCTTATTGCCTAATTAGCAAAGCAGACGTGAAGTGCAGAAATTTTCAAGAAAAAAAATTGCCAGCTGTTTTTACACCCCCGAATATCAGTGAATAGCCATGTTCCCTCAAAAAACGCAGGAAATTATGTCGCCCTTCTTCAGGACTATTATCACCATCGTCATTGCAAGAGACAACTCTGGAAGCTGGAGCTGCAGTGAAGTTTAGTGCGCATATTATAGCAGCTTTGTGGGCCGTTAAAAAACCGCCCGAAGCAGCTCTGCGGCCATATCTGCAGAGGATTCTACTATTTACAGAAACTGCACTTTAGACGTTTCCCACCAGTATTTTAAAGACAGCAGCCCATCAAAGTAACACGTCACCTTTATTAAAACGTAGTCGTACTTCAATTGGTTGTTGCTTGAAGAAGGCAACGGAGGAATGAAAATATTTCTCAAGCTTGACTGAACTGAACCCGATGAATGTAGTTAGTACGTTTAGTGCACTTTATTTGGCGTTGAAGGCGAAAAGAAGTTACGCAAAGCACCACAGACGGTCTATCTCAGTTAAGGCTAATACGTCATGAGCGAGATGATCAGCAAATGCTTCAAGCTTTCGATTGACTTATTCTCGGGTGACATAAATTATCTGGGTGATTAGATCGGCGTACGGTTACGTGCGGGACCCTGTTTTTTGGGGTGGATATGTCGATACGTTTTTTTTTTCGCAATATTATATTGCATTTAACCTGAAATAATAGTAACACGAATCGTTGTAGTTTTACGCCTCAAAAACAACGATATGCTTATGGGAATCATTGCTGCGGAATGCTGCGGTAACTTCGACCACCGTGCGGGGTTTTTTTTAACATGCACCTAAATCTAAGCACCCAAACAAACCCTATAGCGCGCCTCTCTGCCGCCGTATTCCATAGCGTGTTACGTGCACGCCACAACCAAACCATGCGATGGTTCGAGTGTGAGGCTTGTAGGACGGCTCAAGTGAAACTGTCCTGGTGGCTTACCGAGAACCAGGGCGAAGACGACGACGACGAAGACTGGAAGCGTGGCTGCCATGGCTGCGAGGCTACGTTTGTTGCTGGAAGGTCGGCTTACTCGGCCCTGGTGGCTGCTTTTCAATGCCCGTCACGACTTGCGAGCGGCGCGTTTTATTTCTTCCCCCTTTCGACGGGATGTGCAGACCACGTGCTTGAGAGGGGCACACGCGAAAGTTGTTTTGTTTCCGCACACTTGGCGGGAAAGATCGCGCAACTTTCCTAGCCTCCTTTTCACTGCATTCATTAACTTGTCTTTTTTTTTATCTTTACCTTCCGGCGTTGCGGAGGGCCAGCTGGTTTCGCGATGCACAAGCATGTCCTTGTGCAATTACGAGTTGCACGCGGCGGTTGCAAGTGAACCGTGACGCAGTGGCCGCTTGTAGAACTAAGTATGCGGATATTTATTTAAGGGAACGTTTTGGCATATAAAATGGTCAAGAACAGCCAAGATATGGCTGCCATAGCTGCAGGCCAAGATTTGCACTTGTAGTGGCAATGGTTCATGTAATTTGTAGCAACGTATCATGAAACGGAAATACCATTATGACGGGAGGAACGCGCGTAGCACCATTTTTGCTATCAAACCACGACATAGTGCGAACAGACTTATACGGGAGACAATTAGTTGTCATGAGAGCTGGAAGTAAGCTGCGTGTTCACCGCGATGCTTCGATGGAGGGCGCTACGTGTGTGACCCCTGTGGCCTCGATAAGAAGCCGTATATGAACAGCCGGAAAAACAGTTCGGTATACTACCTCCAAAATGGTAGGTGCATAAAAAACAAGAAGAGGGAAGAGTGGACTAGAGAACAAACAGGGGTTAAGGATATCATAGTTGAAATTAAGGAGAGGAAATTGACATGGGCCGGGCATATAGCGCGTAGACAGGATAACCGCTGGTCATTAAGGGTAACTAACTGGATTCCCAGAGAAGGCAAGCGGGTTAGGGAGAGACAGAAGGTGGTGGTCAGATGAGATTAAGAAGTTTGCGGGTATAAATTGGCAGCAGCAAGCACAAGACCGAGTTAACTGGCGGAATATGGAAGAGGCCTTTGTCCTGCAATGGACGTAGTCAGGATGATTATGATGATGATGATGATGAGGAGGAGGAGGAGGAGGAGGAGGAGGATGATACTACCTACAAGCGTGGCACTGTTCGTCACGCCTTTCGAGTGCACTGTCCTTGACACTGTTCCTCTCGCTGTTTCACGAACAACGAAGACATCGACAACCGCAGAACGCTGATTGGGTCGCGGTGGCTGCAAGAGTAAGCTCGGTTAGCTCACTTCCGGGCTATAACGCAATTAGTTAGCTGCTTTGCAGCACTTATTGTAGTGGACGGAGGACACGACCACCAGTACCAGCCAGTTTCTCTTGAAACAACTCAGTTCACCTCTTTTGGTCGCTTCATCACGAGCTCAAAAGAGTTACCACGTTAATTTCTTCCCTGCATCTCGTTTGAAGTGCCTTTTGTCCCGCCGCGGTGGTCTAGTGGCTAAGGTACTCGGCTATACTGACCCGCAGGTCGCCGGATCGAATCCCTGCTGCAGCGGCTGCATTTCCGATGGAGGCGGGAATGTTGCAGGCCCGTGTGCTCAGATTCGGGCGCACGTTAAAGAACCCCACGTGGTCGAAATTTCCGAAGCCCTTCGCTACGCCGTCTCTCATCTTCCTATCGTGTTTTTGGGACGTTAAACCTCACATATCAATCAATCAAGTGCATTTTCCATTTATTTTAAAGATTTATTCTATTCCATGCCGCATAACGAAATGTGCGCCTCCGTTTAGGAGTGCGATGAGCATAATGGCGCACGACTGCGTTCCGGAGCATGTTTGTAGGTAATTTCATGACGTCACTGAAATTTTATCTTCAGTCCACTTTTATCTGTTTCTACAATGAACTGCACTTGCAAAACAAACGTATTTGTTTTGTAAGTGGGCTCTTGAGTTGCCTTGTGCTCTGCCATTTTGCTCCCCCATTTTGCTCCCCCAACGAATGATTGAGAGGATTTAAATGTATTATTTATTTTTATTTTTTTTTTTCATTTCAAGAAGAGCTGCATTTTTACTGACAGTTTTGTTGAACAGGTTTTAGCCGCTTTTCGGCAATGTGGGAAGGACACTCGCTTGAGACGTGAAAATCATCTGCGTGATTCAAACTTATTTTTGGAAATTTAGTTTTTCCTAAATAAAGTTTGCTTTTGTTAGTCATATATATCCCGCGGTCGCACATAGGTGTCATGCAATATGAAACCACTCATTCAATTGCCACATTCCAGCGAAAATACACGCTCATCAAGGTCATGGTAACCGCTACATCAACTGCGCTTTTTATCAGAAAGTGACTCAAAATGTATGCAAAAAACAGAACCGTACATTCCTGCGCGAACACAGAAATATATGCAGGCTCTAGCACGCAGCCTTTGCTAAGCACACCTATACCAAGTTCCTCATGATATTCCCAGAGACGATATTTCTGTTATCGTGCAACTTCACCGAAGCCTGGCTGCCACATGCTTGCGACAGTGTACAGACGTGTGCGGCTACAACAAGTGCACGTGTCGTTTTGTACCTACGTCTAAACAGAATAGACAAGAGAATAAAAGTGAAGGAATAAAAAACAGGAGTACAACCACACTACCGGAAGTTCAAAGCTAATTAAGAACTACAAAGAATTTTCTACTATCAGAACAGGAAGTATTTCATTTTTTCCCTTTTCTCTCGCTTGCATCTCTCTATGATAAATTTGTGAAAATATGGCGTAGACCACAACGTATTACTATTCAGTTTCTATACACTTGTCACTCGGGTCGAATCGTATGTATGGGGGCACACCTTCTTTGCATGTCTTAGCCACTCAATTATTACGTTCGTCGCTTCACCATTGAGAGCGACACATTAGGTCGTAACCATAGGGGCATTGCTGGTGTTATGCATCCTGAAGCGGTTATCGTCAAGTTAGATCAGTTAAGCCTTACTTGCGCTTGAAGGTATAAAGAGCTCAAACAGAAGACACACGCGCGCGCGCGCGTGCACACCAACACGCACACACGACATGGGCTCTGCATCGCGGGAGAGACTAACAAAATACCCTGCATCGGGTTCTACTCGATGGTTAGTCTTCTGGAGCTCAACTAAGCAGCGCGGCATTCTATCTCACCCGGTACGGTCCTATACAATATACGATCGGCTCCGTAGACATGCCCTCAGATTCTGGTCAACAACAGCATTACAGTTTATACATTTATCTGAATAAGCTCCCGGGTGACATACACTGTAGGTCACTGGGTTTGTGAAGGATATGTTTCGTAACGGACGACATGCGATTGCCTGGCCTGTATTGATGCGGCGACCGCGTTTTCGATGTTTAGGCGGAAACGCCCGAAGGCCGTGTGTGAAGATTCAGGTACACGTGAAGGAACCCCAGGTGGTCTTAATTTCCAGAACCGTCCACTACGGCGTCTCGGTCATATCATGTTTCTGCAACGTTTTGTGGTTAGAGAAAAAAGAAAAGTGAGCCCTGTAACTGTCTGCATCAGCGTGCGACACCTGAACAGTAGCTCACAAGGGATGGGGGTAAGGAGGAATTAAAAGGTTAGAATTAAAGATAGATAGATAGATAGATAGATAGATAGATAGATAGATAGATAGATAGATAGATAGATAGATAGATAGATAGATAGATAGATAGATAGATAGATAGATAGATAGATAGATAGATAGATAGATAGATAGATAGATAGATAGATAGATAGATAGATAGATAGATAGATAGATAGATAGATAGATAGATAGATAGATAGATAGATAGATAGATAGATAGAGAGATGCCCAAAAACAGCGAGCGACGACAGAAGAGATAGGAAAGATGAAACACGGTCACAGGAGTCCGAGGACGGGGCACCACTTGCGAGAGTTCTTGTCGGTGACAGGAGATGGCGTGAACCCCATTACGTATTACTATATTATTATTGAATCAGTGCCATGTAAGTTTGATATAGAAGATAAAGTACTCTCCACTGACTCATGCTCTTTCGTGCTTCCCTACGAAAAAAAAAAAAAGCCCTTTTCTACTTCAGGGGTAATCTTTTCCGTTCTAAAATGTTATTGGGGTATCCCTAAATTCTGGTGTGCAACCGCAATAGCTGCAGTGCAAATCCACAGGCAAATCAGGACGCCTGCTCTCCAGCATTGTTCTTTTAATATTGCGTTGATACACTGTTGACCGATGTACTGTTGATGTCACGAAAAGGAATCATGCAATGCATGGCCTCCAAGATCTCGCAGGCAATGTGCATTGCAAGTGAGTTCTGCGAAATCCCGCAAGGTGGCGGAAGGGTTCAGAAAGAGGGCTCGCTTTTTACCGAAATTTCGCGGCGATCTATTCGCGAGGCAATAAGCTCCGATACTGATGTTATTCGATGATTGCTTGCACAAGTGATTCAAAACACCTTTGATACGGAACTGGAACAAATTATCCCATGCTTCTCTCGGTGATTGCTTATCGATGGCGCGTGTCATATGAGGAAATAGAACACTTGTCATGTAAACTATAACGCCTTCAAGGAGTATTAAGATTCATTGACCTTGTGTTCACAAGACATTTCGGTATTATGAGTCATGTAGGATTACAGGCATTCATATTGCAACGATGAACGAAATGAGGTTTCTAGAAATTCGGTGCATGGAAGTTGTGGCATGCGTATAGTATTTTTTCTAAAGGACCTGGCCATGAAGAATTGTATTGGACCACAGGCAAGTTAATCAGGCCACGGATTAACTACTTGTGTACTCGCAACCTCAGATGTCACGCAAACATCATAATAGCGTCCACAAACACGTACGAGGGAAGTCTGTTGGGGCACGGTATCATTCTACTCTTCCGCTGCCACGCTCGCATACGATGACGTGTCGTTCGCGACACTCGCAAGTTCTGTTGAGTTCGCGACCGCAGAGATTGCAGCCGAGGAGGGCGACGACACTCTGAGCTTCGTGAAGTTGTGAGCGTGCCGTTCGGACAAGGAGGCGTCGGCCGACGTGGTTGTCTCGAAGACTCCGGCGGCAAGGGCGGCATCGTCCAAGCGCACCTGACACCCCGAGCGCAACGGCGAGAATGAGAAGCACCGCGAAGGCGCACAGTGTGCACGAGCAAGCGACCAAATGGCCCAAATCCCGTGGGCTATTAGTGGGCTCCGGGACGTTCTTCTGGGCACGATCGGGAAGCCAGGAGACGTGGCGGCGTCTCTTGACGGGGTGTCGCCCTTCGGCGACGAGAATCGAGCTAGGCTTGCGTGTGGGTGCGTTCGGGACGAGCTCCACGAACGAGGCACCGTCGGCGCCATTGGTCGCGTCACTGGGCGCCTCACCGGGACGTGGCTGCAGGTTGCCCATGAAGAAGTACCGATTGTACCGAGGGTCCCAGTACACGTCCTGCGGGGACAGGCCGTTGATGATCCTTGATACTCTGGCGCACACCCACAAAGGGGGATCGGCCAAAAACCGGGCGGCAGGATCTTAACTAAAAGGCTCATGGTTTTTCAAACACAACGTGATTTTTGGCTGAAAAAAATATATAGAAAGAAAAGCCGAAAATCGAAAAACGAGTATATCTGAGCAGTGAGCGATGCAGGCTATCAGATGCGATTTGAGACGGAGGGCTTTGATCGACTTCATCTTCTTCTTCGTGCCCATATCTGCTGCGAGCAAGATAAGCGAAGGAATGGTGAAGATCGCGGATACCACTTGGATAGTATGAAATTATCCTGAATAAAAGAGGTACCGGGACATAACTAGAAATATGGATATGTTACGTTAAGGGTTTAAAAGGGTTCGTTCTTACTTGTTAGTTGTTACCATTTCAAGGGCAGTCGCAGCGTTGACCATAGCTGGGTACGTGTTTGGGCGGGGGTGTACGAATATTCGAAAACTTTCAATACCGAATCAAATAGCGTCCTATTTCCTTCGCAACTCAAATTCAATAGTTTGTACTCCCAACAGCGAATATTTTTCGAATAATCAGCCATGACAAGAAAAGTCCGTAGAAGCGACGCAAAAGAAGAGCGAGGGGTTGTTTTTCGTTTGTTTTAATAATGCAGTGTCGACTTCCTTCCTCCGTGGCAGCGGCCGAGGGCCTAAGCTTTTACGGCAGTATCGACGACATTTATTTCGCAGTGGGAGAGTATTTTTGCTTAAAGCTCCGTGCAGTGTGTCCAAAACGAAATTACCATCAATATGCTATCCATGATTATGATTGGTTATCATCATGCGAAGGTAGGCGTTATGTATGCGGTTGCATTCAGATTCTGAAGTGAAAGTTTCGTAGCGCTCTTTGCAGCGTTGCCGTTGGTGGCTTGCGCCAATTCGGAAACTCTCAAGTTGGCCTTTTGTTTATTATTCGCAGATTATAGTGCCATTGTTTTGCGAGTCCTTTCTCGTCCCTTCGCCAAAAGGCTGGTGCGCATTGAGACAACCTCAACGCGTCGCCGCCGCAAAAACGGAGGGACGCTTGGACGCCCTAAGACGCGTTGCAGGCATTACTCATGCCATCTATTTGCTGACACCAGTTTCTAATGCACAGCACGCGCTCTTCTGAGTGAACTCTATAGAAACGTAGATACGCAAGCCAGAACTGCTTATATCATCCATTCACATCAAACTATACTTAAAGCTGGGTTAATTCCAAGAAGAACGGCTATTTGGTCTAGTTGGTCAAAGCCCATTATAATAAGGGTTCCCCGCAGCAGTGGTCTAGTGGCTAAGGTACTCGGCTGCTGATCTGCAGGTCGCGGGATCAAATCCCGGCGGCGGCGGCTGCATTTCCGATGGAGGCGGAAATGTTGTAGCTAGGCCCGTGTGCTCAGCTTTGGGCGCACGTTAAAGAACCCCAGGTGTTCGTAATTTCCGGAGCCCTTCACTACGGCGTCTCTCATAATCATATGGTGGTTTTGGGACGTTAAACCCACAAATCAATCAATCAATCAATAATTATAATAAGGGTTGCAGCACAAGCACGGAAGTACTGGAAGAAAAGTTTACAAAAGGCGATGAACGGAAGGCAAAGAGGCCTTGCGTTTGCTTTTCTTCCAGCACTTTTGTGCTTCCGCTGCAACTCTTATTATAATGGGTTAATTCAATCTGCCACTTCGAAAATAGCGTCAAACCTTCAATGTTCTTTCTGACTCGTTGGCTGGAATGTTACAAAGCTACTTTGACACGCGCTACATCATGCATAAATCATATGCAGGCGCACAAATAGTATGGGAGATATCAGGCACCTCGACCAAGATTTTATTATGAAGCACACCCTTGTGAACGGCTCCGGAAACGTCGGCCATTATAGCGCTCTTTAACGCGCACTGACAGCGCAGTACACGGGCGTCTAGTATTTCCTCTCCGTGGCCGGAATGGAACTCGCGACTTCCGGTTCAGCACCGCGACCATCATACTTCTGAAGCGAACGTAAGTGCAGTGAGATTATTAAGATATCTATATTTATTTGCAATTTATACTTAAGAAGAGGAAATGGAAGTGGGCCGGGTATGTAGCGCACAGACAGGATGACCGCTGGTCATTAAGGGTAACTAACTGGATTCCCAGAGAAGGGAAGCGGGTTAGGGGGAGACGGAAGATTAGGTGGGCAGATGAGATTAAGAAGTTTGCGTGTATAAATTGGCAGCAGCAAGCACAGGACCGGGTTAACTGGCGGAACGTGGGAGAGGCCTTTGTCTTGCAGTAGACGTAGCCAGGCTAATGATGATGATGAGGATGATGATGATGATGACTTATGGCTTGGCGATTAAACGACAGTGGAAATGTTTGGCCCATACTTCTCACATATTCACATATTCAAAATTCTCACATATTCAAAATGACATCATTTATTGTTCGGTAATGTGAGCTCTGTATCATAATACTGCTTATATTCTATTTGGCTACAAATTTGGCGATCGGAAAAGCCAGCTGGATTTGCTCGACCAAGCCCAGCAGGCCGCAAAGGCCATTGGAGCCCTGGACTGAGCCCCCCATCCGCTAGCCCAGAAACCTTTTATCAAATAAAAAAAAAGTTCCTTCTCTCTCTGCGATAAAATTAAACGGCAAATGGCTACTTTTGGCTGCATTAGCTTGAGTTTGAACTTCGTTTTCAAATATACCCAACGTAAACTCTGACCCGTTTATGTGAGTAACGAGTGCATTTGCGGATGGATGGATGGATGGATGGATGAATGGATGGACGGATGGACGGACGGACGGACGGACGGGCGGATGGATGGACGGACGGACGGATGGGTGGATGGATGGATGGATGGATGGATGGGTGGATGGATGGATGGATGGGATGGATGGATGGATGGATGAATGGATGGATGGATGGATGGATGGATGGATAACTTTATTATGGTTCTTTGGTGCGTGCGTTGTGTAAATTAGTCACCGCATTCAACGCTGATGTTCATCTGCCTTTGGTTCTATAACACCCAATTTGAAATAACCAATTTGTCTGATTAATGAAATATTTAGCTGAATTGGTGTGTCTTATTCTGAAATAATTTTAACTGTTATGTCTGAGCTTTATTTCAAGGTCTTTTACTAGGTATCACATTGAATACTGTAGTCACTGCTGTAATTCATTCTATACAGTTAAAAATATATACATCGAAGGCTGCGTACAAGCTTAGTTCAGTTTATACAACTGTGTTATTCTTAAGGCGACAACCTCAAGTACTTCAATAGACTAGTCTTGAAAATGCGGCATGTGGTCGAAAAATACAGTAGCCCTAATAAATCAGAATTCAATTCGGTATAGAACCAAGATACCCTGAGTGGCACTCAACCGCAGTACAGCGAAGCCACTTCAGTACTTGAAACAATAATTTGCAAGAAGACCCTGTCCAGTCGTCATGACGGAAAAACTGATTCGTTAACATTACGTGGCCGAAGTGCTCAATAGCACCAGGGGTAACACAAGTTGAATTACAACATTAGGACGGCTGTAAGCTGCCAGGGGCTGAGATATAATCAGTCGTCATCAACAACAAAAAAATGGCAGCATATCCACGGAGTGAATGATGGAGAGTGGGGTGAAGCATCCGTCCGTCCATTCGTTCTTGCTTCCGTCCGTCCATGCGTCCGTCTGTGTGACCGTCCGTGCGTCCATTCGCCCGTCCGCGCGTGCGTCTGTTCGTGCGTCCGCACGTCTATCTCTGCGTCCGTCCTTGCGTTCGTCCATGCATCGACCCCTGCGTTCGTCCGTGCGTCCATCTGTTGGTGCAGCCATTCGTGAGTCCGTCCATGCATCTGTCTGTGTGTCCGTTCGTCCATCTATTCAACACTCCAAGTACCACCATCTCGCATATTTTCATCATATATTCCGCATATGCACCGCCATGCAGCGGACATTCCAAGGACTAAACGAGAGGTGGCACACGCACACTTTCTTACGGCTTGCGCTTCGTGTCTACTTCCCACCTTCAACCACCTCGAGTTCATGGTATAGACCAGTTCACTGTATTCATGGCACTGCGGCTCAACGCTCGCTAAACCTTTCTAAAACCAAGGAGGTTATGCCCAGCGAATATAACGTAGCTACCCTTTCTTGTCAGACAGTGCTCAACGTACATGCCAATGGCTGCTAAAGGGGAATGAGAGACAGGAGAATTCGGCTTTTAGTTAACGCGCAAGCTGCGACTTTTTTATTGTTCAAAAACGCACAGAAGAAATCTCTCACCGGCACCACCTTGGAGGTGAAAATGTAAGACTGGTTACACACTACGACTACTACTATGACTACGAGGGACAAACAGGTGCTGCTATAAGGAGCTTCGCCCCTAAAAGTAAGAAGCTACACAGGTGCTCGCACAGCCTTATACACGTGTAGCAGATATACTTCGCAACTCCTATTGAACTTGCGTTACCGCTCATGAGGCGCTCGAGCCACGTGATCTTTTCTATCACCGCCGTCTATGCGTCTAATAAAAAAAAGCGCAAGTAGCACGTGACCTCACCAGCTGCGCGTTAACCTCGCCTTTGCGGGGCTAAAGCCCTGATATCCCAATTCGCGTTATGCAACGCGTGCGGTAAAATGGCCATTCCGAATTATGTTGTAGTGGTCTTTGGCGAATGCAAAAAAAAATCTTGTGAGTTTTTTTTTTTATTGCGCTAGCAATTATTTCTGGACACTCTCAGCTGGTTTTCGCCGTCGGCGTCGCCATCCAGCTTCAGATCAAAGAGGTAAAGAACTCTGTTTATTTATTTAATTTACCTCTTTCATGTGAAGCTGTATCCAAGCAGCCAAATGTGGGGCTGATATTTCGTGCTTTGCATGCCGTATGGCGAAAAATTATGGAACATCTCCCCGAAGAAAACCCTGATGGAATGCGAAGCAGAAGTGGTGCGCACGGCGTTGACCCGGTTGAAACGGGCGTCGACGCTGGTGCCGGAAGAACGGTTTCAAGCGAAACTCGGTGTAGCGTTTACTCGAGTGATCGTTTGTTTGAGACGCAAAGACACGGGATGCGGCTTGGGATTCCTGTAAGTTTCATCGCAGAAAGACTGTTCGGTCGATGTGAGCTTCAACATTGTGAGGGTTAAGCGAGAGAGATGACACGCGGCGAGCGGCGACAGACTAGAGAGAGGGTGACGTCAACGCGCTCACATTGCGAGGGAAGGCGTGACCTACTTGGCACAGCCCCAACACCTGCAACCAGGAGAGCGCGGTGTGGACGGAGGGACAGCGTACACGTGTTAGTCAAAGAGCCGCTTCGTATCTAAAAAATACGCGGCGGGGGGGGGGGGGGGGGTAATGAAGTTCGAGCTCCACCAACAATGGGCGTGGTGTGGCAAACCCTGGCTAAGCCACTGACCATAACCTTGTGCATAAAAAATGATGTCAAAGGTCCAACTAAGCAAATCTTAACGCCCCTCCTCACACGATACAATTAAGCAACTAAGAGTATTTTCTTTCTATGTTGCTTGGGACTACAAATGGGTGGTTGCCTCCTTTTCCTTTGCAAACCCTTCCGCCACATTGCGGGTTTCCGAAGAACTCATTTGCAATCTGATGGAGGGAACAACCTGACAGAACTCGCTGCATACGACGCGTCACACGTGCCAGGACATCTACCACGCGTAAGCGGGGGTGAAAGAGCGTATCAACGACGTTCTTCCGCTCTCCGCCTGCGTGCATCAGGTGTCCCGGCGGCACGTGCTGTGTGGCTGTGCGGACAGCGCGTGAATAGGAAGCCAAAGCAACGCATGGTGGCGCTGCAACTCCGGACAGCCAGCGCCATCTTCGGTTGAAAAGTAGTAATCGGGCATGTAGATGGTGCGTTTTCTCTTCGCTCCAATGCGCTGCCGCTCGCTTACGTGCTCGTGCAGAGAGCACGCGTTGCGTTTGAGTCACCTCACAATTTACCGCCTACACTGTGGCTTCATAAAAATCTCTGAGCTGGTAAAGCACTTCCGAAAAGTGAATCGAACAAACAGGAGTAAAGCTCGTTAGTCAAGTTCATGATGTGGAGCAGACGACGGAAGAGAAGGACGTCCGATTCACTGCGAAATGCATTTCTCGGGTCTTCCCTGATAATACCGTGTATGATGTATGCCTCGAGGTAAGTCTCATTCCGCCGACATGAAGTCGCGTACTCTATCGATGTGCTGTGTTGACGTGTATGGAAACCATATATTTGTTGTTTTGATGCGGTGCACTGTCCTGGGCAAACGTTTAAGGCGTGCTGAAAACAATACATAAAAATAAAGCTATATGGTCATGGCATTAAAATATCCGAGAAGTTTTAGAGGGATGTCCTCCATGCCTCGCATGACCCGCTGACGTCGCCGCGAAGCAGCAAGCTAAGTTTAACCCCAGCGAGTCAAATTGAAGTGTTCGCTTTTTTTTTTTTTCGGCTCTCGTGTCATGCTTGCTTTATCTTTCGCGAAGTCGGCTGTGTTCGCCGACTGTTACTAGATAGGAAACTCATACATCTTTACACGTGGAGAACGTCCCTTGGTGTTTTCAGCATTGTTAAGGCAGCCCTCAACACGACACTTCGGACCTCGCCGACGCTTCCGTGGGGCCGCTTCCATCGCGGAAAGGCAACTTCGCACAGCGAGAGTCTCGTTTTAGCGCGCCAAGCTGACGGCACGGCGCCTAAGTTCCCCCGCAGCGACTGCACGACGCATTGCGCGCGTGTCGCACGCGGTCCCGTTTCGGCGAAACACACTCGCCTGCGACCTCTCCCGCGTCTCTCCTCAAGTGTTCCGAAGCTCGCCGCCAGGGCCAGGCGCGGCGTTGTCATCGCTCCGCAAACTTGAGCTTCGGTTCCCTATAGGCTCTGAAATCATAAAAGGGCACACCGCAGCGCATTGCACCGCATGCGACTGCAAACCTGGCTCTGAGCAATGCACTCCATTGACAACCATAATATATAAGCTGACACGGGAAACCATTGCACAATGTTTTATTTGTAATGAAAAAAAAACATATATGAATTAGCCACATAACAGTGTCATTATCACAGAGTTGGTTGAAATCGATTCAGGAAACATAGAGAGTAGGCTATTCTCGTACACATTATGTGAATGTCTGAGTGGTAAAAACATGCTCATTTTTGGTTGTCACCCTTGTTGTTGTGTAATGGTTTCCTAGTGTACGTGACATGATTTGTGTTTAAAGTTATTTGTTTAAAAGTAATTAACTTCTAAGTTGCGAAGAAGCGCCCGTCTCGTTTGTCTATCCCCTCATCCATGTGTTCACGCTGTTCCTGTTACATTTTTTTTTTTTTTAGAGATGAAGGATGGCGACCTCGCCCAATTTGCTCTTACTACAATTCATAAGTTCATGGTCTCGACTATCTACATTTACGATTTATATCGCGGGAACTGACCTACTTTTGTGCGTGTGAGTGTTTAATACGTTGGACAAACCTGCAAAAAAAAAAAAAGGGATAAGGAATAACGTTGCTTCTTTAGCTTAGGCTCCTCAATGGTGCCTTCTGAAAGAGTTGCGTAACAATGCAACAGTGCAATTTCCTGATTTTCTAAAAATGCTCGTCATTATCGCCATTGTGAATGTGTATCGGTGAACAAATCGCTTTTTGATTGGTGCCTGCGGATGGAGAAATATGATAAAGTGAACAAAAACTACTTCACTATTTATGGACTCCAAACATTAAATTACCCTCTTCAAAGTGTAATGCACAAGTGGAAACCTACAACTGAGGGTTTGCGAATTTTGTACAAAGCTTATATAGCTACATTGGTTGTGCTGATAGCGCTGATCGTGGTGCTTTGCAAATTTTGGGAGATTTTCGTGATTGTTGTGATTGTTTGGACTTTTTTGTTATTAGTGTCACTCTGTTATACCTTGCTTCATTATGAACGTTTATCTGCGTATTTTAGAGTTTTCATTTCCCTATTCACTGTGATGTGCCACATGTGTGTGAGTTTGTTTCTGTTTTGTTTTTTTCTTGCGGTATTGTCGCTTTTCTGTGCATGTAACTTTGTTATCATTAAGGTGAAGGGGGCCTGTCGAGTTGTGAAATTCAGCTTTTTTTTCTCTTCGCACCAAACCATGGATATACTGTAACCTCATGCACCTGTCACGTGGTAAAGTTATCTCGGGCCCCAAACTGAACCGTGCTGAAACGCGCCCTTGTTCTATTCAACCAGGCTCTGGGGAGCTGCCCTGATCGACAGCCTGTCAAGGGACTCGCAGACGTTGGGATTCCTGCCAGCTCCGATAGGAGCCGCTGGCAGCGCTCTCCAGGGGACTTCTCCACCACATGCCCACGGCGCTGCCTCCTCGTGCTGCTGCTACTTACAACACGCGCTGTGCCGGCGCAGCGAAGGTGTAGCAGACGAGCTCCACTCGTATCGCGACGAGCCATGGCTGATAGCGGTGGGCCCGTAATCGTCGTGGGTGCCGGAGTAAGCGGTGAGTGCGATCCCCCCGTGGCTCGCTCGGCAGCATTCACCTGGTTCGAGCGCGAGGTCGCGGGTGCGATTAACAGTAACGACAACCACGTTCCAGTGGTTGTGCGAAAACGCTCTTGCTCTTCAAGTCGTCGGCATGTCAAAGAATCGCACAATTTACGTTCAGCCTACACATGATTGGCCTGTTGGTGTTAACTATGTATGTGAACTTTTCTACTCACTTTTGTTGTCCTAGAAGTATGCATTCGTGTTACAATTGTTTTAATTTCTTGAAGTTTTGAAAATCGATGTCAAATTGTTTTTTTCATGTTTTGTGCTCTGCGGATTTTTGTAATGCCAAATGAAAAGGGGTAGGAGCCTCGTCAAGCTGCTAACATAGCAGCTTTTTGCTCTTATCCTTGCGTTTTCTTTTTCGCAACTCTGTGAAGAAAATGCTCAATAAAACTGAAACTAAACTAAAAAAACTAAAAACTAATTATAATTTATTGTAATTGCTTAGCTATGTATGTACACGTGATTGCACGTGTGATTGTCTCTCATTTCATTGACAGATGCCAAATCGCTTGTGCAACGTGTGCTAGAGTGAGAAATATCAAATACCCTCACGGTCAAACGTGTTACAAAAGAAAATGCCTTAAGCGCAAAGTAAGAAAAAAAACAAAATATCCTTTATCGCTTTTCAAAATTTCGCACTAATGTGAAATATAACCTAGTTTTAGGTCATATGACTTTATTTAGGTCTATAAAAAAGACTTACATAATCCACTCTCAAAGCCGTACAAGTAAGGTCATATCTATGCGCGTGTAATGTTTACTAAAGCTGCGCAAATTTGTGTATGGTCAGTGACCGACGGTGCCCAGTCGGCGTCCTTTGCCGCATGCGGATAAAAAAAAATGACAGCCTTCTCTTTTTCGCAGTTCTGGCTTGACGTGGATGGCATTTACGAAAAGAGATATATGAAAGATCACATCGTTGCCTAGTCGACTTATTTCTTTAATTAAACTCAGAGCTGATTAGCAGCACGTGTGACGAGAGGTGTCATTTTTTTACGAGTATTTCACGTCGCTTAAGCTGGCTGCACGGCGATAAACCTATAGAGTCCATGTTTGTAAACAGCTGCAGGTGCCGTGGACACATTGAGGCGCTTGTAGTGACGTCAAAGCGCGCAGGCTCCGCCCAGCTTAAAGCTTGCCCCGCCCTCTATGATGACGTCACAACTGGCACGGCAGCTGCAAAGCTGCCTCGGAGGACAACGCGTCACGCACAGCACGTCGCTACAATCGCCTCAGCATGTCGACAGCGCCTGCCGCTGTTTACAATTATGGAATTGATGTATAGGAACCGACCAGAGCAAGCTACGTTAGGGTTGCAAATGATAGCAGAAGTGTACTCTAGTTTACTCGTAGTTATTCTTTTGTATATAGGCATGTGGCTGCGATGAGTTGTCTTTAAAGGGGCACTGTTTATTAACTTGTCCATGTGACCGGCTAAAATCCGAAATAATGTCTGCAACCACTCATTGGTAACAGACCAAGCAAGGTAGATTTCGAAGTATATAAGATATGTACTACGTCACACTCATGTTGCCAACATTCAATCATCAGATGAATGGCATTCGAGAAGTTGTACGACTTCGCTACGCATGTAAAATATTTCGCGAAAGTTATGCGGGATTGCAGGAATTGTCAACCGTGTGTCAAATGGCAATGCTAGAATTGGACGATGTCAGATTAGAGTCGTCGCCAAGTGCTCCACAAGGTGTGACTTGGGGCAGCATTTACAATCATCATCATCATCATCAACCTGACTACGTCCACTGCAAGACAAAGGCCTCTCTCATGTTCCGCCAGTTAACTCGGTCCTGTGCTTGCTGCTGCCAATTTATACCCGCAAACTTCTTAATCTCATCTGCCCACCTAACCTTCTGTCTCCCCCTAACCCGCTTCCCTTCTCTGGGAATCCAGTTAGTTACCCTTAATGACCAGCGGTTATCCTGTCTACGCGCTACATGCCCGGCCCATAGTCCATTTCCTCTTTTTTATTTCAACTATGATATCCTTAACACCCGTTTGTCCCCTAATCCACTCTGCTCTCTTCTTGTCTCTTAAAGTTACACCTACCATTTTTCTTTCCATTGCTCGCTGCGTCGTCCTCAATTTAAGCTGAACTCTCTTTGTAAGTCTCCAGGTTTCTGCTTCGTAGCTAAGTACCGGCAAGATACAGCTGTTATATACCTTCCTCTTGAGGGATAGCGGCAATCTACCTGTCATAATTTGAGAGTGCTTGCCGAATGTGCTCCACCCCATTCTTATTCTTCTGGTTACTTCAATCTCGTCGTTAGGCTCTGCGGTTATTACCTGCCCTAAGTAGACATAGTCTTTTACAACTTCAAGTGCAGTATTACCTATTTCGAAGCGCTGCTCCTTTCCGAGGTTGTTGTACATTACTTTCGTTTTCTGCAGATTAATTTTAAGACCCACCTTTCTGCTCTCCTTGTCTAACTCCGTAATCATGAGTTGCAATTCGTCCCCTGAGTTACTCAGCAATGCAATGTCATCGGCGAAGCGCAAGTTGCTAAGGTATTCTCCATCAACTCTTATCCCTAACTGTTCCCATTCTAGGCTTCTGAAAACCTCCTGTAAGCACGCGGTAAATAGCATTGGGGAGATTGTGTCCCCCTGCCTTACACTCTTCTTGATTGGTATTCTGTTGCTTTCTTTATGAAGCACTATGGTAGCAGTTGATCCCCTGTAGATTTCTTCAAGAATGTTTACATATACTTCATCTACGCCTTGATTCCGCAGTGTCTGCATGACGGCTGATATTTCTACTGAATCAAACGCCTTCTCGTAATCTATGAAGGCTATGTATAGTGGTTGGTTATACTCTGAGCATTTCTCTATTACCTGATTGATAGTATGAATGTGGTCAATTGTTGAATAGCCTGTTAGAAATCCTGCTTGTTCCTTTGGTTGATTGAATTCTAATGTTTTCTTTACTCTGTTAGCAATTACCTTTGTAAATAGCTTGTATACTACAGAGAGCAAGCTGATCGGCCTGTAATTCTTCAAGTCCTTGTCATCTCCATTCTTATGTATTAAGATGATGTTAGCGTTCTTCATCTTAATTTACATATGAACTTCCATATCCTGATTACCCTCCTGATCTTTGATTGATATGCGGGGTTTAACGGCCCAAAACCACCATATGATTATGAGAGACGCCGTAGTGGAGGGCTCCGGAAATTTCGACCACCTAGGGTTCTTCAACGTGCAACCAAATCTGAGTACACGGGCCTACAACATTTCCGCCTCCACCGGAAATGCAGTCGCCGCAGCCGGGATTCGATCCCACGACCTGCGGGTCGGCAGCTGAGTACCTTAGCCACTAGACCACCGCGGCGGGGCACTCTCCTTACCTTCCGACCTGGAAACATCATTCTGATGTTTGCTGCAAGATTTTTATAGGTATAAAGGAAGAAAACTTTTAGACTCGATAGCATTAAAGAGCTCGTTTCGCAGAACTGATTCCGGCGTCGGCGTCGCTACTTGTGAGCGAAATATTATTGTCTTATGCGGGACCGAAAAAACGAGAACGATGTAAATCAAATAAATGATAAAAAATTGTGAATCAGAGTGGGGACCCAACCAGGGTCGTTTTGGTTTGAGTGGGGGTCGAACACGGGTTGTTTACGTGGCAAGCGGACGTTCCACAACACGGCCACGCGTATTTTTTTTTCTTTTTTTCTTTCGTGCTATCTATTATAATGCGTATTCGAAATTTTGACATTTGCTTTGGCGTATAAGGATGCATTCACTCAGCGGCAATAGTCGCACAACTACTGCACAAGCATTCAAAGGCTTACATACATACAACTTAGCTGGTGCAGAAAAAGAGGGAAAGTTTTTCTGAATTTGGTAAGGATGAACACCTCGACGATTTTGTTTGCGAATATTCAAATAACTAATCATTGTGCGTATTAAGTTTTGCTAAGCGCTGACAACAAAAAATCAGCAGTACGTGTGAGGATTCCACTAAGAAAACGACGTTGTTAGTGACATTAGCAGAAGAATACATTTTCTTAACGTTATGCCTCTTGCGGAAGACGCTTGACAAGCCTCGATGGAGTGGCATTCACTTCATTCTGTCGAGAGCGACAGCTTCAAAGGACAATGGCAGCTGTCTGCAGCACGTCACTCACTCCCGCTACTTGTTTTGCAATTGATCGGCCATATGTAGTGATATGAGTGAAGGAGTAGCGAAAAGTGCACCGTCCTCGTGTTTGTTTCACTATGCACAGCTGCGACCAACGATATCTAGTTTACACCGCTGCATACATTGCAACTAAGCGTCGGAAACTCTGCCGTGCGAGTAAAGCACTCAGAACTTACGAAAGTGTTGTCATTCAGTAGGTTACACAACGTGACTCCGATCAACTTGTGCCGCTATTCGCTGCGTGCGCTGAACGGGCTACAACTATCACGTTATTTGAAGCAAAAACACATGCTGAAAATGTGTATAGTTTCGTTATACACCATTCTCGTTTCATCGCGTGACAGGCACGTAAAAAAAGGGAACGCCCACATTATCGCAATTTCCTGCGTTCCAACAGGTGCGTTATACCCGAGAGACTCACAACGGCTTTAGCATGCAGTCAATGGGGACATTTCTCGAAAGCCCAGCTCTGCGTGAGTAAATAGCAAGAGCAGACAAATATTACAATGTACCCAAATACGTAAGGCGTGCCTCGACACTGAAAGTTCCCAAGTTGTCCACCGTCCTACTAACAAGCATACATAGCAAGTGAGCGTGTTACAATTACTGCAAAAGTTTTATCGTACTCTTGAAATTGGCGATGATAACTGCCTGCCCTTACGTGTGCCACTGTGCCTCACCAAACCGTACCTAAAGCTATAGACGCGCGCACGAGGGGGAGGCGCAGCCCTCCTTCTTGTTTTAGCCACCTAAGAGGGGGTACGCATCACATCGCATCACATCATCAGCCTGACTACGTCCACTACAGGACAAAGGCCTCTCCCATGTTTCGTCAGTCAACTCAGTCCTGTGCTTGCTGCTGCCAATTTATACCCGCAAACGTCCTAATCTCATCTGCCCACCTAACTTTGTCTCTCCCTAGCCCGCTTGCTTTCTCTGGAAATACAGTCAGTTATCATTAATGGCCATGGTGTGGTTATCCTGCCTACGCGCTACATGCCCGGCCCCTGTCCATTTCTTCTTCTTGATTTCAACTATGATATCCTTTATCCCGGTTTTTTCCCTGATCCACTCTGCTCTCTTCTTGGGAGATGATATAGGCTCCAACCAAAAGTTTTTAAGAGACCTGTCTCTTAAGGCTACACCTATCAGTTTCCTTTCCATCACTCGCTGCGTCGTTCTCAATTTAAGCTGAACCTTATTTGTGTGCCCCCAGGTTTCTGCTCCGTAGGTAAGTACGGGCAAGATGCAGCTGTTATATACCTTCCTCTTGAGGGATAGTGGCCATCTACCAGTCAAGATTTGACAGCGCTTGCCGAATGTGCTCCACCTTATTCTTATCCTACTAGTCACTTCAATCTCGTGGTTCGGCTCAGCGGTTATTACCTGCCATAAGTATACACAGTCTTGTACAACTTGAAGTGCACTATTACCTATCTCGAAGCGTAGCTCTTTTCCGAGGTTGTTGTACATTACTTTCGTTTTCTGCAGATTAGTTTTAAGACCCACCTTTCTGCTCTCCTTGTCTAACTCCGTAATCATGAGTTGCAATTCGTCCCCTGAGTTACTCAGCAATGCAATGTCATCGGTGAAGCGCAGGTTACTAAGGTACTCTCCTTCAACTCTTATCCCTAACTGTTCCCATTCTAGGTGTCTGAAAACCTCCTGTAAGCATGCGGTAAATAGCATTGGGCAGATTGTATCCACCTGCCTTACACCCTTCTTGATTGGTATTCTGTTGCTTTCTTTATGAAGCACTATGGTAGCAGTTGATCCCCTGTAGATTTCTTCCAGGATGTTTATATACGCTTCATCGACTCCATGATTCCGTGGTGTCAGCATGACTGCTGAATGTTTGGGGAGCGCATAGGCAGAAATTTCCATACTATACAGGGACGCTCGTACTCAGAATGCGAGGGGGGCACAAAGCACACAGTAGATTGGCATAACAGGAAGGGGGCGCTGCTACTAACCTTCACCTCTTTATAGGGAGCCCTGCACACAGCTATGTCTAAAGCGCTTGGCAACCATATTCATCATGTTAATGATATTCATCATGTGAATGCAGTGCTCCCCCTGTTCGTTTGCTTTCATTCGTGACAAAAAAAAAGCAAATCGTCTTTGAGCGAGGACCGTAGGGTGGGTGGCCGCTTCCCAAGCCCATAAGATTGGTGGTGGGGGGGGGGGGGGAGGCATAGTCTGTTTCTAGAGATTGACTTAGGTCGATGTGGATTGCTGAAATAGCAGTCCAGAAACCTCGTAGTGCTACTTTTGTGCCAAGAAAGTGCTTATTTTGAAATCAAATCACGTTTTGCTGGCCGCATCGCGTTAGCACACTTCAAATTACGCGCCTCTAGTTTAACCTCTCACGTCAATGTTGCCGTACACAAGGTTGCCCAGCTTTACTGCGCGGCCGCCGACACTAGTAGCAGCAGAATGGAAGTAGCGGAAGCCGCAGCAGCCACAGCGGCAATTGAACAATTTTCTACCATGGCCTCCGAGATGGCAAGCGTGCTTGGTTCAACTGGTCCCCGCTAGATGGCATGACCTTTCCAGTTTAACCAGGCGAAAATTGAATTCTTGAACCATTCACGCCATACCGCATAGTAACATCAGGCAGTTCTTTTTTTCCATGAATCAAACAGAAACGAACAAGCAGCATTTTATAACGTCTCTTGATGCACGGAAGGTTTTTTATTTAGTGCAGCTAGTTCGATTACAAGTGATTAATTGTAGACGGTAGCTGTGACGTCATTTTGTAAATGTCCTACTCGTGGCACATGTGTTCTCGTGCATTTACCTTAATTTCGCGGTACGGTATAAAACACTCTTGTTGATAATATTGTCATTTTAGACGTTGTCATACATTGAGCTTTCCCCCTGACAGGCGATCACCTGTCACCTGAATCTAATAATACGGGCCTCAAGCATTTCCCTTCTATTGTAAACGCGGCTTCGGCGGCCGGATTTCGATCCATAGAGCTGTGGGTCAGCATTCAAGCACCCTAACCACTAAGCGTGTCGTGTGTGGGACTGTTCTGATACAAAATCTCGACCAAGTGAGCTTTTGCATTTCGTCGTTCGAACGGATGTTATTTCGAAATGTGACAGTTGCAATGATCAACATCTGAACGATGCACGCACCTGTTGTTGCAGCTTGGGCCGCTGGCCTGTAATAATAAATGCCGCAAAAAGCGTGCTGTACTTCCATATGGTTGGAAGAGGCCCTGCATACAAGTGTTGTTAAACGTGCATGTGGCCTGTATACGACGCACGTTGGGTCGTTGCCTTCTTCGTCACACCTGATTAGCAATCTGACATCTCAGCAGCATGAAGCTGTGAGGACAAGCTGGCTCACATAAGCTGATCGACTTTTAAGTCGCAACAACTGAACGCCGTTGGTCTCCTTCTCCACCTGCTGGGATCTGCTGATCGTCTGCTTGTAACGTCACAGCACACAACACGAGAAACTTTTGCTATCAACGCGTCGTGCTGTTGAGATGGCATCGCTTGGCGACAAGTTTAAGCATGCTTTCTAGTCAACCAGTGTTAGATGTGTAGTCATACGTAGCACATGTCCTTACCAAAGACCGCTTTCGACGGGCGAACATGATGCCTATCACCAATCGTCTAAAAGCACGCTGTGGGAGACACCAAGAGATACTCCACAGCGGAGTGCACGCGTGCACACATACACACACACGCACGCACGCACACGCACATTGCATCCTAACGAAGTGCGTTAATAGATTGATGATGATGGCAGTGTTAAGTACTTCATCGTTACTGACGCAAACTTGTCGACACCGCATCCCGCACTCTCCATGGAGAGTGCGTGGTCATTTTGACAAACACAAAAAAGTGCATAAAACTATACTCAGGGTCTCTCATGCATTCGCCTAACGCGACTGGCGAATGCATTCGCCTCTCTCATGCATTCGCCTAACGCGACATGCATTCGCCTAACGCGAAAACCACGAGGCGTGGCTATTTTGCCGCGGACATTACGCGAACTTCGTTTTTTTTTTTATCAGAGTCTATTGTTCTGCGAACGTCTAGTTCAGGCTTTTATATGTTCTGTACGTCACAACGCTATCTTGAAACTTAGAAATCAATGGTATTCTCATTAAAGTTGTATACTCGTGAAATGCAGGATAATATGGAGAAGTGATCTTCTAATTCGACGTTTCAGATCCCTAAAATATTGCACCTGGAGCAATACCGCTGGCATGACAATTCATGAGATCGGTAGCCTTAAGGTTAAAACATGCATGTTGTATATTTATGTGGCGTAAGTCTTCTCGTTTTAAGGAGAGCGTTGTCATATTGCACATGAAAAGGATCAGGAGCGTAGACAGGGGTGTAGCACACCGGGCCAGTGCCCCCCCCTCCCCGAAGTTTTAAATGCGAAGCATTTTTTAGCGAACTTCGGCGACTTTGAGCGTATCTATCTATCTATCTATCTATCTATCTATCTATCTATCTATCTAGCCGCTTACGTTTGGGTGCTCTCGTGGTCACCCCCTTAACTTGATGTGAACCAAAATTAGTATGGTAGGGTAATATGGATTCAGAAATATGACGCGCTGACCATGGAATGAATATTGTCAAAATCCCGTCACGTACGTCGTCAAACACTTCTCGTCAGACAGTGGCACATACCAACGGATGGGTATGTGCCGCTGGTATGCGGGTAAGTTCCACGGGTGATTGACACTTAGTATCTACCCAGGAACGACGAGAGCACACATGGATAACATTAAAAACTTGAACGTTAAGAAATACTTGACATTGGTAGCTTCGACGGGAGTAATGCCAACCTTTTCGTGTACTTCTTGCGTGTAACAATACCAATGCCAATGGCATTATTACCAGAGAATAAATGCCAATGTTAACGAAAACCTGCCATAGGAAGCGTTGACCCCCCGACGAATGCCGATAATAAATTTCAGCGTCCCGACAGGAATCGAACCTAATCAATCTGCGTGGCAGTCAAGCATTCTACCACAGAGCTATACGCTAGGTCTCGGAACTACTTTTCAAATAGACTCTCGTCTTCCTGAAACGTCAATAGTGGTTGCAGTGCTGCCTACCCAATTTTATAAACATTACGTACGTACTCCTTTGATACAGCCGTCACGTCGGGTTAAGGTCAATTGTGGGTAGGTGTCATGCGCTGAAGTTGATTTATGAACAGTGTCCAGGGCCAGCATCTTCGCGAGTATTAGCGCTTCATATCAGCTTCTGGTGTTGCTAATACGCATGTTCCAGTTGACATCGTTGCGCGAGAGCAAACAACTGGTTATATAAACATCTGCAACTCTTCAACATATGTCTGTGCGTGCAACATCTGTACATATATTTAGCGTAATTTCATGACGTATCGCTCTATAAAAAATTGCAACACAGTCACCTTCCTTCCGCATGCTTCGCATAGGTAACGTGAATTCGCAGGTACGTGGAATCTGCCGAATTTTTTTTTCGCCACGGCATACAGAGCAAAAAATGATCATATCAAAGAGGTGCCCCCCTCTCCCCCCCTCCTGGAAAAAATTCTGCTTAAGCCCCTGACGATGATACCCAACCGCAATCTACTCGTCATGCTAAACGGGGGATCGGTATTTTGTGCTCTTTAACACCAATGAATCACTTAGGCTGACGTACAATGTACAACTTCAAGAGCAGGAAAAGACCAAGGATAGTGCGTGCTAATTACTCCCAGATCGGCAACAAAGGCGTCTTTTTCGATACGCACAACACTCACTTAATACAGACAGCTGACTCCTATCTACACATCTCCAGCATTGTTATCAGCCTTACCTGAATTTACTTTATACTCAGTCACGTCTATTCACACGTATTCCAAACCGGTATTCTTCATACGCCAATTTAATATTTATTGATCAGAGGATGTATAGGGGTACCTTGACTTCTCCCCCTTCACAACCCTTCCAGGGAAGTTCTTGTGAAATATATCTCACGTTGTCGTCTCATTCAAGAAAAAAAAATGTCCGTACTCGTTTGCAAACCACTCATAACTCGTATTCCGAGGTGCAGTATCAAAAGGCATTACGTAGAGCGCCGATTACGTGAGATATTGGTCTTAAAGAGTATTGACACCATGGTCGAACAATAGCTCATTCTAGAGTAACAGTCTCACGAGTCGACTGACTCAGACTCTTCGAGCCGTGAGTCTGAGTGTGTTAGGGTGGGTAATAATTTATTGAGTTTGAGTCCGAGTGAGTCCGCTAGCAGAAAATTTTCGTGAGTGCGAGTGCCGGTGAGCTCGGCTAAGTATGAATTTGGGTGAGTCTGAGTGCGAGTCAGCCCTAAGCATAAAATATATTTTTTAATGAGTCCGAGTAGAGTTCAACCATTTTTCAGACGTTCGGTTTTAACACAGCATGTTATTTCCCCAACGCAATACAGCGAAATTCACGTCAGAAATGCGACGGCTTCGACATGACAGGCGTCATGTCAGATTATAAACTTCATATTTGACATGCAATGACCAAAGTTGCTGTGTAGGGCTGTTAAAATGCGTTTCTATATTTATTATTACCCGAAGATTGCTTATTTCAAAAGTCACTGCTGTAGACATCTTCAGATTGAATGCCCTTAATTTTAGCCATGTGACAACTCGGGCAAAAAACATTGTCCTTTAGGAACCCAATCCTTGAACTGCTTAATGTCATTTTTCGTGCCCGTGTGGCACAGTTATTAGTTAGAAGGAGAATGACACGTTAGTTGCCCGCATACTGCTAGCGCTATTCAAACATCCCGCCTCCCGAGGACTCGTGATGTAAGTGTTCCCCCAACGCCGCTTCCCACGAACGAAACGCCAACACCTTCCATTATTTGGCAACATTGCGTCTCTACCAGAAACGCAATCGAGAATGCTTGCTGTTATGCTCGTTTCTCTGGCCGCTTCTTATAGTGAAACTATACCGCTGCTGCTTGCATTGTAACCCGATGTTTTCCGCCGAAGTGCTTCACACTCGGAACCTGCTGAGTCGTGTCGGAAAGCTGCATGTGATGTGGCCATCTATGCGGGAACACTGGCTACCCGTGTGCATGTGTGTGATGGCGCTGCTCGGCAAGCCTCTGTTGCCGCCGAAATGCGACACTATCTACCCACGTATACCACGAAATCTGTGCGAGTAGCCTTTGCTTGTGTTGTCCAGGTCAGAATAATGTGCATCCTCTCCGAAGAGTCCTGCAGAAGGTGCTTGACGACTCATTTAGCGGAGGGCATCCCTGCGAAAACTTTTGAACCACCCCACTAATTGAAGACAAACGCACAAGTGGCATTTATTACGTCTTGCAATGCACAAAACGTTATTTTTGGTATAAGAAATTTGTGTACCAGTGATCAATTGTATTATGTATTAATACATAAGAAAGGAGATGACAAGGACTTGAAGAATTACAGGCCGATCAGCTTGCTCTCTGTAGTATACAAGCTATTTACAAAGGTAATTGCTAACAGAGTAAAGAAAACATTAGAATTCAATCAACCAAAGGAACAAGCAGGATTTCGAACAGGCTACTCAACAATTGACCACATTCATACTATCAATCAGGTAATAGAGAAATGCTCAGAGTATAACCAACCACTATACATAGCCTTCATAGATTACGAGAAGGCGTTTGATTCAGTAGAAATATCAGCCGTCATGCAAACACTGCGGAATCAGGGCGTAGATGAAGTATATATAAACATTCTGGAAGAAATCTACAGGGGATCAACTGCTACCATAGTGCTTCATAAAGAAAGCAACAGAATACCAATCAAGAAGGGTGTAAGGCAGGGGGACACAATTTCCCCAATGCTATTTACCGCGTGCTTACACGAGGTTTTCAGAAGCCTAGAATGGGAGCAGTTAGGGATAAGAGTCAATGGAGAATACCTTAGTAACCTGCGCTTCGCCGATGACATTGCATTGCTGAGTAACTCGGGGGACGAATTGCAACTCATGATTACGGAGTTAGACAAGGAGAGCAGAAAGGTGGGTCTTAAAATTAATCTGCAGAAAACGAAAGTAATGTACAACAACCTCGGCAAGGAGCAGCGCTTCGAGATAGGTAATAGTGCACTTGAAGTTGTAAAAGACTATGTCTACTTAGGGCAGGTAATAACCGCAGAGCCGAACCACGAGATTGAAGTAACTAGAAGAATAAGAATGGGGTGGAGCACATTCGGCAAGCACTCTCAAATTATGACAGGTAGATTGCCACTATCCCTCAAGAGGAAGGTATATAACAGCTGTATCTTGCCGGTACTTAGCTACGGAGCAGAAACCTGGAGACTTACAAAGAGGGTTCAGCTTAAATTGAGGACGACGCAGCGAGCAATGGAAAGAAAAATGGTAGGTGTAACCTTAAGAGACAAGAAGAGAGCAGAGTGGATTAGGGAACAAACGGGGGTTAAGGATATCATAGCTGAAATCAAGATGAAGAAATGGACATGGGCAGGGCATGTAGCGCGTAGACAGGATAACCGCTGGTCATTAAGGGTAACTGACTGGATTCCCAGAGAAGGGAAGCGGGTTAGGGGGAGACAGAAGGTTAGGTGGGAAGATGAGATTAAGAAGTTTGCGGGTATAAATTGGCAGCAGCAAGCACAGGACCGGGTTAATTGGCGGAACATGGGAGAGGCCTTTGTCCTGCAGTGGACGTAGTCAGGCTGATGATGATGATGATGATGATGATCAATTGTAATCGGGACTCTTGACGTCATCAGGCTCACGCCAAAAATGTCCCACTGATGGCGCATATCGTGTGCTACATTTACTCCGATTTATCGATTGGTAGAGCGCTGCTCGGGCTTGTATACCGGTGTTTTAGACGTTCCCAAGCATACAACTTTCACTCGGAAACAATGCTAATGCTATTTGCCTTTAGTGTCTCTTTAATGCTATCGCGTTAAAAAGGAGCCGTGTTGCACACGTACACAACCGAAAAGCTGCAATGTTGGAGCGTCGTACGATAACTGGGTGTGCTTGTTATATGGCGATAACGAGACTGAAGTGCTCCTCTTTACCAGGTCTACGGCCATTGTGCTGCCAGAACGCGTAACGACTTTGTTGTACTACCTCAGTGTACGGAGGTACGTAATTTTGTTTTATGTGCACAGTCTTCGAGAGAGCTGAAAAAAAAACAGCATTTAAACATAGTATGGCACTGGAACCAACGCTGACACAACTGGACCTGTCTTCGTCAAGGCAGGAGAAGTATCTTGCTATACTGTTATGAAGAAGGGTCCACTTGTCGAGGCGCTGACTCCGCGGTTACATTTCGTGTTTAACGATTCCTTCCTCTATCCCAGCTTCCGTTTTCCTCTGAACGTTTCTTGTTCAGTCTTATAGGCGAGCGCATGAGGTGGGCACAGGGGGACCACCCCATAGTCATTTAAGAGGGGGGTGCGTGATCGGCTCCTTACATTGTCTAGGGGGCGGGGCGACCTTCTAGTCAAGAAAGAGGGGAAGCGTGAAATATGCCCCATACATTGACCTAATAGGGACGGGGGAGGGGCACTGCGATGAACCTTCTCCCCCCCCCCCCCCCTGAACGGGAACCCTAACGCACGTCACTTTTGTTTCTCGGGATAGAACTTCGAATACTTAAAAAATGTGAAGTGCAGCATGATTTGCTTTAACTTGCATGCTTTATATTCGACTGAATGTGGTAAACTAGATTGCGACAAAGCAGCGACTGATGCAGGAGAGCGGTTGATTCGTGGGGTTTAACGTCCCAAACCACCATATGATTATGAGAGACGCCGTAGTGGAGGGCTCCGGAAATTTCGACCACCTGGGTTTCTTTAACGTGCATCCAAATCTGAGCACACGGACCTACAACATTTCCGCCTCCATCGGAAATGCAGCCGCCGCAGCCGGGATTCGATCCCGCGACCTGCGGGTCAGCAGCCGAGTACTATAGCCACTAGACCACCGCGGCGGGGCGGAGAGCGGTACTGCAGACCAATGCCGCTGTTCAATGCGAGCAACGACCCCGGTACGACTGCATGGGAACCATAGCCATGTTTTGCAGCGTGAACTGCTAACAGCTTGCTGCAGCGCCAAATTTTAGAGGTGACGTCATCCACCTTCGTCACTCTCGGTGTCCGCCACAGCCCACGCCCGTAATGATAAAACTATTTCCCCGTTATGTCATCAAAAGTTCGAAGGACTCCCATGTGGTCGGGGAATATCATGGATGAAGGCGGCCAAAAAATATATATATATATTCATGAAAACAATTTTATATGAATACATTTCTACAACTACCTCCTAGTTGTTTTGATATATGTACTTGTCACTTGCCAGCTGTCCGTGTGGCAACGCTTTCAATTACACATCATCGAGAAGCAATCTCGCTTAGAGCTGATTGTCGTGTTGCATCCAGCACAAAGGCTTTCCTTCTGCGACTGGTTCAAAACATCGAGTGATCGAAATCTTGTTTCTGCGTGTCTGACCACCTGTAGAAAGCCCCGTTGCTATATAATACACAAACCGAAGCTGTATTTTATTCCTTGTTTTCGCCAAGTCACACATCAGTAATGACATTGACTTACGCGTTCGTTCACTCTTATAGGCCTATATGCTTCTGGTCAGATATCGATTGTGCTGCACAAGGACTGTCAGCCGAAAGTTTTCTTCCGAGAGGATTTACTCTCTTTTATGCATGTTCGCGGGAGTGTCATACGTGCACGAGCGGAGACTATTTTACCCGACTAATTAGACATGATTGGTGAGGTCATCTTGGGCTGTTGAGCCGATGTGTTTTTTTTTTGTTTTTGTATATCACCACGTGACTTATACTAATATTATGAAACATCGTATGCCTCAACCTGGTCGTTTTCATGCGTATGCACCTACCATAACACGGTTCGTTTCGTTGTTAAAGATGCAAAACGGTAAGGTCAACAACCACATATGGCGGCACTGATACCCATCCGTAAAATATTCTCTCTTTTATTTATTTATTTATTTATTTATTTATTTATTTATTTATTTATTTATTTCGGGGGCACGGCTGAGCCGTAGTCCCCGCGGTGAATCTCAAGCACCTCGAAATAGACGTAGTTTTTTGTGTATGTAACCCTTGTGTCAGACAGACAACGATCACTGTCTACAGACGTTACATGACGTTCACTTTGTTGCGCCTACATCCGCTTAGCCCCGCTTGCGCCGACTCGCCGTCCCTGTCAAGGCCGAAAATGTACGAGCTCAATCAGCGGCGTGTCTGGCTGGAATTCGCACATCTGGCGGCGTTGTTGTGTGTACGCCTCCGCCGCACGTGAGTCCATCCGGAGGCGCCTTAGCTTTTGCTGCTTCTGTATATCTGCGCATTATAAGGCCCCAATTTAATCGTTTAGGGACGACGATAGTTATAGCGCGAGAACAAAACGACGACACAGAGACAAGAAGGACACTGTGTCGTCGTTTCGTTCTCGCGCTATAACTATCGTCATGCCATACCAACTAGCCCAAGCTGCCACACTTCTAAGTTACGTTTAGGGACGTCGCAGATTGACTCTTTTCGTCCCTACATTCGTATAGAAATGCCACCGCCATGGCTTGGAGTCGAACCCGCGCCCTCGTGCTGAGCAGTGCTCCACACCTCAGGTGCTAAGCTACGACTGCGTGCGTCTGCAGTTCGTTGCGGGCTGCAAAGACCACAGAAACCTAAGGCGACCTCTGCGCGCAAGCCCGTCCTTCGGTGACCATTCGAAGCCGGACAGTCAGTGTTACTCATCTCTTCTCTGTTTTTTTTTTTCAGCAGGCACTTTGAACGCCGTTTGCTTTTGTGAACTGATTATTCGGCTCGATTTACAACTAGCCTTATAGTATCCGGACCATTGCCGAAACAGCTATATACAAGCCTCACACTGTTTCAGTGCGCTTGTATACGTTCTTGTCAAGTTGGGCATCGAATACCCAAGCGATGAGTTATTTATACGCAAAAATTTTTGCAGTTTGTGTGCTGCTTTGTCTCCATCCTTCGCATTCTACTATTTATTTATTTATTTATTTATTTATTTATTTATTTATTTATTTATTTATTTATTTCCTCTGCAGTACCAGTTTAGGGGTTTTGCAGTAAGCGGAGTGTTACATCACACCAAGCGGCCATAGTTATGCAATGCTAATAGGGCAAGTATGCAAGCAAATAGTACTAGTTGTGCTTAGAAAAAAATCAACAATAAGGACAATGATTAAACTGAAGTTACGTAGATATTAGCAAGATGCTTGCCAATGTTAGCTGAAAACTGTATCAGTTGTAAGTTGCGAGTGTTAACGGATCAATTCATAAATAAATCACACGTGGGAAAAAACCTATATTATTATGTGGTGGCACGAGCTGAGAAATATATTATGTTCGAGGCATGAGAGCTGTGGGTGCAACCTTTATTAGTCAATGTAATGAGGTCACGGGCCAGAATTATAGTTAATGAATGCATATAGCAATACTAAAGCTTTGGCGTGGTAACGAGGCAGTAGTCGTTTACTATTCAGCGTTTGAACAGCCAATGTTCGTAAGAAACTTTAGCTTTAGTTCTGAAAAATGAAACAAATACATTTTCGTGTACCAGGCGGTCTTTTTACAATGTATATAAGATAACCGAGGCAGGGATACATATTCTTAAACGAGGAAAATATTTGTTTTATCTAAAAGGAGCTTAGTATCGCAACAGCTTTTGTGTAAGGTGTGGCGAAAATAGCATAGTTTACTTATTCAGCGTACCTAGTTTAAGAAACATTTTCTGCTAGATAGCTAATTATTTGTATTGGGAAGTTTGTTTACGTTGCATATTGTACACAATTGCAGTGAAAGGGCAACTGTGATTCACGAATGTCATCACGACTGTTTCGCAATAGTTGATGTTCTTTTGCTCCGTTAAAGGACACGAGAGATTGTACAAGACGGTTATTATCGTCAATGGAAACAAAGCAATTGTATAGAACATAAAAATCTGCTTCTGTTTTTAGAGTAGGGGATGAAGAGTGTCAAAAAATGAGGAGTCGGAGCTATGGTAACGGGTGCCGAGCCCAACTCGCCCAAGGGCATACATGCTCGGATGGAGACACTGTCAGTTTTCTGAGCCTTGCATCCGTATCGGAGCGATATACAGACAATGGCGGCGTTTGTTTTCTCTCTCTTCACTTCATTCTCGCCGCATATCAAACCACTCGGCGATACGGTCAATTTATCTGGACAGCGCGTGTCCGGCATGTCAAGTTATCTGGAGTGCGGCCCTCCATGCTACTTCCCGCTTTTGCTGTCTGAACTGTCGCGTGTGGCTTGATCGATGCCCTGAAACATCACCTTGAAATCACCTTCAAGTCAAGAGATGAATTCTGAAAATAGGCATGCTTGGGCTAGTTTTTCTTGCTTGCTTATGCGTGTCCGCTGTGCTGCATTCACTTAACGTTCGTGATGAAGCCACATCTACGTTTGCAAATGTACAACAAAAAATAATACCGCCTTAATTACGAAAAATAACGACCAAAATGAGCAAATCAAACATCACACGATGAGCCCGACGACTGAGCCGACATAACTAGGAAAACACAATGCAGTCACGCCGTGACTACATTGACAAACTGAGTTTTCAGATAAATCACGTGATATTTTTAACAAAACTTCTTTCAGTCCTTGGTTTCAATACCAGACAAACATCTGAAATCTAACCACAGAAGCAGCGAGGATAGTTACACCAAATGCCTACAGAAGAAACGGCCGAGCCGGCCAACAGGAAAGGACGGAGCACCTGTTTTGGCCGGATCAGCCGTTTCTTCTTACCCGATATACGCTGGACCAGTTCAAGTACAAGCTGATTGGCCCAAGTGAGAGAGAGAGAGAGAGAGAAATGAAGGATTGACAGGGAGGTTAACCAGAAGAAGGCTGCGGTTTGCTACCCTGTACTTGGGAATGAGAAAAAAAAGGGTGTAAAACAATGAAAAAGAAGAGTTTGTGACTGTGGGCGAAAATGTAGCGACTGGAGCACTGTCCGAGTACTAGGTACCAACATTGTCCGCGAGCAATCACAGTTTGTCTCTCAGTCCGGTTGTCTACAGGAACCACAGAAATTGTGAGGGAACGTGAAAGGCAATGGCGACTGTGCAGAAAACCCCAAAGCAATGACGAAGTGTCCGCGTCATGTCTGTGACTGTCTGTGGTTTAACTCGAGCCTATCTGTAGAAACAAATTAGCATCGCTTACTTAAATTGTAGCAACGATCTAGAAGAAACAAAATTACCCTTCAGAATAGACCATGCAGTTTCTTTTTTCAAGGCTTGGCCGGCTTAGTGGAAGCTTCGTCGATTTTTTTTGTTCGCATTGTTCGGTTACTAATACAGACCAAAAAGAAAAGATCTGAGGAGTACATGAAGAAACGTCCTCCTATATAGGAGGCTACACTTTGTCTCTAGTGAATAGGTATGGCGTACATTAAAGCGATTTGCTACATATCGAAACGGGATACAATCGAGCTTTTCTCTCCTTGAGCATAGGTCACAAAAAATAAATAAACAAAAAAGAACTCACTTATGCTCAGTCAAGAAACACATTTTGCTCTGCGAGCTGTCTTGGACTCAGACTTACCGAAATTTTCCTCCCCAAGGCTCACTCGGACTCAGATTCAATAAACTTTTTCTCAGCCGGATTCACTGGGACTCAAACTTAGCAACATATTGCTCAGCCGGACTCAATGAGGCTCAGACTCATGGGTTGACCTGAGCCTGAGTGGTCCAGAGTTAGTCGACTTAAGAGTCCCCTGGCGTAAAATTTGCTTTTCTGATCGTGGCGTCTTTTCTGATCTTTAACGCCACTATCTCACAAAATCAGTACTCTACGATACGCATTTTCATCCTGCAGCTTCAAGTGCAAGTTATCAGTGGTTGGAATCCAGTAAGGACGTATATATGAAATATGTGACTCGCACGGGATATTTCCAGCAAGAACGTCCCGTGAAATATATTTTAGGGAGAGGTATTGGCACCCCCAATCCTTACTTATGCTTCTGATCAATAAACATTGGGGTGGTGCATGAACACTAGTGCATTGAAATATGTGTGGACATACATGGAGCAGAAACGTAAGCCCATGTGAAGTCTACAATAATGCTGATAGGACCACATGCCAGCGAAAAAAGGTAGAGCGCCTTTAGACTCACTCAAGAAATACATGTTGCACTTAAGGCTCACTCGCACTAAGACTCATTAATGTTTTACTCAACCGGACTCGCCGACCTATGCTACGGAGGAACGTGACCTCATCGCATTCTCTCTGCTGCTGCTCCTCAAAGTGACAAAACAGACAGAGAGGGCATGTCTGAAACATAGTGACATAACCGTAATGATACTGTTGTTTTTTAAACAAAAGCAATTTTCTTAATTGTAAATACATCTAAGTGGATCACTAGGGCCCACAGGTTTTTCGCGTACGGTGATGTTTATAGACAACGGACAGCCACATGCACATCGAAGCCCTCCGAAGATGTCATATATAAACCAATATATAGAATCGCGATGTATGACTGTATCAGAAATTGAGAATATGTGGACATATATGGGTAGCTAGCACAGTCAGGTACTCAGGAGGTAGAACACCTGGCCCGTGCCCCTCCCACTAAATATTTTTTAAATGCGAAGCATATCTTAGCGAATGTCGGCGACTTTGAGCGTATCTATCTATCTATCTATCTATCTATCTATCTATCTATCTATCTATCTATCTATCTATCTATCTATCTATCTATCTATCTATCTATCTAGCCGCCTACGAATTTTTAGCTCTCCTGGCTGACTAAATAATGGCATCGATACCAAAATTGGTATGGCATAACATGAAAATCATGACTTGTACGTCATGATTGTCACGATTTACATTTCATGGTCTTGCTTCTCTTGCGGTGGTTTCGTTCACATGACAGTTTGCAGAACTGGTATGGTATGACATGACTGCATGGCCAAAATAAATGACAAGCCTTAACTTGGAAATCATGACATGCATATTGAGTTTCATGTCATGACTAGTCTTGACTACATGCCGAGGACATGGTGCGCTCGCAGTCGTTTCGCTTGCTCTCATATACCAAATTTGGTATTACGGGACGTGAATGGATGACGAAGGTACATGACTGGTGCAAACATGATAATCATGACATGAGTGTAATATAAGAAGGTGACAACATACCACGCTCATGATGCGCTCTAGACCCTTTCACTAGCTTCGCATATACCAAAGTTAGTATTACATGACGTGAATGAACGATCAAGGTAAATGACATGTCCAAACATGATAATCATTACATGCGTGTCATGTTAAACATGACTACATGCTACGCTCATAGCGCGCTCGCAGACGTGTCGCCGGCTCCACATATATCAAATTTAGTATCACGTGACGTAAATAGACGACGAAAGTAAATGACACGTTCAAACATGATAATCATGATATGCGTGCCATGTGAAACATGATTACATGCTACACTCATAGCGTGCTCGCGGCCGTTTCGTTAGCTCCACGTATCACGTCACGTGTTACTAAATTTGGTATCGCATGACATGAATAGACAATGAAGGTAAATGACACGTCCAAACATGATAATCATGACAAGCGTGTGATGTAAAACATGACAACATGCTATGCTCATAGTGGGCTGGTGGCCGTTTCGCTAGCTCCACATATACGAAATTTGGTATCGCATTACCTGAATAGACAACGAAGGTAAATGACACATCCAAGCATGATAATCATGGCATGGAAGTCATGTACAACATAATTTAGGTCCACCTCTCAACGTAGTGCTCATTTTAAAGTGACATATCAACCTCCCTTTTCGTGCTTCGCATATCATCGATTCACACAGGACATGGGATCTGCGAATTTTTTTAACATGACAAACCTATATATCACAAAATGACACTTGATCACATTTTCCTGCCCGGCCTCAACTTTAGATTGAGGAGGTGTGCCCCACTTCCCTGAAAAAAAAAAGAATGCTGCCTACGCCCCTAAGTTCCCATATGTCGCCTGATACGTTCATTCTTTATATGGCCATATAGAATACGCTCTATATATAGATTTACGTCATATATGGCTTTATATATACTTAATGTTATATCAGGCTACACATGGATGATAGCTATATATGGACAGGGCTAACGTGAATCCCATTAGTTATTGCTTGAGAAATAATTTTACTGCTGAAATGTATGATGTGACAAGAAAGTTAGGTGTAACGCTCTCCCATTTCGCCTATCCTTCTTGGTGGTTTGTGTCGTCTAACTCTCCTGTAGCATGCACCAACTAACCCAACAACAAGTTTTGCTAAAATGAATGATGCCCCGAAGATCTACCGTCACTCTCCAGCTGTTTGCACGCTTTAAATTTTATTGGAGTCTTTGTAACATAATGCTTAGTACGCTGTGCTAACAGACGCGTTGCGTTTCCAACACACGGGTTGTAAGCGGTTTGACTATACTCTCATGTCAACAGCTGAGTGCGCATCCGACCGCAACGATCGGCTGCTGGGCACCAGGAGATGCCTTCGTGAGCGGGTTTCGGTGGAACGAGCTTCCTTGGAACTGAGCCAATGTGTTCTTTTTTTATCTCGCAATGTAGGTTGGGGCTTGCGAGCAAGAGTACACACAGACATCCTTGACTGCTCGTTCGTCGGATCGAGCGATAATTCTTCACTCACCGCCCATCCGCCGTGGAGCTTCGAGGCGCGCCGCTTAACGCAGCGCTGTATCGCTCCACAAACACAGGGAGAACGAATCTGCCACACGGAAATCTGCCGCTACTTATAAGACGACGTCTACTATACTAACAAATAGAATCTGTGCAGCAGACGAATTTTTACAGCGCCGGACTCCGCGGTGCAAACCAATCTTAACCTCGCAACAGTTGTGACAGCGCGATCCTAATTGTTCTTCCCGCCTTATTGTTCCAGATTTCGACCGGCGGGCGTTACCGGAACAATGTACAAAACTAAATGACATTTCCGCATGGTTGAAACAAACAACACGGTCATGCTGCAGGTACAGTGAGGAAGAGGTAGACGACGAGTTCGTTGTGGTGGTTGTTGTGCACAAGATCTGCGTCTCTGTCAGATCGGCGCTACCCTGACTGGCAATCATTACTCTGTTCACAGTAAATCGTCATACGACATTT